>CM035236.1:59357556-59957556 GCA_020226215.1 Sindora glabra | reverse complement strand
TTTATATTGCTTAGGGACCAATTATTAATTAGGTCCAATATTTATTAATTAAGTCATAATATTGGACCTAATTAATAATCAGCCCATAATACTCACCTCTCATTAGGGTTTTAATAGGTGTCTATATATATATAAGATGTTATTCACGCTCAGATGAATCAATAGATTATCTGAAAGGCATTTTGTGAGAAAAGAAAATAGGAGACCCTAAACACCCTAGTTTGCTAGCACAAACTTGAGAGGAGAGAAATTCCATCCAACCTATCATTTGGTTGGAGATTTTGAGATCGTTCTGTGTGGATACCATAGAGGTACAACTACATTAAACGCTGCACTAGTGATCTGATCTGCTAGTTTCTATTCCGGTTCGTGATTTAGAGAGCAGATTGGATTTGAAAAATGGACAGAAGCAGATCAGATTTGCTGTGTAGTGGATAGAAGATTTTTGTCGAAAGGTATAAACCCTAATCCCTAATCTATGGCGTCCTATATTCGCATGGATCCTTGGTGGAAATCATGCAAAATTTTTATTTTGCTGTGCATGTATGATGCGCGATTTCCAACAGCTATTCATGAGTTCATAATTTCACAATTCTTATAAAAGTAATGTCAAAATATTATGCATGGCATGATCATTATATAAACAGTGCTTATTCATATTCATATCTATAATACAAAACTCATTAAAACACATTCAATATCATAATTAAGTTATCACATTTCAAGTTACCAATTTATCATTCTTACATAATCAAATCTCATCACAAGTTTTCAAAAGTTCATTAACTCTTTCTTGTTCATATTTCACAAGTCATTTTATCAAGGATTCATCAATTCTTTCCATGATCAATATGAAGAACTCTTCTTTGTGAAGTTTCATTATTATTTCAACTTGAAAACACATCATTATAAGACAAAGCATAAATTTTGTTAGTATCAAGGTGAGCATATAACTTATAGTTTTTTTTGGCAAAAAATGGGGATATATCATTCAATCCTCCTTTCAAATTACTTCAAATTTAACTCTATTTTATACAATTTTCATGTCATAGTAAATTTAAAATTTCCACTAAGATTAAGAGATGACTTAGAATTTTTTAGCAATAAAACCTTGAGTTTCATTATTAATTTCTCTACTTTATTTACCTCAAATTTACCATGTCCATTGCTTATTCATCTCATATACATCTATCATTTAAGGAAACTAATTTTTTCTATTGAAAAAAGAGACATCTTATGGTTTTTTACATAATAAAACCTTAAAAAGCATCACAATTTTTCCAACATCTCTTTGATCTAAATTTAACCATGTATGTTAACTATGCATACTGCACAAATTTATTATTCTAAAAGCTGAATTTTTTTAAAAAATTAAAAGGCATCATACAATTTCTCCATGAAACCTAAGAGCATCATATGAGTTCCTAGGCTCAATTTTAATTTAATTTCTAACATATAGACACATACATGGGTAAATAGCTCTATTTGGTCTAACATAGAATAATCTTCCAATGGATACTTTTAAGAACATTATCCAATCTTTCCAAACACTTTTTTGCTTTTTTTTTTCAAGTAACTTGTCAAAACATCACTTTGAAATTTCATGTTCCTAAAATCTCCAACACATTTTATTTTTGAAAACATTTTCCAAGTTTCAAATCGAAGTTCAAAATCAATTTCACAACACACTATGATACAAGAACAACATATGCTCACATATATTCCATACATATAAGATTTTCTTAAAAAAATCCAAAGGAAGGAAGGTAGGTCTCCATTCACAATCCTTGAAGTTTTTCCCTTGGTTAAGCACCTATAAATTCAAGATTCATTTTTCTCAAAAACAAAACCAATATTAGTAGATGAAATTTTCAAGGAATCATAGGAGTAAGTCAAATAAAATAAGTTGTTTTACCTTGCTTTGGAAAGATCTAGGAACACTTTCTTGAAAATAACCAAAGCTAAATCCAAAAGAACACAATAAGAAAGTAATATGAAAATAGCAATTGAAAAGCTTACTCTTGCTCTCCCTTAATTGGCAAAACCGTGTGCCTTGCTACTTTTGTTATGAAAAATTTTCCTTGGTGGATGTTTATTTATAGCAAAAAGCTTGTCTTATCTTTTAAAAACATGACATCATATTTATGTAAGGATGAGAATGTTTATTCTTGTTCCCCAAGATCAAGCTACACATTAGCTTCAAGGCTTGGAGAAATCCAAGTAAATCTCACTCAAAATCTTACTAAATATTCCTTCACTAAATGCTTATATGATAGAGAAGCTTCTAACTCACACTTAGGCTTAGTTCCCTAGCCTTTAATATAACATATGGTGCTAAGAAAGTATTAAAATAATAGGTCAAGTTTGAAAATCAACTTCTCAAGTTAAATTCTTGCTTTCTAATAAAATTAGTAAAATTAAACACTTTTGGAACTAATTCCACTTTATAAAACCAAATTGTTCTTTTTAAAATAATTGATAAAATAATTAATACTTGAAAATGAGATAAAATTTACAAATCCAACTTTAAAATATCATGATCAAAATATACTTTTCTTGAATTTATAGTACTTCCATGATTTTTAGAAGAATTAATGAGTATTAAGCTTACCAAATTAATAATGTGAGTGTTACACTTCTTGCTAATCAAGTAAAACCAAATCTTTCTTAGGTTACAAAATCTATTAGGATCTTAAGAAAAATCCTATGAAATCACTAGATTAGCTCTTAAATAGGCTTTCAACCCTATTCACATTATTTATGTGCAACACATTAGTCTTTTCACACTATTTGCACCATTGCCATTTAAATTTGAAAAATTCCAATTTTGTTCCCCTTCCAAACCATGGACATGCTTTCTTATTTCCCTAAAATTTCTCATTTTGATCACTTTGGGTTTCTATAGGGTGATTTTAGGTAAAGACCTTTTGTTACACTAGGTTTCTTCTAACCCTTGATTTTGAATACTTCTAAAAAATCTCTAATTTTTCCTAAACAATCATTAATGGATTTTTATCCATTAAAATTAAAGGGTCTTTCTTCTAATTATCCACTAATGATAACACTTTAATTGGATTATAATAGTTTTAATTTATTAGATTTCTAGTGGGTTTTACAAATTCTATGCTCTTAAAGAAAATTCATACTTGATTTTTTGTTAAACAAGAGAGAAATGCATAGAATTGTCAACAACCTATTAGTGCTTAAGGGATCTTGCTAAATAATCTGAGATATTTTTCTTTGATATTCACATCTAATTTCCAAGTGACTTTTTGATAGCCTATGGGATATGATTCTAGTCCTAATATTGTTTAATGATTCCATGAGGTACATGATAGTACATCAAGATTAGTAAATTAGTAAGGTTATCATAGTCGCATTGAATATGATCTATCATATACACATTTATGAGTTCATATGCATAAAAAGTTTATATAAAAAATCACTTAATAAGTCTTATAAGACTTACTCTTGTTGTATGTTTGTTTTTAGGTATAGAGTCGTAGTGTTGAGTCATTGATCCATAAGGATTCTATGAAGATAATAGTGCCATACTCGTTCAAGACCATTTGCATCATCCTTTGATATAATTTGTTCTTTAACCTTCATGAGTACACCCTCATGTATAATATTCAACATAAGTACATTAATGACCTTGACATTGCCTAATAGGGATAGTTACTGCAATATTTTATTACCATAAATTTATGAGGATTGCCACTCCTTTTGATGGCCATATAGATTGGGTTAACTTTTGAAGTTTATGTATATATTTTGGGTGATGTAGTTAACTATAGATACTTATATTGAACTTAACTTGCAAATTTTATAATTATCATATGACAAATTATACTTTATGCAATTATTAATTTTTAAAAAAATATGGCATGTGACACTTGATAAAAACCTAGTACTTAAAACCTAATAATAGTAAACTAGACATTGTATAGTAGTGGATAATATGTAAAAATATCCCCTAATATTGGCAAAAAATATTTACTAGAATTTGTAAATAGAAGAATTCTCTTAGAGTTTTTTAGGAAAAATTAAGGAAAAATGAAAGTATTTGGAATCTACAGTAGTAACGCTTTAGAGTAACTTAGTGGTTATACTAAGAAGCATCCTATAACACCCCCAAAATGGAAAAAATAAAATTTAGGGCATCGTGTGTAATATCCCGAATTTTTCAATTCTATTATTTGAATCTTTAATTTCTGAGGCTGTAGAAATAAAGAGCATGATTGAATTAGCTTAGTGGGTGAATCTTAAGTTGAAAGGAATTAAGTGTAAAGGTAATCGAAATTCTGAAGGAAAAAGGGGAGTAGGGAAAAGAATTTATTTTTCTAAGCAGTATAAATGATCAGAGGAGGTTAGAAAACCCAAAAAGGGGAAGTGGTCTAAGTCTGACAGTGTAAGGAATTTTAAACAGACAGAAACCCTATGGACTAAATTGTAAGAGTGCAGAATCAGGTGTGGTTAAAGTGTAAATAATTAAGAATTTGGAATTTAATATAAATAACTAAGAGTTTGGGGTGCAATATGTGATTTTAATTAGTGTGACCAATGGATTTATGACAAGTGTCATTGTTAGAAAAATAATGGCAAGAATAGCCTTACTTTTAGTGAAAAAGGACTAAAATACCTTTGAGAATTGTCAAAATGGCAAGAATGCCCCTAGAGCTTCATGAAAACTCTCCTCTCTTCTCCACTTTTCTCAAAAAGCTGCAGTACCTCCATGAAAGCTCCAAAACGTGCAGGAGAGAGAGAGAAAGAGAGAGAAAATTTCTTTTGAGTTTTTCACCCAAAAATAGTGAGATTTAAGCTTAGTGGTAGAAGGGAAAGTTGCTCCTCTCATCAAGCTCTATCCATTGATGTGCCTAGAGTGAAGAAAAGCTCAAGTTTGATTAAGTTTGGGGAGCTTCAAGTGAGGATTTTCAAGTTGTACCAAGAGGTAAAAATGTTCTTCTCTAAGAGCTCTTTAATGTACTTTTCTTAGTTTCTTGAGATTTTGATGTTGGAGTGGTCAAAGGTAGTTGATCATGGAGTTTAGGATGATTTGAACATGTCTAATGGTGTTTTAGATGTTGTTGTGTTGATTTATGGCTTTGGTTTGGTGTAAAAATAGCAAGAAACCATGATGTACACACTTGGGTTTTAGAGGCATAATGGTGCATGTGTAGTATTGGCATGATTTGTTTGGAATTTGGTTAAAATGATAAAATTAGGATGATTCTTATAAGTTATGAAGCCTATGGAAGATGAATTTTGAGTTATGAAAGTGTGTATGGAACTTCCCTTTTGAGAAGCTAAGGGGAGAAGGAGGTTTAGCCATGTAAAATTGTGTTTTTGGAAGATCAGTAATGTACACGGGGTAGAACACGGCCCATGTTGAACCCCGTGTTCTTCTACGAAGGCTGATCAGTAATGTACATGGGGCAGAACACGGCCTATGTTGTACCCCATGTTCTGAACACGGGGTAGAACACGGCCCATGTTCACCCCCGTGTTCTTTGCTGAGTTAACATTTTGGTTTTGATTCTTTAGGATTTGCATGGCTTTACCTTTGGATCCTTTTCTAATGTTCATATATGTCATTTTAAGGCTTGAAAATCAAAGTATAGAGCATTTAAGTATGCATTTATTTAAGTGGAGGAAGTAAAGAATACATAAGGTTTAAGGAAAGTGATGATGTTCTAATAAAAACTATGATGTGTATTTGTATAGACTTAGAAGTGACAACTTGGAAAGGCAAGGGAATTGTAAAGAAGTTATAAGTGAGGGCAAGGGAACATCACATTGGAAGCTTATAAAAGGTAGCTAGCTTTATCCTTAAGCTGTTTTCTATTACATAATTTTCTGTATTTTGTGCCATTGTATGGAATGTGTATGAGATTGTTATGAAATGAGTATGAAATTGCTGTGTGCGCATTCCGGGAAGACAGTGTGATACTGTGTGTGTTTGGCCTATGGCTCGGGTCCTCGGAATGTTAATGCAATTATTGTGGCACAACCCGGGCAGACAGTAGAATACTGTGTTTGGCCTAAGGCTCAGGATCCCCGGGGATAATAGTGCATTTGTTGTGTGTGGTACCTATGGCCAGGGACCTCGGGAAGACAGTGTGATACTGTGTTAGGCCTTTGTGGCTCGGGACCCCGGGAAGACAGCGTGATGCTGTATATGCGGCCTAGGTACGATTATTTGTGATGGCCATCTAGATATTGATATGAGTCCTTGAAGGGGATTGTTGATTGTTATGTGTGATGTACATTTCTTACAATGGTAATGAATGATGTGACATATGATTGAATGATTTCGAAATGTACGTTTTATTTGCTTAAGGATCTGGAATGGCTTGATATGTTTTTATGGTAATAGCTAGCTACTGGGAAACTCTGTTTCTCATGTTTATTTTTCTGTATTGTGACTAACCATTCCAGGTGATGCTTCCAAAGGCTCTCATGATAGAGGACAATGATATTTTTGAAGTTGTAAACGTTTATATAGTTGGTGATATTGTATGTGACGGATGTATATTTTGTAAATTGAACTCTTTTGTATAATTATATGACTTTTAATCATGTTGTATGAAATACGCAAGCTTGAGATATCCCGAGTAGTTTGGAATAGAAGGCAAAGTAGTATGCGTTAATTACCTAATTAATGAGGGTTAAGGTGTTGATAAGTAAGGGAGTTACATCGTGGCAAGGGTATACATAGTTTTAGGTCAAGAAGGTAAATATAGCAATTTTCAAAGGGAAAAAATGGAAGGATTAGGAACTTAATGATGGTGATTTTTGGCTAATTAGTGGTTATTCATCATTAGTAAATTATTAGGAAGTTTCATCAAGCTAAATTCAAAGGATGACATATAGAATAAAGTATGACAAAGATGCATTTCATGACATAAAAGTAGAAAATGCAATGTGAAAATGACTAACAATAGTACTATGCATGATTAAGTGTAATTTCTTCCTAATTTCCCCTTGAAACTATGAGCTCCCTAAAGCTCATTCTTCACACTTCCTTTCCCTATAAATAGCAAGGTTTAGGCACCAATCTCTTCACACCAAAACACTCCCTATGGGTATAAAGAAGAAGAAGAGGGAAAAGAGATTTTTTGGTGAGTTTTAGCTAGTTTCTTAGTGTTATTGAAGGGTGATGGTAAAAAGAAGCTTTGGTAACTTTCTTAGTGAAGGTATAAGCTTTTAAATGCACATTAGATTCATTTCTTTTAAGTTTCTTGTTAATAACTTCCTATTAATTTCATGTTGTTTTGATAACATGTTGATTGGTAGATGAAGGAAATTAAGAAAACTCCAAGTTAGTTTTAAGTGAATAAAGACCCACATTTTTTTCTTGATTGTTTTGTTTGATTGTGTTTATTTATAGGATGTATGTCCATTCTTTATAGTGTGATTGAAGCCATGGATTTCATGGTAGAATTCTTAGCAAAAAGTACTTTCCCAAAAACTTAAGAAAGGATTTTGATGAAAATCTTTTGATTTCATTAAGAAGGGCATTATAATTTTTCCTTATGATTTCAAGAAAGGAAAGTTTGATTTTTATGGCATCAAGTTTCATATTTATTTAGAAGTGTTCACTAACATTTTTATGAGGATTGTATAGCAAAAACATGTATGAAACTATGCTTGTAAGTTTTGAAGTTTATGATGAAAAATTAGTTTTTAAAACTAGTATTTTTTAAAGGGGAATAGTTTCTTTCAAACTAGTTTTCTTAGTAAAATGTTTTGATTATGTAAGAAACATATTTTATTATTGAAGAAGGTTTTTTTAATGATGTTTTATGCCTTGGAAACATGGTTGGAAAATTCTAGAGAATTTCATAAAAATTTTTGTGCAAAAAGGGTTTTTGAATGTCAAAATAGCTTATTTTTGAGTATTTTGATAATTTGAGTTATGGATAGATTTTGTCATGTGTTTTAATCATGAAACTAGTTAAAAAAATAATATTTTATTATTTATTATTTATTATTCATTTTTGAAGTTTTTACAAAATTTTATTAAAATTTGGTATTTAAGACAAATTTCAAGCTAAAAGAGCCAAATTTTGATGTATTTTGATAAATGGACAAGGAAATATGTGTATGGCCTATTTTGAGAAAATAAAAATCTTAGTAAGGTTATTAAACATTTTAATATAAATTATGGAAAGATTTATAAAATTTAAACATAATTTGATAAATTTTGTAAAACTTATAAGTGCTAGAGTAACCGTATAGACTTAATACAATTTAATGGTTGTTTCCTAGCCTATATAATGTTGTTTGAAATGTTTTAAGGTAGCTCTCATGCTACTGGGAAACATCCCAATTGGCTCTAATAAGTGACGAAAAATAGTTCTCTTTCTTATTAGAACCTTATACTAAGTGTTGGTTTAAAATTATTTGAGAAATAATAGTTGTAGAACTTAGATAGACAAAGTTATATACCTTATGATTTTGATAGTGAAATTGTGAATGGCATGCTAATCTCAAACTAATAATTATGTAGATGACATATGATAATGGATGCATGGATGCATATTCAAAATGCTTGACAAGCATACTATGAAAAAAGGATACTACTCCAAAGATTCTGTGGTAGAATTGTGAGCATGATAGAAAGGTTAGTGAATGAAAAACTTAAATGAAATTTTGACTTATACATGCACTAATTTGTTTTTTCAAAAGTAATATTTTGATAAAGGTTTATATGAATGTTAAATCCAGCATTAGAAATGGAAGTATCATAAAATCTTATGGTTGCTAGATTTAAAACTAGGTAACTATAAACTTTTTTACTAAACATTGTCTTATATTATTTTATGGTTATGGCTTTGGATGATATTTTGACCTTACCCTATTGTTTTAGAGGATAGTGAGAACCTATTATGAATTTGGCTTTGTGCCATATATGATACTGTGGTTTTATGCCAATTTTTGGCTTTATGTTATATTTGACATTTGGCTTGAATGCCATATATGATCTTAACTTGATATTACTAGAAATCTTTTAAAGTGGTAAAAAGGTACTTCTATATGAATTTCAAAACAAATAAATCCAATCTTTGATTTTAATTTGTTTTAAAAAAATATTTTAACCAGAGAATAAGATCATTTGACTTCTCTGAATTTTATACTTGGTCTTATTCTATTATGTTGTTTCTTGATTTGACCTTATCTTTCTAATCAATGGATTTTTTTTAAAGTCTAAATTAAACTCTCTAACTTATTTGTTGATTTGAAAACCTATTGGAAGAAAATAATTATTTCTAATTACAATATTTTTTAAGATCACTTTATTAGAACTATGTTTCAACTATTTCCTTAATAGAAAGGTAATTTTTTCTAATGCTTTCTAATCATTTGAAAAAAAAAAGCTTTTAGTGAATTTTTTGTTAGAATTCGAATCAACATACGTAGCAAAAATTAAATTTTTTTATCTAAATCCTACTAAGGATCCATGCAAAAGGGTATAAATCAATGTTAGGGTTTTACCTTTTGTATGCTCGCGTTCTTTTTAAACAAAACTTTGAGAGACCAAGATGAATCATAAATTAAACGTCGGCCAAAAGGTATAACATCTCTACGATATTTACACGGAGTAAACAATAACTTATCACCCTTTACGAATCTGCTAGGATACGTCTCTCTCACTAGGATTAGGATTAGTGCATTTTTTTAAAGTAATTTAGGGTTTAATGGTAGCTAATATATGTTATTAAAGTGCTGCCTTCAAGTTCCTTTTATAGAACTAAGGCATACCACATTTCTAATCCTACTAGGATAATGCTTCAAAAATCCTAATTTCACTTAACAACTATCACCTTATCTTTATCATGGAGAGAGTAAGGAGAGATAGGATTTATCTATTAATTATCTAATATTAAATAATAACATTATCTAATAATATAATTATCTAATATTAAAATGGCATATAGTTATCTTATATTAGAAAATAATATTATTTCATAATATAATTTTCTAATATCTAATAATGTAATTATCTGATATTACTTTAATATTAAATAATATCACATAATATACTATATGTATTATGTGAAAATACTACTATTTTAATAATATATATATGCATGAAAATAAGCCTAATTAATTAAATTTTAGTCTAATTAAAGTCCAATTAATTATTGTCTCATTCCTACTTCTTTTGTGTGACCTTATACGTTCTTACTATATTGGTAATAGTCTACTTGTGGACCATAGATAGTGAGAGGTATCTAGCAATACATCACTGCTACCCAAGTAGTAAAAATTTCTATGACTCAATATTCATTTAATGTGTAAATAACACTTTGTAACATAGTTCCTTTTGTAATGATATTCAAATTGAACTAGAGGCATGGAATGCGTCATCCTTATTGATGTTCAATTTATGTTTCTTGATACCAAGTAGACTAACTTAAATAAATGATCAATATCTCATATTGATCCATTTGAGCATGACCATGCATTTCTTAATCTTACTTAATCAAGAGGCCTAAGGATATCACTCCTACTATGTAATAGGAATAAAATTTTTATCTACATCACTCACATCTCTCTGCATGTTTCATGACACACCTAATCAATGTCCTACAACAAATTTCGATTAAAGGTGATATAGGATGATATCAAAGTGTGTGACTCCTCATGTAGGAAACTGTAGTGATTTCAGGTCAAAAGACTATGTGCATTATGGTAATGTGAAAATAACTAATAACATATGATAATCCATATAGTTTTCTCATTGTGGGCTACTCCAGTACACCTGTTCACTAACAATGTATTTATGTATTGACTTAATATCACATATTCATGATGCATAATCATCAATCACTATACATGCTAGTCTTGATGTATTATTACTATCTTTTTCGTAATAATACTTAACTAAGGGCATTTTAAGAATAGTAAAATTATTCTAGAGACAATTATTATATTAAGTTATAAATTATGTAGATATAAAAAATAAAAAACATATAATAATTGCATTGCCTAAAATAAAACATAATACATTATACATTATTACAATCATCTTTATGATTAGCTCCTAGAACACATACTAACATTTTCAATCATTATGTTTTTGCATCACACAAATTTCATTAAACAATTAATTTAAAAATTAAAATGGTTTAAAAAGGCTTGTAAAGATACTTAGTTGATATCTTTATACCAATAATGATTGTCTATAAAATTAGGTCGTGACCTGACAAAACCATATTTAGAAAGCTTATATTTTAACTTATGAAATTTAAGGGTGTAATTGGTATTTAAGTAAAGTCCTGGACAGTAGGGAACAATATGGCACTTAAACATTGAAATGTCTAGCATGGCATTTATAGTGAAAATAGGTAATTTTGAAATCTTTAGAATGATATGTATTTAATTAAAAAATTTTGAGGAGAATATGACATCATTTTAGGGATGGATTAGTAGATGTCATTGAGTTAATTTGGATTGCTTGATGACCTTGGTTAGTACCTAGGCCATTTGATAGGAAGGAAAGGAAGGTAAGTGGTTTTAAAGTTCTCACCCATTATGACCCTCGGTACTCCGATGGATAGTGTATGGTATATATAAGAGAAGGCATTTAAGCAAATGCAAAATGAAACCATTAATCTTTGTCCAGTATGGATAACTAGGCATATAGCCTGTGACTACCCTTTCTCTTACCTAAGACAATTTGGAAGGACTTTTAAGGCTCATATGACAACTTTGATGCAATCCCTAGTAGCAAAGGAAAAAAGGAAGTGGATTTGGAAATAAATGAGAAAAAGCAACTGATACCTCAAGGAGAGTGCTCACCTTTGATCAAAGAACAACATAAATGGATGCTACTATAGTTATAGGTATAGTTCATATAAATGATTATCCTATAAGAGCATTGCTTGACTTTGGTGGTACTCATTTTTTTCTTTCTAGGAAGGCTTGTGGGTTATTAGAACTAGAAAAGAAAACCTTAGAAAAACATTTACGAGTTATTATACCAGTTAGCATTAGTACTATGGCCACATAAGAGAGAGTGGCCACTCTTTTAAAGATTAACAAGGTCGTATTTCCCATTTATTTAGTGGTGTTTAAGCTAGAAGAATGTGGCATCATTTTAAGAAAGGATTAGTTAACAATACATTGAGTTAATATGGATTGTGTTAAGAAAACTATGATGATAAAAGTTATAGATTCTACCATTGTTGTCTTTCAAGGAGAAAGGAACCTAGAAGAAATCTACTTATTCTCGACATTACAAGCTGAGAGATACCTCTATGAGGGTTGTCAAGCTTAGGTAATGGTAGTTGTCATTGTTGGATCACTAAAAGCCCTTGATGATGTACTAATGGTGAGGGAATTTCTTAGGTGTTTTTGGATAAGTTACTTGTAATGCCACTAGACCATGAAATCAAATTCCATATAGAAGTACAACATTGTACCAAATAGAACTTGCTAAATTGAAGGAATTAAAGGAGCAACTTCCTGGAATGTTAGATAAAGGATTCATTCACCCTAGTACTTTTCCTTGGGAGCTCTTGTACTCTTTATGTAGAAAAAAGATGGAGCAACATGTTTATGTATCAATTATAGATAACTAAAAAAATGTTACTTTGAAGAACAAATACCCTTTGGCTAGAATTAATTATTTATTTAACTACTTAAAAAGAGTGCTGTATTTTGCAAAAAAATTGATCTAAAGTTAAAGTACCACCAATTGAAGGTGCAAGGGGAAGACATGATAGCTTTTAGAACCTATTATAGCCATTATAAATTCTTAATGATGTCCTTTGGCTTTATTAATAACCTAATGACATTTATGGATTTAATGAATGATGATGATTTTAAGCCATTCTTGGATTACTTTGTGATAGTCTTTATCAATGATATTTTAGTGTACTCTAAGATGAGAGAAGAATGTGCCTAACATTTATATATAGTACTTCAAACCCTTAAAGAGAAATAACTTTATGCAAGGTTTTCCAAATGCAAATTTTGGAATACTAAAGTAAATTTCCTAGGACATATTATATCATAAAAAGGGATTTGGGTAGACTCAAGCAAGATTGAAGCAGTGAAGAAATGGTTTAAGCCTGCTATGATTTTCAAATTTCAAATTTTCTGAGGAATGATTGACTATTATTGCCATTTTTTAAGAATTTTTCCTAGATAGCCACCCTATCAATAAAGTTGACAAGAAAGAAGATACCATTTAGTTTGATTGAAGAGTATGAAAGAAGTTATAGTAGCTTGATAAAATGCCTCATTATTACACTAGTGTTGGCACCATAGGATGAATCCACTAAATATATAGTATTCTATGATGCCTTAAGAGTAGGATTTAGGTGTGTGTTAATGTAAAATGAGAAAGTGATAGCCTATGTCCCCCTACATCTAAAGAAGCATGAGCAAAATTATCCTATTTATGATTTAAAGATGGTGGCAGTGATAGTTTCATTAAAAATATGGCATCATTATTTATGGCACCACTTATGACATATTTATGGATCATAATAACCTTAAATGTATCTTCGAACAAAATGAGCTTAACTTAAAGCAAAGGTGATGGATGAGATTGATAAAGATTACAACTGTTTGATCCATTACCACCTTGCAAAGGCTAATATGGTCAATGATGACCTAAGTAGGAAAGTGCTAAGAAATGAGAAAAGAAAAGAAGAAATAGGAGATCATAAACTGATGGCCTTTATAAGAATAGAGTTAACAATCATTGACAAGATAAAAACTATACAAGGAAAGAGTTGACAATATTAGAAGTATATAGGTAAGATTGAAAGAAGCTTGGATAGTGAAATTTTGAGAAGAAAGAATGAAGAAATTAAATATAAAGGGAGATAATGGATCCATAAAGAATGAATAAAAGAACTATTGGTAAAAGCTCACCAATCCACTTATGTAATGCATCGAGGATTAATTAAGATGTTCCATAAACTTAAGCCATGTTATTAGTGGAAAGGAATAAAGAAGAGAATGGCTAAATATGTGGCCAAATACATCGTGTGCCAATAATTTAAGGTAGAAGATAAAAAACCATCAAAAATCCATTAATTCATAAAGATACTTAAATGGAAATGGGAGTTAATTACTATAGGTTTTATAGTAAGGCTTCCTTGCACCCAAAAAGGATATAATACCATTTGAGTAATTATAAATCACTTGATCAAGCCAATACACTTCTTATTGATCAAAACTAAATATATATTATATCTTAATACACTTAACTCTTTCTAGACAAGATAATCTCATAACATGGTGCACTTGTGACCATCAAAGGGCATAGTTTATGGCATATTTACAGAGGTCATTTCAAGAAGCTTTAGGAACTCAACCTAATTTTAGTATGGCTTTCCACTCTTAGACCAATGGAAAATTTGAAAGAGTGATACAAGTCTTAAAAGATATGTTGTGATCTTGTTTGATAGAAGTCAAGGTTGGATGGAAACACTATTTACCCCTAATCAGATTCGCATACAATAATAGTTATCAGGCTAGCATATAAATGGCACCATTCAAAACTTTATATGGGAGGAAATGTAGATGATTGATAGGCTAGTTTGACCTAGGGAAAGCTAAGATGATTGGCTAGCCTTAACGTTAAATGCTTTAAAGAAGGTGAAGTTAATATAGAATGAATTTGAGAACCTTAAGATTGATAGAAAGCTTATATGAATAAGAGAATAAAGCCATTAGAGTTCTAAGAAGGAGAATTAATGTTCTTAAAGGTTTCTCTAATGAAATGAGTTATATGATTTAGTATAAAAGGAAAACTAGTAAGTTGCTAAATTGGACCTTTTCATATTATATAAACAATAATGGCAATGGCTTATTGATTGAAATTAACTAAAGAATTTAGTGCAATACATAATGTTTTCTATATATTGATGTTAAGAAAATATATTCCAAATATAATGTATGTCATTCAGCATAAGCTTCCCTAACAAGACTTAAAGATGACTTATAAAGAAAAGCCTATATGGATTTTAGACAAATAGGTGACAAAAAATAGAACTAAAGAAGTACCAATGATAAAGGATAAGTGAGAAAAACATAGCTATCAAGAAGCCACATAGAAAATAGAGTTAAAGATGAAACAAAAATATTTGAAATTGTTCATTATGTACCTTTATATTTAAATTTTAGACAATGTGCTTAGAATTTAAGGACAAATTCTCTTAAAGTGGGGAAGAATTTGTAACACCCCAAATATTTAAAATGACTAATAAACATTTAACATGCACTTATAAATTTAGGTCCTTGTATATATGTGTGTATGCATACATTTTTCAAAATGTAAAATAAGGGATTTAAGGCATATGATAATGATAAATAGTGAGGAATGCCTGTTTAAGGTTGGTTTTAGTTGGTATGGGCTACGAGAAGGATTGTCTGAAATAAATATGGAAATAACTAAAGAATTAGCTAGTAATTAGCATTTTTATGCTAACTTCACTACACAATCAACAATTTTTTATTTATAACTCCTTGTAGGAATGCTTGATTTGTGAATTATAATTTTTTTCCAAAGAAAAATTAAGGCTATCACTTATAAAAATTTTATGATTTAATCATGAACCAATTTATATTGGTATTTTCTTGAATTTAGAAAAATTTCCAATAAAATTGCATTGGCCTAGTTGTAGAAATTCAAATATAACTCTTTATCAAAAGACTTGATTGATGAATAGTTTATGGATATGGAAAGGTGACACATAAGGTTACTTCTAGCCAAGATTTCATGGAAAAAAGCTTTGTGGATAATTATTATGAAATTTTGATTTAAAAATGAAAAAATTAACTTGGAAACTAGTAAGATTAGGTTGATTTTAGAAAATAATAATGAGTTTTATATAGGCACAATTGAGGATAACTTAGTAAGAAGTATAAGCTATCTAAAAAGAAGACTTGGAGTAAATTTTTGAGCTTAAAAGAGGTCCTACTCAACATCCAAAGTTAGGAGGTTGAATGGGATCACTTGTAACCTTAAAACTTCATTTAAATGGAGTTAATTGAAATAAGCTTGAAGGAGAAGCTTTGTAAGTGTCATGATTACCTATATTAGGGGTAATAATGAAGCAAGAGAGAAAGAAGGAATAGGATTATGATGGCTATTAAGATAAAAAGCCAATAGAAATGAAAGGAATCAAGGGATGGCCAATTAGAGTTGGATATAGAGACAATTATTCCATGCAAGCATTTTTTAATAAAAAAAGAGAAAACCCTTACCTAATTCACTCTCAGTTCCATGGTCACACATTCACATTAGCAGTAAGCATTCTCTCCTCCTCACACCTAAACCAAACTACAATAGCAATGAGGGAGAAGAATTTCCAAGTAATTTTGCTAAGGGAAGGCCATCTTTATACTTGGTGATTTCTTTAGGTTTTTCAAAGAAGATGATTGGTAACTATTGGTGGTCTTTTATGGTTTACACTTTTTAATCTTCAAGCCAAGATCAAAAGGTAAGTGGTCCTCTCTTTAGATTTACTTCTAATTCCATTTTGATACTTTTCTATTTTTACTATTATGATTGATGATTAATGGTGAAATTTATGAAGGTAGATGCTTGAGATGGAAATTTATGGCAAATGGAAAATACTTATCAATTTACATGTACATATATATATATATATATATATATATAGGTAAAGATAGAAGGTATGACTTTAGAAAAAGATAGTTTGATGTTTGAATAAAATCATGGATATTTCTCAAAAAACCTCTATCATGCATAAACAAAAGAAAAACCAAAAGTGAAAATGTAGAAGGGTTAAAGTGGTGGAAAATGATGAAAGTATTAAGTGAAATTTTGTGAACAACATGGTGACAATTTCGACCTTTCCATGATTTAGGGGAAATTATGCATTAATTTGGTATAACATTAGGTTGTGACACCTAAAATTAAGTAGTATTTATGTATGTTATGAAATAGCTCTCAAGTTTCAGATTGAAAGTGTGGATTTTAAATAAAAAGGGGAAGGGGTTCGAGTACCCTTTTTGTCTCATTGAAAACCCCTAAAAATTTTAAGTGATCACTTATAAATTTATAATTAATAGAAATAAATGATTTAGAGGTATTAGTATGATGTTTTGAGATGGATTAAATGCTAAATTGAAATAAAAATCAAGGAGTAAAGTTAAGAAACATAGAAGGGAAGGTTTGATCATCCTTTCTTTTATCCTTAAACATGGCCTAAAAATTTATTTAATAAGGATCCTTGATAAATATAATCAATATACAAACAATTGGTTTAGGTAAAAATGAATGAAAACAATTTGTAATGATTGATAGTCAAGAATGAGGATTATTTGTTTGTAAATAATATAAAAGTTTGAATGATGAATAAAATAATTATTAGTAACATAAATCTTAATTTTGGTATAATAAAATGCAATAAAATTTTTGAAGAGGATAATGAAATAAAGGAAGTGGATTTCCTCTGCCATTTCATAAATGTGCTACACTTGGTTCTTTTTATGAAATTTAATAGCTTAGTGAAAACTTTTCAATTGAATAAGAGAAAAGCTAATGTTTGTAGGAGTTGTCCATTCTTTTTCCTTAGCATAATTAATGAAATAGTTAGGGAAGGAATTGACCTAGGTTGACCTAAAACACATAGATCAAAGCTTAGTAATGAAGTACTTCTAAGTGTATGCATAATAGCTTTTACTTTTTTGAGCCCCACTTTTAGGTGGAAAAGGCTTATTAGCATGCCACAACTACCCATTTAGATAATTAGGAATGTGATGATGCTAGGGCCTAATTTTTGGGTCCATGGTTTATAAATACATAAAGGATAACAAGGTGTTATAGGCCAGTAGCTCTTTAGCTAAAATCGTATAGTGTATGCTTGCCCTTATTGGCGAACATGCCAACTTTCCTATATAACTTTCTTGTGGCACACTTAGAAAAAATAATTGAATATCGAAGATTTATTACTCATACAATAAAATCTTGTGTACAACATGTTCAAAGGTAATAAGTCACTAAACCATTCATGCATATCAAGTTGCAAGAATAATCTATATTAGGAGTTTACAAGTACAACTAAAAAGGAAAGGGATAACTTTGTTTGATAATATATGCATTATTACATAGTTTTGAGTGAGTAAGGGATAACCACAAGTTAACACATAAGTCCCAAGCTTAGTGCCAAGGTGTACTGATGGACTTTTCAATATTTCACCCATTTAAAGAGCATTTTGAATAAAAGTCTATCTAGTAGAATTAAGCATACTTTTTTTGAGTTATTATATGTTTTTTTTTTTACCATGCTCCAAGTGTCTAATTGGCACCAAAACACACTAACTCAAAGATTACAAATACAATTTTTTTTTTGAAATCCTCTAAGTTCTTGAACTTTATCAAAATTATCAAAATACCCTTAAACTTGGAAAAATTAAAAAAAATAATTTGCAAGTGCATTTGCTCCTAAATTCACTCCATAGGACCTTTACATCATGTTTGATTTTTATGTCAAGTTTCATTCAAAATCGAGCATGTTTTCCTATTGAACTAGTCATAATTGTCAACTTGTGACATTTTTCCCCACTTTAAATATCAATGCCCTCATTGTTGTCTCAATTTGACACAACACTATGAAAAATTCTACTTACACTCTTGAACCTTCATGTTTATTTCTTTAAGCTTCAATGAATTTTTTTACTCACACATTTAGGTAATCATTGCTATAACCTTAGTATTCTTTTTGGCAAAGTACATCCTTCACATATATTTAAAAGCTTTCTTAATAGAATTTTTTGAAGTTATCATAACACTCTTAAGTGCTATTATCCCACTAGCTCTTTTAAACTCATTGTAAATACATCTTGTTTGATGTGTTGTTGCCTCTATAATTATATGCTCCTTACCTCAGTAGATTGCATAAATGCCACCTTCGTAGTAAAAGTATATGCTAACTTGATAGCTCACGAACAATGCTTAGCACTTAAAATTACTTACTAACAAATCTCTTACACATAATGTTGCATTGAATATAGGCAAGAGCCATGACTTATGCTTGATTTATGTATAGGCCCTATAACCTTACTCATAAGTCTGCTTGCATTAGGTTCGATTAATTCATAATACTTTATAATGTCACTTTCAGACTTAATCCAATCCTTTGATCTTCTTTGACTTGACATTTTTATTGTATTTTATCAGCCATTATAGCCCACATTCCAAGTTAATGCTCTTTGACATTATGGTCCTCATGACCCTTTTTATGTGAAGTGACATCTAATAATGTCTAGGCTCTTATAACATGAACTCAAGTATATCCATTGACAAATTCTTCGAGCACATCTATTTTGATGGCTCCCCTACATTAACAACTTGAATAGGTTAAGCATGAAGTCCTTTCACACTTTAGCTTGAGTTTCATTTTGCTTATGCATTAGTAAATGTTATTGTCAAGTTTCTTTAGACCTTATGACTATATAGTGCTAGTTTGCTACCCCTTTCTTAAATCATTGTCACCATAACACTAAGCAACTGTGTAGCCTAGCTTCCTACATTAAACTATGATTATTACTATTATTGACTATGATGTGTTAGCATATTGGCATTTTATCTTGAGTTGTATAGGTGATTGTGCACTCTTTATGAAACTTAAGATTGTGTGCATTATCTCAATTCCTCTAAATATCCATTGTGCCCATCATCTATGCTCCTCAAAGCAACACAACTAATCCTTCCAAATTACTCTAACACAATTTTGGACTCCTTATTCTAGAGTAATCCATTTGGATATATTAATCCAACGTGCCATCCCTTAAGATGTATTCATCAATTATGGTCACACATTTTTGCATGACCAAAGTTTTACCCTTTGGCACAATCAATTGCAAACTTTATCCTTCCAGATATTGTCAAGCCTACTAGTAAGATAAAGGCTTCTCTTTCTAGATGGGCTGTTAATTCTCACATTCTTTCGAATGGTCATGCTTCCTTTGATGCCACTACAATGAATGAGCACATAACCATTTTCTTGCACATTGCAAGCTAGCTCACAATCATCTAAGCTTACATGTGATGTACTAACTAATGTTCTCTTGATATATTAGACAAGCTACATTTCAACCAATTGTTGCTTACTTGATCATACTTACTAGCATTAATTGAGTTTGATACAAAATGTCACGAATTGCTAGGTCTTTGGCTGAAATTGTGAGGCATATACTTGCCTCTAATTGTGAACATGCTAACTTTCCAATAAAACTTTCTTATGGCATACTAGAAAAAGATAGCATGATATCAAAGATTTATCACTCATATAATAAAATCTCATATACAACATGTCCAAAGATAACATAACCTAGTCACTAAACCATTCATGCATATAGAATTGCAAGAATGATCCACATTAGGAGCTTATAAATACAATTGAAAGGGAAAAGAACAATTCCATTCAATGGTATATGCCTTATTACATAGTTTTAAGTATGTAGGAGAAAGCTAGAAGTTAAGATACTTGAGTGCCAAGCTTTATACCAAGGTGCCCCCGATTGACCTCCCGATACTTCATCCATTTATAAAGCATTTGGAATAAAAACCTACTCAGTGAGAATAGGATATACTTTTTCCAAGTCATCACAAATCTCTTTTTACCATTCTTTAAATATCCAACTAACACTATAACACACCAACTCAAAGATAAAAATGGCCAAGATCATAAATATAGGCTTTTCAAACTTTTTCAAATTCTCAAATCTCATAAAATTACTAAAATACCCCTAACTTAGAAAAATTAAAAAATAATCTACAAATGTATTTTCTCTTAAATTCACTTCATAAGACCTCTACATTATACTTGATTTTTAGGCTAATCTTCATTCAAAATTAAGCATATTTTCCTATCAAACTGGTCATAATGGCTAACTTACGAGACAAAGGTAGGCTTTTTTAGCACAAGAGAAATCAGACTAAGTAAATACACACACTTTATGTCCCAATTCTAGCACTTTATTAGCACCAATCATTTGCAATAATATTTACTGTGCAATTGAGAAATTCTACAACAAAACTTTATTGTTCATATCCCATAAGCAAGATAATAGGATCCTAGAGTTTCCAAAGATATTTTAATGTATTTCTATCGTTAGGAAAAGCTTGACTAAGTAACAACACAAATGTTTTCTTTAGAAATGCAATCTTTGCACAAACCTTATGCTTGAAAATTATGTGCATTTTTATATTGCTTCTAATTAAGCTTACATTATCATTATTGTTTAGGCTCCACTAGTAAATTTTGTAGTTGAACCTTACCTCATATTGTCACTATTAGAATTGTTTTAAAATATATTTCTTTTGCTTAGGTTGAAATAAAATAATAAGTGAGATTAAGATTGGAGAGATATGAATTATTATAATGAATGGGAATAAAAAAGTGAATTTATAAGTCTTATGTAAAGGTCAACTATGAAACAAAATTTGGAATGTATCATATATATGATTAAAGGGTAGAAGTAAAGTGAATATATGAATATTGACAATTATAACTGTTGCTTTGCAAACTAGATTACTGATTATATACATAAGTAAGTCAAAAATGTGATAAATATTGATTAGATACATAAATTAAATAAGGTCACTATAAAATTTAAGCTTGATGGAAATGTACCTAATTAGCATAAGGATACTAGAGAAAGGGGTGTTTCAAATACCCTATAACTTTAAGGAGGTAAAATATCAACGAGAATGATATTAATAGTGATATAAAGTCTCAATGATGCTAACAACAATCCTTCTAATGGTAGGATTTTATTTTAAGTCAAACTTGGCTTGGAAATGTGATTTCCTTGTTAAATTATGAATATAAATTGTGGAATATAAAATATGACAATGAATAAGTGAAGATTGTGAATACAGTTCATGAATTTAATATGTAGGATGAGAGTGTAAGCTATTAGAAACATAAATAACAATGCTAGAATTAGTGCAAAATATAAACAACATAGGGATAAAAATAATTTGGATTGAGAAATGAATGTACATAAGTATTAATATATTTATATGAATATTCCAAGTGAGAGTTTTAGTGTGAAATTTGAATATTGCCTATTTATGACATTTGTTATGGATTATATGTGGATTTGTAAATATTAGTTGCTTAATATTTCCAGTGATATTTGTTATGCCAAATGTATGAATTTATGAATCTTGTAAAATAGTATCATTATTAATATCTATCATGTACGATGGGAAAAATTATGAATATTGTAGAATATTGACCATTTGTGATAATTATTATGATATATGTGAAAATTGTGAAGTGTGGTCACTTGTGATATCCATGGTAGATTACATATGATGCCATCCTTTATCTTTTGTGAAATATATGGAAATTTTGTGATTTCATAAAACACAATGAGAAATGTTAAATTTCAAAAGGGTTATATCTGATATTAAATGAGAGCCATTTGATATGGCGAGATTGTTAGGGGGATAAGTTAGTGTATTTTATATGATATTGTGATTCTTTGTGGAAGTGCAAAGTGCACATGCTATATAATTCAATAGTAGGATGGGTAAAACTAGATTCAGATGAATAAAGTGGGCAAGATGGATAAGACTGAATAAAAAATATAAGAAGAAATTGATATTCATAAGGCATTTTACGAGTGTATCCTAAATATATATATATGTGCTTTATTTATTTATTCATTTGATTATTTATTCATTTAATTATTTATTTGTTTATTATCATTCATAATACTATTTCATATGCATGGCCATTTATATTAAAGTGGATGCATGATATGTGTTTAAGATATGAATACAATTATATGGTGAAATGTGTGCATAATAAGCTTTTGACTGTAAGACAGAGCTTATACTATAAGTATATACTGGATAAAGTATGTTTATGGCATGGAATTGAATTGCAAATTTGACTATATATAGTGAAGTGATTGCATGATAGAAACTGGGAATGTGAGTATAAAAGGTAATAGTAAAATACACAGTAAATAATCACAAGGAAAATGTGATCAATGTGTAGATATGTGGGTGATGTGAAATTATGAATGTTAGTTTGTCACATACATGATAATGTAAACTATCAAGCTACATAATAATTGTGTATGCAAAGGAACTATATACATAAAACATGTCAAACTAGAATGATGTATAGTAATAAGTGCACCATGAAATATTCCAATAAACAAAAGGAAAGACACTAAAATGGATAAAATTCTAGAATAGCTTATATGGAGACTCACTTACTCAGTCCTTATGACTGACTTTATTATTAATTAATGTTTTTAAGTACCTAATAACTTAGAATAAAGATATTTATGCACGAAAGAGTACCTTGGTTATTGCTCCTAACCACTCTATAATAATTTAGCTTGTAAAGATATGTAATAAAGTTAGAGGCACATGCAATTTTTTTTTTCTTTTGATTTTTGGATTAGGTGTTACATTACCCTAAACTTTAAGGAAGATGAGAGCATTTTATCCTAAATTATAAAGATATTTAACTATAATATTTTTTTATTTTATAATATTAATTTGTTTTGTGTATGAGCATATCTCGTGGATATATTAATGGAAAAATGGTTATTTATATGTTGACCCAACATGGACTTTTATTTGACAAGATTAATAATGATAAAACTCAAATTTACTCTAAAACTAATATGAATCAATATGAATAAGTCAAAATAAGGATTAATATTGATGAGTACATGGATTTATGTCATAATTGTTAGGTATAATTATTATTAATAATATTAAAATAATTATTTATGGGTTAAACCTATAAGACCTTTATTTGATAGGTTCAATAATAATGAAACTTATATTTATCTAAAAGTTAATATGGATGGTTCAAAAAAAAGATAAATTTTTATAACTAAATGGATATGTATTATAATTGTTAGGTGTAATTATTTTCAATAAGGAGAAAGATATTTTTTTATTAAAAATATTTCATTATTATATTTTTATTAATGAGTTCAATTGGGTTAATTTTAGATATTTTAATATGATCTTATTAAGTCTTTATAGGTTTAAAGTAATGTGTTTTTAATAAGTTTAGATTTGATTGGATTTGGGTTAAGCCTACCAAACCTAACCTATTGTCATCTTTGTTTGTAAGGAAAATGAGGCATGCATTAACCTCCAAAATTTTTAAAATCATCTATAGAGTTGTAAGCAATTTAAGTTAAATATTTGCATATTTAAGCTTGAACTTGTTAAGCTTGAAACATTTGAGATCGAGCTCAAATTAAATATAAGCTTAAGTGATCATTATTTAAGCTTAATGATATATATTATTGAATTTAAATTTTTAATTAAAGTAAAGTATTTAAACTGAAGCTCAAACTTAGATCACAAATGAATTTAAATGAGGTCATACAAGCTTAAATGAGCTTAACATTTTATTTATTATATATTATGTATTATTTATATTTATATACACCTTGATAATATAAATTTTATATATTATATTCTTTACATATTATCTTTATATTATTTAATTATAATATAATAATTAAAAATATAATTTTATAATTAAGCTTGTATAGATTCATTAATTGTTCAAATTGAGTAATAAGAAGCTTAAACTTCACTCATGCATTAATTGAGTTTGTCTTATTTAAAATGAAATTTGAATTAATTCTTTTCTAAGCCAATTTCAAGCCGTTTATAAGTAGTTTAACTTGTTTGCACCTTTAATCATGTATTAGTATCATACAATTTTATGAAAGTTTTTTAAAAAAATGTTATTACATAAGTCATTTGGCCTTTTTAAATTTTTTTATCCCTCCAAAATGTTAGGTTAAGGTCTGCCATTAATGACATGTAGGTGACGTTGGTTCATAGAATCATACAATTTCATATATCAAAATATTTTTGAAAATGTGATTCTCATAAATGTAACTCAAGAATGTCATATTACTATATTTGGTTCAATTAAAAAGATTTTAAGAATGTTGCAATATTATATTTTTATTTATTTATATATTTTTTTAAATGTTAGATTACCAAAAAATGTTATCATTGGCAAATGAGTAGTTAATCATGTTTAGTGCTTGTTAATAGCAGTGGATAGTGGTCAGTGATTAATAGTGAATAACAGTGAATGGTAGATGATGATGAATGATGGTGAACAATGATAGGTAGTAATGATAAATAGTGGTGGGTGGTGGTGAAATAAGGTTATGAGGCTTAGAATGGTGGGTAAAATAACCATTTTATATAATTAAAACATTTCCATGACATAGAATATAGGATATTTAGCATCTCATAGGAGTATTAACCTAAAAATATTTTTGAAAATGTGAATATTTTTAGGTACATTTTGTTTAATTTTGAATCTAGCATAAGAATTTAATATTTTCTTAAATTATTCAAAAAATATGAGAAAAATTTTGTGAACTAAAAGCCATTGTAAATTTTCATTTTTCTTTCTTAGGAAGCAAAAACACTATCTTATTTGTCCATCTTGGCTTTGAATTCCTCTCACTGATATTTTTGCTCTTTAATTAATCATATAATGAATCTTGAGTAGTGTCATAATCTTTCCAATTTATCTCATTCTTTCTTTATTATTATTTATTTTATATAAGTTAGATTTTGTCATTTATCATATTGAGTAAGTTAAGTTGCAACCTTTCTAAGAATCTATCATTTTAATATATTGTTAACATTGGTTAGTTTTAAAGAGAAATATTAACTTATGCATACATAAAAAAATTATTGTGTAAGTCTCATAAATTAATGCACACTCCTATTTAAATCTACATTAAAAAAGATAGGATCCAAATTTCCATATTTATTTTTATTAATGTTTTAAATTTGTACAAGTTTTACATGTAACAATTTTTTAAAAAACTTACAATATTATAAATTAAAGTTAAAATGCAAATTTGAAAATTTTATAGCTTTATATAAAAGAAAGTCAATTTTTTTTCAAAACTTACAACAAACATAAAATAATTTTATAAAAATTTCAACCTGTGCACACACGTGCATTTTTCTTTCCCATGTAAGAGCAAAACCTTACTTTTAAAAGATGGGCAAAGTTCCAATAATAAATTTAAATGAAGATCTCATGTAATATAATTTGTAAGGGACAATTTGGTTAAAATAATTAATTATTTACTCCTTTTTCACATCACATAGGTGATAGGTCACTGTGATAAATGGGTAACCTAACTCTTATGATTACTAATAATGATGTAGTTTCGTGAAGAAGGATATCTCACCCCTACACATGTGAAAATAAAATGTGCACAACTTATTTTTTAGCATGAATCTTGCCTATTATGTGAAGGTAAAAGTGTATCTTTAGTAGGTTGTCAAAGACGTTATCGTAGTTTTATTTTATTAACACCACTATAATCATGCTTTTCAACATAATATGTTTCACATTCTTTTATAAAGAAATTGAGCTCCATTGTAGATTTGCATGCTTTGTTAAAGAGTGTTGTCCATTATGGAGGTGAAAATATGTTTATTCAATTAGAAATTGCTTGCTACCTTACTTGTTATAAAGATTCAATATTGGAGAGAAACATGACCTTTGGTAAGCTAATAATAAGTTATAGTTCCATGTATATAAGTCCATACTAATTAATATAGACTTCATACATGCTAATTTTTTAAATGTATTTTGTTCTTTTAAAGTTCATGTTAAATATTATGAATTTAAGTTTATAAGATTGTTATTCTTCTTAAGTTACAAAAGATGGCCAATGATAAATAATGAGGTAAACATGCTAAGGCATCATTGAAATAAAATTTAAGCCTTCATAACATTATCAAAATGGATTTCTTTTATTTTTAACTTTCCAAATCATCCTTTCAATGAAATAGTCTGTCCATATAGATAATTAATTAAATTTAATTTTTCAAAAAAATAAAATTTCTTTATAGGAAAATGTTTGAATTATGAAGGATTTTGTTAGCTATTGGCCTTTAAATAACCACACAATCCTAGAATCTTATCTCCCAAATTTTGTAAATTAGGATTTTGACTAATATATTACATTCATTCTATTATGTTCATTAATTTGGTAAAGGATTTTCCTAAATCCTTCCCTTTATCCTCCTAAGTCTAAACTTGTAAAGCCAAATTACTTTTCTACATCTTTTCTTCCACCATTTCCTTCTCTATAATTTCCATCAAAATCAAATGGTCCCTTTGAATTTTCATTATTTTTTTTTCAATTCCATACCATGGGTTTCATATCCTTCTTCACCCATATGAAGAAACCAATTTAACCCATTGTTAAAAAACCTATTTCCTTGCAAAGCCTATCATTTTCAACCCATTCTCGTGCCCGTCTCTCCATAGAGCTTGAAGAGGTCTTTAAGAAATTCGATGTCAATGGCGATGGAAATATTTTATCTTTAGAATTAAGATCCATGATGGAAAGCCTAGGCCAAGTGCTAAGTGAAAAGAAGCTAGTTAGCATGATTTATGTCATGACCTGTTCCCACAACCATCATAATAGGTGTAAAGATATCTAACTGATAGTGATGTATCAATTAGACACCTTTACATACCTTTACATACCTTTACAATCATGTTTAACTCATACGTACACAAACATACATATACAACTAATATTTTTATTAAACACAAAAGAGATAATAATACATCTTATATATGTTTTTAAAGTATACACAATACTATATACATAGATAGATATCAAAATAAGCATGAACTAAGATATTATACAGATTAGTATACTGACTGACTAAATATTTATACTAATATATAACATACTATCTAGAAGTAAACAATTTATATGGTGACAGATAGGTCTTTATGCAAGTGTCAGACTGTCGGCGCCAGCCCAAGTTCTTTATCTATAAAAAAACTAAAAAAAAATATACAAACAAGAATGAGTATTTATAATACTCAGTGAATGACAATTCACTTTTACCATAATCCCAATGTATTATGAATTTCTTAAATTTAAAATTAGTGATTAAATGTGTCATTATTTTTAAGCATCTAATTAGTGAAATCTAACTACACAGTTAAAAAATGATTAGTCTAGATATCAACAAATGGCTAATAAGGTACGAGTTTCCCCTTATATCACCAATTCAATCTTATTCCCTACCACCCTAGGCCAAAGCCACCATCCTTATCCCTCCAACCCTTACCACACCTTTCCTTCTTTTAGAAGGATGTAATATTCCCCCCATATATCATATCTGAGAGGGATTTAGAAACATTGTAGTGTTTCAAAATTCAATAGCTATTATAAGCATATTCATAATCCAATAATCAATGGTAAGGTCAAATGTACCCATTAGCCATTTAGATAATATCCATTCTAATCATGCTAAACAATAGCATATACACATGCAAAATAAACATTTTAAGTTTATACATGAACAACATACATTTTAATAATGCATCTGCATATCAAGAATTTAGAAAGAATAGGTTAGCTTATGTTTCAAATAGAGTTTATTAATCCCATACTATACCCTTTTTATACACTAAGCTTTTAACTTATGTTTAATTAATTATAATTAAATTTTCAAAGTTTGCTATACTTAAATAAAGCCCTAATGGTGAAATTTCAATTAACTACCATTCAATTTGGGCTTAGAATCCATTACACTTTGGTACTGTTCAGTCGTTAGCCCAAAAAAGGGCTAGTAGAGTGTAATAAAAGTTTAGCCCTATTTGGCTAACTAAATCAACTCTAAAAATTCCTATTAAATTCTACGTTATTCTAACATATTCATAACAAAGTTCATGTTATGATTTTTCTCAAAACCCTTACTAAATTTGCCCATAAATTCCCCCAAGTTCACCCTCCTAAGCTAGTTCCAAATTTGGCAGCACTGGAGCCCCGGAATGTTAAGAATTTATTCAATAGGAAAATGAGCTCTAACTGCCACGAAAATTTTATATGTTTTAACCAACATATGAAGGGTTTCAATGAATTTTTGTAGAATTTTTAAGGGCCATATAGTGCCTTAAAAAGTTTAAAACCTAAGACTAAATGCCTAGGCATTCTATTTTGGAAATCTGGACTACTTCCCAACAAGGACCCCATTCTAAAATTCTAAATTCCTCTAAAAAATTCTTAATAAATTATATGTTGATCCTAACATCATAAAAGGCCATATAATGTTTAGTTTTGAATTTTTAAGTAACCTTATGAAGCCTAGAAAATTCATGCGCTCGGAGTCACTGTTCTAGGTTTTCCAGAAATTTTCCAACAAGCATTGTTCTTCATGATTTGGATTCACCATTCATTCCAAACATCAAAATTAGTATTCTCATGCATTACCCCTACTAATATCATACTAATAACATTCAAAATACATGTCCAAAGGTTTAGCACAACACCATGCCTCTAATTGCATGGTCTCGTATCAAACTAACAAATTAACCAATCTAAAGTTCAAAATCTTACAATTCTTGAATTAAAATTCTAAGAAAATGGTAAGGAATTGTCACTCACCTCCAAACTTAGTTATTTCAAAGCTTCAAAACCTTTCCCACAAGAAGGTGTTTTATACTTGTGGAAAAGGAATAAATACCTTCAAGTTTTGGTTAATTTCTCTTGGAAAAACTTAAGAAAGCTAGTAGAAGACTTGAAAGCTTAGCTTGACTTGTTGAATTTTATATGTTTTTGGCTTGGAAGCTTGAAAGGTTGCTCTAATAGTGGCTAGAAGTTTTGAAATGCAAAGAGAAAGAAGGAAGCTGATGGATTCTCTTCAAATTTCTAGGACTAAATAGCAAATGTATATAAGTGGGCTATTTTTGGAATTTACAAAATATCTAGATCTTTTTGCAAGATCTTTTTGCAAGAATTTCTCTAGAGACTTCAACATATGGGTGTGCAAATGGGCCTAATTCAGACCAATTTTTGGTCAAAATTTATTAGAAAAATATTGGGCCAAAACCATAATTTTAAGAAATTACAATTTGATCCCAAAACTTTCTAAAATTCAACTTTTGCCTCATATTTTCTAACAAAATTTTCAATTCAATCCTTAGGCCCAAATTAAGTTTCTTTGTAATATATTTGGGCCCTAATAAATGTATTTAGTTGAATTACAAAAAGTAATTTAGGGAACCAAATCGATTTATTACACTTTCGGCCTTATTTTACTGAATTTTGGCTTCCCAGGACCCTAAAATTAAATCAGGTTCTACTAAAATTTTTCTAAGCTTTTGAATATATCTTTAACCATGATTTAACTTAAAGTTCATCTTTAATTATATTTAAAATGGTTTGGAAAAAAATTTTAGGCTAATTAGCCTAGTGTACCCATCAGGGGTTTTTATTCTTAATTAGACTTAATGTACCACCTAGGGGCATTACAATTTAGGAAGTGGATGTAGATGGTGATGGATTTATTAATCTCTAAGGGTTCATTGAATTCAACATAAAAGGTGTTAATCCTAATGAAGTTATGGCAAATTTAAAAGATGCATTTTCAATTTTTGATATTGATGGTAATGGATTCATCATAGTAAAGGAGTTGCAGACGGTGATGAAAAGCCTTAGTGATGATTGTTCAATAGTTGAGTGTCAAAAAATGATTAGTCATATATATAGCGATGGTGATGGCATGATTGATTTTGAGGAGTTTAAAGTAATGATGATAATGGGATCTATAAAGTTAAACTCGAAGATATGGCTAAATGAGAAGACTCCATTCTTAAAGGAAGACATTGTTTGGCTTTGGTTCTACTCTACTCTACTCTTTTCTTACATCCTATTATTTTTTTTAAATCAGTTTCTCAATTTTTTTTTCTTTTACATGCCTTAAAAGGAAATTAAAAAATACATTTTTAAAAGGATATTTAGTGTATAGTTGAGGGGGTAAAAGGATATAGGTTTTTGAACTTATCACATCTAAATTATAAGAAAATCAATGTTTTTATTATTGTATTAATATGATATTCTTTTGTTATTTCACTACTTGTTATGTTTTCTTGAATTGACTTAACTAATAAAATGAAAAAAATCTTAATTATGATTAATCATATCTTAAATTCAATATTTGTCATCACCATTTTAAAGAGTTAGACAATTTCTAAATACCACTATAGTGTCATATTTTGAGTTAAAGCAATGTATAATATTAGTAAAATTTTAATTTAATATAAAAGGACTTAAATTTAATCTATTGTCAATTTAAAACCTTGTACAATATTAATAAATAGATAGATATCATGTTATTAAAAAAGTGAAAGTAGCTAAGGAAGCATTTGGTTGGGAGATTTTAAGAAGTTAATAACTAAGTCAAAAATTTTATTTTCTAACATAGTGTTTAATTCACATGTATTGGAATTTGCTATTGTTGGTTACGTTTAATTAATCCATTTGAAATTCTTTCTCCTCTAAAATTTAGCAAAATGTTACCTACTTGAAATTTAAAAAAAAAAATACTATTTTCTTTACTTTTATAACATACCACCCATCATGATCTTTATCTTCATTGACTATTATCATCATCACCTACCATTGAACCTTAACTAATGACTGCCCACTACCTATTATCACAATCATTTACATCACCCACCATCTAACTTCGTTCTACCCATAATATATGATCACCCACCAAACATTACCTTTTGCCTAGCACCCACTGCTACTATTACTTACCACCATATCTATCATATTATCAATCATTGAATTTCACTTTGCTCACCACTAACTAACACCTTCACTATTTACCATTACATCTTTCATGCATTGCTACCACCTCCAACACCATTACTATAATCCACCACCATTACTAAGATTATCATAACTTACCATTTAATTTCACTCCACTTACCATTATCTATGTCTACCATTTGTTTCCTTTTCACACTATTACCATTATTGTCATAAGCAACTATCATTATCATCCATCAACATTGCACACCTCCACCATTAATACCACTTAACATCATTAGCACAATCCATCTCAACTCTCATTGAACCACTTTTAGGAACACCTCTATTGCTAATGGATACATAGAAACATACATATGTACATATAATTTTTCACATTTTTACTTAGATTAAAAATCCATCAAGTGTTTTGATTAAATAATTGGAATGGGCTCCCACAAGATTTTTCATCTCTATGGTGAAAATTGTTTTATAGTTAATAATGCAAAGAAAAATCACATCTCCCCTCTCTCACTAAAATAAATGACATTTAAAAGGAATAAATCTTAGAAGATGAAATGTATTATGTGTACAATATGCTTTCTCTTTCTTTGAACTATAATCTTAAGTTTTGCACATGATTGGTGATTAAAATAAAATTAAATAACGAATGATTATATGTTAAAAACTTCAATGAATGAAAAAATGAAAATAAAAATTATGATGTGTTTGTAACATTATGTTTAATTATGAAAAAAAAGTTAACAACATTATTAATAATTTATGTTATTTTGTCATATTTGATAGTTTATTACAGTGGTGGAAGAAAGATGTATAGAGAGAATATCTAAATTAAGAATATAGAGAAGGAGCAATTATTGACCAAATTTCTAGATAATTAATTTTAATTTAAATTACTTTAATATTTTTATAATATGTTGTTTAAAAATGGAAAATATATTTTTTGATTTAAATAAGACATAATGGTTTCTAACGTGCGATGTATAATGGATAAAGTGGGCCTAAATAGGGCCTATGTAGGCTAAACTACATAGGCATACATTTTTAATAGGCTAAAAAATAAGCCTACTTTGCTTCATGATTAACACATGGGCTAACTTGCATAATTTGCAATCTATAAATTACATTAGGTTAATTTAGTGGGCATTTATGGTATTAGGTCATTTCTATTATAATTAAAAAATATATATTATATATATATGTAGTAGCTTGTGAACTAGCCCATGCCAATGTGGGTTAACCTATTTAAACTCATAAAAATTATGAGCCTAAATTTTTAGAACTAGCCCACCTAGTATCCATTAAACCTATAGACCTAGGCTTGTTTTTGCATTTTTATTTCTAACCTTTGCATAAACAATGTGATTTCATCCTTTAACCAAACCAAATAATTTAAAAGAGTAAGAATTATCTTATCCTTACCCCTTTTATTTGATTATATTCCTTTTCTATTTGCATACATTGAAATAAATCCACATTTGATTATATGAAATAAAATGAGAATGAGAAAAAAAAAGGTTAAAGAGTTTATTTAGTTCACATTATTGAATAAGGATGCTCAATCCTTGGACAAGGCTTTTTAATCATTATGCCTCATGTTAGCACTTTTTATTCGCTAAATGCCTACTTTTGAAATTAATCCTCAAACTACCCCGATTTTTATTGATTAGACACTTTTTATTTTTATCTAGGCCACCTTAACCTTGCATGTAAAGCTAACTTGGTTATTCTTTAAATACCTTTTATAAATAGGATAACTTGATTAGCCTTTTCATTTGTGACAATGAGATTGATTAATAATTAATCAAGCTAATCCCACCAATAAGGATGTTGTGATATAGCCAGTATAAGACCCCTTCCCTTCCTTTGCTAACTTACTTCATAGCAAAATAATACAAATTAATAATTAATTCCTAGTTTATAATATCATGATATAAGTTAACTGGTGAAATTTTTTCCTTAAATTGGTAAATTGGATAAGAATGTATATTAAACATTCCCAAAAAACATTGCTTTTTATGTTTTTGGTTTTAGTCATAAGAATGATCATGTGTACAAGTTTTGGTTATAACATTTATCACTTGTTTTACAACATCACAATAATGTCCAAGTTGAGCCAATTAGAGCATGATTGTCCTTGGAAATGTATTTGGCACTTACTATTTGTTAGATATGATGATCTTTGAAATCATCCATGGTCCTTTACAATAAATAAATAAATAAGATGCATAAGTTTTCATAAGATAAGTGGCCATTTACTGATAGTTAAGCTTAGAATAATTCATGTTGGGCCCTTAATTTCTCATTAATGGTCTTATTATTCATTTATTGTATTTTGTAATGAAAAAAATGCTTCCTTGCAAAAATGAAAATCATACTTTCAAGAAAATGGACCAAAGAAATTTAATTTTTATGATTGTGCACTAACTTGCCTAGTTTAAGGGATTTGTCATTGCGGATCAATTTACTTTTATGCTTATCAAGGTTAATGAAAAATTAACAAAAAAAATTTCTTTTTCTCATTTGCCAAAATTGTTATTTCTATTTGGACTTAAAGTATAAATGTGACATTGTAATATAAAGAAATGAAGTTAGTAGAAGTTAATTTTTTTAAATTTTGAATGGAACATAAGTGCAATGATGATGATGAAATCTATATAAAATAAGAAAGTAAATAATTTTTAAAGGATATTTGCACCACCTCCATGCATGAATGATATCCATTGTTTAACTTATGATTATGAGAGTCATAATATTATTCAATTATTGACCTGACCACCCCATAAATTAATAAATGTTAATTTTTTTATAATGTTTGTAATTGTTATTCTTAGCAAGTTAATTCTTTTTGAATTACTTATAGTGATATAATTGATATGGCAAAGCTTATTTAATGGACACCCATTACCATAATTTCCTACTAAAAGCATCTCAAAAAGGATCAAAATTAATCAAATGAGTTTTTACATAAAGTTAATTGGATGAAATTTTGGTGTATATGATTATTGAGCTGAATATGAAGCAACAATAAAGGATTTTGAAGGATAAAGTTGATTAGATCATGTATTTCTTGATAGATAACATTGATAACACTATATCATGTCATCTTTTAACTAATGGTAGGAAGGAAAAGTGAATGGAGGTTGATGTTAAAGGATTTATTTAGGAGGGTATTGAAACATCACCTAACCTCGAACCTAACTTGACAAAAAAATTAATTTATGGGAACCATCATTGAGTTCAAGCTTATTTGCACTTTTGTGTTTATGTTAGATTTATTTAAAGTTAGATTGTGTTACTTTTTTTTTTCTTGTATTCAAAACTTTTATACTATAGATTTGTTATGATGTTTATGATAATATATTACAATGTAAGTAATTTACTTTTCAATGTGTTGGGTATGATTATTAATCCAAGATAAACATAATAATAGAACTTAAAATGAATCATAAAATTATACTACTAGTTAGGAATACATATAAATAAATAAACATAGTTATCTATAATGGGCAAACATAAACAAGTTAACATTTAGAGAATTATGGTTTAGGCAATGGAAAAAATTATAGCCATTTTGCTTTTAAAAGCCATGCTTTATAGGTAGTCTAGAATGCTTCACCCAATTAATCTCATTGTGTATGAATAACATTTCTTATGAGCCTTTGAAGGGTTAATTAATGATCTTGACCTCTACATATTAAGTTAGTACTTTATTGAACTTATGAGAGCATAAGCTAGTGTTGTAATTTCACAACTTATTTTTTAGCCAATTATGATCAGCATGAATGCGTCAAATAGACATTTTCATAAGCCTTTCTTTGTTTCCTTCATAAAACTTTTGTAATTTTTATAAAACGTAAGACTGATGATGACTCTTGATTAATAATTGTGATGGATGAAAACTCTATAAATACAATGATACTATATTACATAAAACTCATTAGTTTTTTTTTTTCAAAAAAGAGTTAGTTAATAGAAGAAACATTTTTTAAATTCAATGTCAAATGTCTTTTTCTTAAGGAGTGTAAAAATAATAACATTAAAAGATCTTTTAAAAACTTATGATAGAACTTTTTGATAATGAATGAAAACTAGTATTGTGAAGTTTCTATTTCTTACTTATCAAAATCATATACTTGATTTCTTCAAATATTTGATTTTGGAAAACTTTTTGAAATAAATGGATTTTTTGTACAAAAGTATGGTTTATATTTTTCTATCATGACTCAATTTCTGAACTATCATGATTGGTGTAAAGACATCAAACAAACATATTTACAAGCTTTTATAATGTAATTAGTTCTCTTAAAACTAGTTATTTTATGAAAACTATGCATGAAGCAAAAACACGAGGTTTAAAAATCCATTATAATTTTTTTTCCTTTCATCAAATGTAATTGAATCAAAATATAGCTTTTTCTCTTTGATGAGGTTTAAACCACTATTCAATAGATAAAATTTCATTTTTAGATAAGAAATATACACATATATATATATATATATATCCATTCTGTAAATTGCCATATCCATTACCAGAAATGGTTTTTCCCAACAAATAAATATAACTTGTTGAAAACTGTACATTGAAAATCTTGTAATTTTGAATGTTCCACATTACCTTTGAGAAAATGGAAGTATGAAATTTTTTTTTCTTTCTTTCTAAAAGAGGATTTAAAATTAAAACTATAATAATTTCTTTGGGGGTCAAATTAATATCTAAATAAGTTTAGGAAGAGACAATGAAGTGATTTCAAGAAAATACCCTTTAAAATAATTATTTTCCTCATAGTAGTGTTTAAATTATATAATTTTCTAAAATTAGTTTTTGTCATTGGTTTCTCAAAATGTAGAAAATGATGTGACAAAAGGTTGTTAGAGAGGATTCTTGTGAAGGAGTTGAAAACCATTTTGAAAATAGTAGCTCAAACCATAAAACAAACACGATAGAAAAGGATTAAGCAATAAAACTTAATGACTTAGTTAATTTTACCTAGTTTTAAAATACTTTGGAGATAACTTCAAAAATCATAGATTAGACATCTTTCTTTTTTGGAAAGTTTAAAAAACTTTTACATGTTTTCTTTTCAAAAAATTGAATACCTTCGTAGTCAAAGAAAATGTTATTTCTCTTTGAAAATTTTCAAAAGCCTCGTCAATTTTACATTCCAAAAAGTTTCCTATCTTTTGTACCAAAATACCCAAAAAAAATAAGTTATGTAATAATGAACATCTTATATTACAACTAAATAATTAAACACAATTGGTTAGTTACTTTATACAAATGGTTTCTAGGTTATAGTGATACTAAAACTTACATAGAAATACTTATTGCAAAGTTTGAAAGTGATAATATATAGAAAAACAAGGAATAATAATCAAATACTACCTAACTAGCTTTATATTAATGGCTTATCATCAGCCTTATAATCATTGGGGTTTGTATTTATGGACGTTAGACTCTAAGATGGTGAAAGGTTATCAAAATCAGAGTTAGAACTACTAATGAACTCGCAGAAAGCAAGTTTAGTGCTGGATGATCTAGCTAGTATGACAGATGGTGGTAGGAGGTAGTATATGGCTCACTTTTGTGCTATGGCATTGTCATATCCTTTGCTTTAGTAATAGGGTCATTAAGGATAAAAACACTTGAAGTCCTCAAAAACTTACTGTCATATTTAGGGCTTTCTATGTATAGCCTAGTAATATCAAATGTAGGGTGTACCAACCTCTCAACTTGAATCCTCAATCAATGGCTAATGTTAGTCCAATCAACCATTATATTAAAATAAGACTTAAACTTAAAGATGCTAACCTTGGTATGATATATCTTCCACCAATAGTTAGTAATTTCAATCAACATTTGGATAAAAATACTCGAAAAACATATCACAGGTAGAGTGAGTAATATAATTACTAAATGAGATAGTTATCACATTAATTTTCTAACCAATTTTAATTAAGAAAACTGATTATATACAAGACATGCATTAAGTAATTTTCCTTACTAGAGATGTATTTCCTTAGCTCATCCTATATGCTAATTTACTCATATTATAGCAACAAAATTGTATAACTAATTTATATATAATACCAATATTTAAAGCCATTATCAAATGGCATGGAGGCATAAGGATTTCTCCTTATTACTCTTAGTTAGCCTCATCCTATGCATATCCCAACCTTGTGCTTCCAAGTCAACCTTATTTTACATGTCTTTTTATTATAACTTAGAAGTCAAGGCACTAGGCCAAACCTAAACCACTCTATAAGGTTTCCAATAATATCATATTACAAGTCACATATGATATTCAAGCCAAAATTGTTACACATAGCATAAAGCCTGTGGCATATAACCATCATTCTTGTATGACATAAAGCCAATTTTCATGCCAACCTTTCACTAGCTCATCACATAAATAAGGTATAGTCAAAATGCTAGCCATAACCATAATCTCTGTGTAACATAAAAATAAACTAGCAAAAAGAATTCATGGTTACTCTATCATATTGCTAGTGACCACAAGCGGTATTAGTGCTTTCATTTTATATGCTAGATTATTATTTTACTTTTTCACAAGCATATTTAGATCAAATCATTCCTATAAACCTTATGACAAATAATTTTTTTATACAAGTACATTAGTGCATACATATAGTCATATAATAATTCATATAGACTTTTATGCATTAACCTTTCAATATGCTCATGGTTTCATTATAGAACCTTTGGAGTAGTATCCATTTTTTTCCATAGAATGTTCATTATGGATCAAGTATGCATTTAAGCTATCATCATAAGTTATTCATATAAATATTAGTGTGAAATTAACACATCATTCATAATTTTACTAACACAATTAGGTGGTGCATAACTTGGTTTTTTTCCCTAAGTTTTATAACTTTTGTTTTTAAGCAATTTAAATCTATACTTCATATATCATTTCAAAAACTAAGAAAACTATATTTCCTTACTTATATAAGCATATTAGGGAACTACCCAATAGCAATGACATTCCTTGATTATACTAAACATTAACATATCAGTGAAAGAAACGATCATAAATTTGTATTAGGTTATAACAATCACTTTAAACCTTATTCAAATTTTAAAAAAAATTCCAAAGTACATATTTAGACATTTAATAACATCATTAGCCTTTTTCCAAGTCTAAAACAAGTCATACTTAGTTTTCCTTTATCTAATTATCAAAATACATCAGAAAAAGATATTTTTTAGTTTGAAAAATTCATTTTAAATAACAAACTTTAATGAAATCTTATGAAACCTTCCAATATAAATAACAACTCATATAATATCACTTTTGAACCATTTTCAAGCATAAAATATGTTGCCATTGCTTTCCCCAACTCAAACTAATAATATGCCCTAAAAGAGGCCATTTTGGTATTCAAAATTTATTTTGTCAACAACTTTTAGCAAAATTTTATAAAAATTTTTAGAACCAAAATAGATACATTAGATAACATTTTCAATCATTTTCATTCTCAAATCATGTTGCATCACTTGCCATATTAATCAACTAGTCACTAGTAACAAAAATAACAAGATCTTTTGTGAGACCATCTTTTGATTTAGTTTTTTACCAAATTTTCTAGACAAATATTTAAGGTATAAAATATCATAAACAACCATACAACATGTTACATAAACAATTAATACATTCTACTAGAAAATTGACTTGAAAGAAACTATGCTTTTCCATGAAATCACTAGTTCTAAAAATAATTTTTCCATATAACTTCCCAAGTCTCCCAAACACATTTTTAAACATGTTTTATTCACAAAAACTTAGAAAGAATGTTAATAAACATTTCTAAAATAACTTAAAACTTGATGACACAAGCTTTTCTCACAAAAATAAATTTTTTTCTTTCTAAGATAATAGCTTGTCCAAAATTGTCGTAATACTTTTTCAAAAGGAATTCTCTTGAAAAACTTGAGTGAAATCCTTCTAAAACATTTATGTTTGTGTGTGATTGATCTTTTTGACAAAAATTTTTCCCTAAAGCACAAAGAAACTTGTGCCTTCTCAATGAACAAAATCACTCTTTGTTGATCCTAATTTTTTAAAAAAAAAAATCAAGCATTTTGACTTTTTTAAATTTCAAGTGGATAATGATGTAAAGTCTTTTGAGAATTAAAAACACCAAAATTGCCTATATTAGGCACTAAAATCTATGAAGTTAGTAAGCTTTTTTGGCAAAGAATTTTCTTGAAAAATTGATTTTTCAAATTTTAAAAGCCCTAGGAAATCATATCAGTAGTGATTCTTCTTTCTTCTTAACATAAAATCATAATAATAAAAGTTGTTTTCTCAAAATCTTTTTCACTTTCTTTACAAATCTTTCTTAAAGAAAATCATGCAAAAATTAAACAAAAAACCATTTACTAACTAACCATGATACTCATGGTTTCAACCTACATACACACCTTGTATATAATGATCTTCTTCAAATAAAACTAAAGAGAAAAGAAGTGGATCTCTACTTACCTCAAATAGCTTCTAAAAGCTCTTCCTTCCTAAATATTTAAGACGTTTCCACCATAAACAACATAGAATTAGTAAGGAGCTTAAAAAAATCATGAAAAGAATTGAATTCATGTAAATTCATAGAGTTCTACCTTTACTAATGGACTCAATTGTCTTCTTTCTTGAACCTACTCTGAAGAACTCTAAAAGATATAATAAAATCTATTAAAAACTCTTAAGAACTCACTTTTTTTATCTCTTCTTACTCTCAATTTATAGTAGAGGTTTGGTCTAAACCTCGCTACTTATAGGGAAAGGAAGTGTGTAGGGAAAGCTTAAACATGTTACATAGTTTCTAGGGAGAAATTGGTAGGAAATTACATTTGGTCAACAAATTACTATTGTTAGTCATTTTCCACTTTTGTGTCATGTCTTACCCTACCTTCATATATAATTCTGTATATCACATTTTGAATTCAACTTAATGAAGCTTCCTAGTAGTTTACTAAAGATAATTAACCATTAATTAGTCAATAAAGATCATCATAAGGTCTTAATTAATGACTTTGCCTAATCTTTCCATATTTGCCTTTTGAAATAACTATATTTATGCCTTTCACTTGAAGTTGTGTATGCCTTTGCCATGATACTATAAGTCTCATTTTTGCCACTCTGGGTATCATAGGATGCTTCAATATAGAGCGACTAAGTTACTCCAAAGCCTTGGTAACTGTAGATTCCAAATACTTCTATTTTTTCTTGAATTTACCTTAAAAATATCTAAAGAATTCTTCTATCTATATTAAACCTTTTTACTCATATTAGGGGACATTTCTACAAACTACCTATTGCTAAATAGTGTTTAATTGACCACCATTTGGTTTTAAGTACTTGGTTTTTACCAAGTGTATCATTTTCCTTTATTTTTTTTCCATGAAAATCATGACTCAAGAGGAAGAGAGATGATTAAATTCCTCTAATTTTCTTGAAGTAATTTTTATCATAAAATAAATATAATAAAATAAGACTAGGTTAGTAAAACTCTAAAATTTGAATCTTAATTCTTTGGAAAATTGGATGATTGTTTATTTTTTAGAGTGAAGTCATATACTTCAAAAAATAACTCCTTTAAAATCTCTCTTCCAAAGAATACTTAAAAAAAAAAAAAGAAAATAGCAATTTTCCAAGATATGTTCTCTTAACAAGAAATTGAGGGAGTTCTTAAAAATAGTTTTAATAAGTTTTGAAAGGCTATATAAAATTACTTTCTTGTTTTCTCTATCACATGTGATGATGTAATAGGGTTTTCCAAAATATTAGTTTGTTACATTTAAGAATATTACTAGAAATATGGTGATTGTCACTAGTATGTAGGATTAAATATTAATATCATGATGTGCAAATTATGCTAATAAATCATACAGATAATTATAATTAAAAACATAGTCTAGCATGTATGGTTTTAGGCCTTATGGCTTTGTACAAACCAAATTCAAACAATAATGGCCTTATGCATAAGCCTTTAATTACAAACCTAAATAAAAATCTTTAAATTTAAATAGATCCACATATTTTATTAGCTAGTTAAAAGTGGCAGAGCTGTGTTAAAATGACCATAGGCATCCTCACTTGTAGGATTCAAAATGTATATAATGATGGACTTTGGATTAAATGTAAAGGGGAACCATCCCACTGGGATCAACCTTTGGAACATGCATACTAGGGCCTAAAGAAGTCCACTAATAAGGACATATAAACTTCCAACTTATAAAAGTTGAATTGAGAAAAATAAATTTTTCCAAAAGTATCAAATATCAAAATGGGGGGATTAAATATAGGGTCCATCACTAAGAATAGTGTTTGTAAAAATAACGAACAAATAAATAATATATATAAATCTCAGTAAAAATCCACTAAACCCTTATTCTAATATGTTTGGCTATTATATATATATGTAGAAACATTTATAAAATTATGAGAAATTTTTTAGAATTTAAGAAATACATTGAATACCTTTTGTTTTTTAAATCACATAACCAATGGTATAAGGTTCCCACCTTAAAACCCATTCAACCTTATCCTATTGCTTTCCACCCTTATTCCCTTAATTATTAACCATACCTTTTTTCCTTTAACAGAAAAATATCAAGGTGCCAGGTCATTCTCCTTCCACAACATATATTAAGTGTTCCATACATGAGTAATATATCATAATAGTTATAACCATGACAAGGCCATAAATATCACATAGTCAAGGTATGGTCTACATACCATTTATTGCCATGCCATTTTATTTCATACCTAAGATAAGCTTAAATTAAAATTTTCAAGTCCATCAAAGTCCATGTCAGTTTATGGTTTCAAGTTTGCAAAAGTCTATAGCCATGTTAGGCTCATTCCATCCACGGTTAAAGGAAAAGCCTATATGGTCATAAACTTCCATAATAAGTCTATAGTTTCTTTTAAGTTTACAATTTCTATAACATTTTTTCATATTTTATTTTCTTATCTTTCCTTTTATTATCAAAATTTTATAAAACATTCCACCTTATTTCTTTATGGAGATTGTGACACATATAAGGGAAATTAAGGTTTTTTACTACAATTTTTCATACGCAATCATTCTCATAAAAATTTCCTAAGTTTTGCTAAGCAAAATCATGAGCTTCCAAGCCTAAAATTCATTTAAATTAATAAGAGGAGGTCACAAGTACTATACCTACCTATAGCTTCTTTTCCCATATTTTTACATCCTTTAACCTTAGCTGTCTCCTAATAACATATCTAAATACTTTAGGTTTTAATTTACCAATTCTTATAAATAAATCTTACACTTTACATTTTATAGTATCATAAAATTTCTTATACATATCTACTCTTTCAACTAAACATAGCAAATCTTTTAAGATTTTCTAGAAACAACATATATCATTTTTATAAGCCCATTGGACATATAAATGTTAGAGAGATCCTAAAATCATATTGTCATGCTTAAAGATTAAATAGAATACAAATATGTTCTAATATGTTTTCATACATGAATATGCTTGTAAGCCTTCGTGTGGTTAATAATCATGCAAACATAACCTCCTAAATAAGAAAGATGTTAAGTAGAAACTTACCTGAAGACATGCTTGCTTTTGATAGAAACTTAAGAAAATTTCAACAAGAAATCCTTTCTTAGTAAAATCATGAGTTTTGGAGACAAGTGTTTGAAAACTTAATTTTCGCCTTAAGTTTTGGAAAATAAGAAATAAATAAAAAGTGATGTTATGTGAGGAAAAGCTCATCTTCATTGGTGAGGCAAGAAAACATTGAGCTTTGTTAGGAGAAGGAAGAAATGGTTACTTACTTGAAGTAGAATGGTGATCCTAATGCTTAGTTTGTATGGTTTATTAATTATGGTATTTAAGAAGAGTCTTCTATTTAGGAGTGATAGGAGGTATGTGGAGATGAAGAGGGATATCTAAGGTTTTAGGTGGGTTTTTACAAGGTTTCAAAAGAGATTTGTAGAAGGCAAGTGAATGTTATCTAAGAGATAACAACTTTCCACATGTAAAGTTAGTCTTGGAGTGAGGTGAAAGACTAAGTTAACTCTTTCTAGCCATATTGTTGGTTTTCTTCAAATGAAAAAGTGTGGGTAGGCTATCTTTATCTTTCAAAAGTGAATGAGGAAAGAGGTAAGTTTGAATGCCTCATGCAAGGTAGAAAAGTGATGTACTAAGTTATGTACCAATGTTAGAAACTTTTGAAACAAGTTTTCAACCTTCCAAACTTAAGGTACGCAACCAAAGGTTAACTGAAGACCCTTACCTTCATCTTACATGGCAAGCATTAGGTCATAAACACTTTGATTTTAGAAAAATCAGCTCTCTGGTGGCTTAAATGATGATTTTTCAAAATAGTTAGGAAATTTCATGATTTTTTAAAAATAAAAATAATTTTACAATTTAAAGTACTTAAAAATATCACATAATCATATTCTGGAAGATTTAAAACTCAATTGTGATAGAATATGAAAAATATTGTGATTTTGAAACTACTATAAAATCAAGTAATTTGTGTAAATCAAGTAAAAATTCATTTGGGCTTTTCTTCCTCATAATCTTAGCCTTTTAGACTTCTTTGGTCTTCTAAACAAAAATGGCTAACTAAGGACCTGTTTGAAATTTTTTTAGTATTAAGTACTTAGCAAAATTTTATTTAGGATATTAAAAACTTAATTTGTCACCTAGTTCTCTTATAATTGGTTTATTTAGTCAAGTTTTCACTGGATCTCACATGTATGCCTAAGAAATAGTCTCCAACTTATAGACATCATTAACTTAGAGTGTACGATCATGCATTGTTGAATTACACACTATGATCATATGAGAATATAGAATTTTTACAAGCTAAAACTCACCTTAATTGCACATCCTTTTGACTAGGTTTACTTTCATGATTCATAAACAATGACTAAGCAAGTACCATATCTTTTTTACTTCAAATGTCATCGCATTCCTATCAAATGTCCTAACAACATGACAAATAATTATCTCACAATTAGCCATTTACACTTATTGCTTTATATTGTAAAAAATGTTGCTTACCCTAAGTTGCATTAGGATGACAATTTAACCCATACCCAATTGGTACTTATTATGCTCATTTAGTATGCGAATGAAACTTAAAAGATGGATACAAGTATAGGAAAGGAACTTTTATGTGGATTTTATTAGGTATGGGGACTACACTACCTAACCCTCTCTATACTCATATTATATAATACTATATGATATTATATATTTAATATAAAAATTTAATTGCATATTAATAAGAAAAAACTAAAGCAAAGTAATTAACCATTCAAGTATGAAAATTTTCTTGAAGATAAACTTCAATTAAAACTTTATGTTTTAGATAACTATAAATTTATTGTTATAAGTAGGATTTTTACTTTTTATTTAAAATTATAATATAATTTAGATAAATATTTCATCATTCAAATAAAATGGAAAAAATAAAAAGTATAAAGATTCAAGAATTTAATAGAGATAGGTATAGGTATTTAAAAGTTTATTCATGTGAATATGGGAAAAAGAATGGACAAATTAATTTTGAATGGATATGGGTACATTGATATTAGTTTGCTATCTATATGTTCTCCATTATCATTCCTAAGTTGTATATTGGCCTTACTCTCCTTGTTTAATAAAGTAAAATGAGGCAATACTTCATGCTTTACACCATAGGCCTATTGTGTGGTTGTAAGAATTTTCCTTATTAGCTTCCATTGGTCAAATGGAATATGTTGAATCCATTAATACTACATATTATATGGCATAGGATCAATTAGGTCTATGTGACATAAGACAAGATGTTAGGTGATAAAGCATGTAGGCTAAAGGGAAAAATTAAAACATAACTAGCTAGACTTGTAAAAATGGAAAAAAATTATTATGTTCCATTTTCCATACTAGCACTATGTATCATGTTCTTCATTTTCACATTCTAATGTGTTAAGTTGAAATTATTAGAGATGTGCCTTATAAATATGAGTTATGTTATATAAGCCCTGAGGCTTAGATATATATAGAAGATAAATAATAGCTCTAATTATTAAAAAGCTTTCTAATTTTACATGAACACATAGATACTAGAAAATAAAGATTTAAAGTAAACAAATTTTAAATAATCTATTGTGGAATTGCTATATAACATTGGTTATTTAACTTATTCCACATTGTTTATTTACCTATGTATATATAAGTGTCACTGTATGTCCAATATATTCAATGTCAATTCTTAGACTAATGTTGAATACATGTAATGATATTAATTTTTATACAAGATAACTAATAAGTTTAATTTTTGGATATTGTTGAATAATTTAAATAAGATGTTAGTTTTTTAGTTAAATAATTGATATGAATGTTTATATCAGATGCCGATTCATAAATCACTATTGAAAATCAACTTTCTTTCATAGTACTTTAATTTTTATTAAATAACCAATTTGTGATATCTATATAGGATGATAGTTTTCTAGAATAATTGATGTAATTTACTATTTTTTTATCTTTTAGAATTCTTCTAAACCACACTACCCTAGAAAAGTATCCAAACTTAATTACAAAATTTAACAACCATATTACTATACAAGTAGTAAGATAGGAGTATCTAAGCTTAACTTAATGTCTCTATGGTAAAAAATAATATCTTAAATATAATAAATACCTAATAACAACAAATTCATACATTTAATTGGGTCCAAATAATAGAAGACATATAATATGTACATATTGTAAATATTGGAAATAATACTTTTGAATGCACAAAATGAAGTTACATTATTTTTTAAAGACATAGCTATTAATAGAAATTCTTATGAATTCCACTATGGCTAAAGAAGGGCATAAGCAAATCAGAATTGATGTTATAAGTGCAACATATATGCTTTCGTTAAAAAGAAAGTTAGCTTATGCTATTAAACTTTGATGATATAGTATGTTGTTTGCATAGTATTCCTATCATCCTAACCCTTTGTATATAAATGCCCATTAATTTTTTTTTTACAAGTAAGAAATTTGCTCATTTTTTTCAAATCTAAACATGAACCCCATCTGAATTATTTACTACAATTATCTATAGCATTAGTCCTCATAGCCTAATCTATTAATGATAAAATTTTAGGAATTTTCTCTTAGATAACTTTCCTTTTAGCTTTAAATAACCTTAGAAAAATAATCCAGAGAGAATTTATGTTTATACAATCTATTTACTTCGTAAGGAATATATGATACCAATAGCACCCAAAATCTAAAAAGATAAAATAAAAAATATAGAATCCAAATAAATCTTCATAATACAAAACAAATAGACATTCTTCATTAGGTTTAAAGAAAAAATAAGCCATTTGAACAAACCTTAATATTAAAAAAAAGAAGACACTTATGAGATAGAGGCGAACAATTAGTTGAAGTTAAGCTAAAGTGATCTTTTTATGAAGAAAAGAAAGTAGACTTCTTGCTTATATAAAAAAATAAATTAGTTGAGATCTTAGGGGGTATTACAAATTTCACAAGGAAGACATTCTCCCTCTGTTATCTATAATTTGGCTTTAGGACAAGCTTCCGTATTCAACTCTCACATTCATTTTTATAAGTTTTGAGAAAAGAAAAATAACATTATTTAAGTATTTCATGTCATTATACACTAAAATTGACATCTAATGATATCGACACTGGTTAAGAATTCCATTTTAATTGTTTATAATATCAAAATTGTATGATATTGGCATCGGTTATTAATAAACAACTAAGGTTATTTTCCTATTTTTATCATATAGTATCCATGTTGGTTTTAAAAGACAACTAACATGGTTTCTTGATTTTTTAAAATTATTATTGCTATTGCTCGAAAGCTACAAACTAAAAACTAAACTTGTTATATAAATAATAGGGTAGACACATTTATTGATGTAAAAGAGCACTACTTTTTAAACAATATCAAATCATATAATAACACTTATGAACAACTTTAATAATGCATACAAAGCATATATATATTTACAAGTAATTCCATTAAGCCTTACAAGTACAACCATATATATATATATATATATATATATATATATATATATATATATATATATATATATATATATATATATATATATATATATATATATATATATATCTTTTGCAATTAAACCTAATAAGTTATACATTTGGCAACCCTTTCAAGCTAATGCTAGGATCTCTCTTAAGATATATGTAGCCCATCACTCCTCCAAAGCTTTTATGTTTTCTTTATTGTAAAGGACTATCTTTCCTTAAGAAAACTGCATGTTTATGGATAAACTTGATGGGAAGATAGGACTATATGTTTTTCATTTGTGTTTACCTAATTAAAATTCAAATAATGTATCATATTGGGCCTTTCATTCCTTTTCATATGCATGACCATGTCTATCATAAATTTCATCGCAAAGTAGCTACAATCGATGTTGCTTTTTTATGTGGGGCAATACAATAAACTAATTCAAAATAGTTTCAATTTCATGTAAAGATGATCGATTATTTTCTTAGATACCTAAGCATGTACAACAATGTTACCTTCACTTACAATCATTAGACAATCTTGCTGGCATTGTTCATTAAGTAATGTACCATTATAGACTCATCAAATTCTTCCTTCTAACCTAAGCACAGTTTATGCCCTATGGAGTTAAGCTAGTACACCACCTTATCCTTCAAATAGCTTACCATGAGCATTTAGTGGTACTTATAACATTATCAATACCACAGTAAGATAATCGAGGTGAAAAATATAACCAAAAATGAATTAATTACCTTTACATCCATATACTTTTCATGATATGGTACCAAGTGGCATTATCATTTCCTATTCATTAACATAGTTGTATGTATGTACTTGTATAAAAAATCTAATGTTGTCCCCACCACTTAACTATAGTTTAGATCTAAGAAATTGAAGTAAGAACTTCATTTTGTATCCTCGATGACATAATGCAAGTACCTATCATTTTTCAAAATGTATATGTTGTAAAATTCATAATATCTAATATATGCACAAAACTAAAGAAGACTGGAAATGTAAATATGAACACACTTGATCAAGGTCTTCATACTACTAACAGCTATCTCCTTCATATTTAGATGATGCAAAATGAGATCCTTAGATAAAATAATAATATATTTATCTCTTACGACATTGAAGCTCATATATGACTGTTATCCCGTAAGTGCACGGGTTAAGTCGAGTTATAGTATAAAAGATTATCATTCTCCACAGGGATTGTAGGTTGAGTACTAACTAAATCTCAAGTAAAATTATCTAGGCAGATCAATTGATTTTGAGAATCAAGAGTGAAATGTAAAACAGAGCTTAGCTATCAAAAATAAGGTTTGATTCAATGTAATAAAAGCGTACTCAGCTTAAGGATCCCTTGTACATTTCATTATGGAATGAATATAATTCTCTAACTTGGTTTACCGTTAATTAAGATTGCTGGATTACCAAAATTAAGCTATACCTCATTGCAAGGCTACTAGCTACTAACCAAGAGATTAAGTGCCCAGAATTACTCTAGTAATCACTCATCTAGGTTGCATTAACTTTGCTTAGAATCCATTCTTGGACATTTCATCCTGTGCAAAAGAATCCAATTAGCTTAATTCCTAAGTCTAATTGATATTCCCAATGATAATGCAAGATCCGATTAATCAATTGGTCATTTCAACCTAGAATCAATTAATCCATAACACAAATCCAATATTCCGGATATATTGGCTTGTTCCAGTCAAAATAGCATAATCAAATCATAAATCAACAGTAAATCAAGCTAGATTATATAAAATTCAATTCCATAACTCCATGAACAGGTTCACCCAAGCTGAGCACAAGGGTTTAGTGTGAAAACATTACAGAATCAAAAGAAAACTAGAAAACAGAGAGGGAAGTCAAACAATTCATGAAGATCTACAAATTCCTTGCTTGAATCCACGTTAGAAGATGCCCTTGGTGAGTTTAGGTCTCCCCTAGGGTTTCTCCTAGCAGCTCTCCTTGTTAATTCTCAGTTTCTCCTCTTCTCCTCCTCTCTTTTCAAAATTTCGCACAAAACTTATATTGGTGATGTACACGGGGTCCAACACGTCCCGTGTTGTACCCCGTGTTTCTCAGCGAAAGTTGAGCAGCACGATACACGTTGTGCGACACGCCCCCGTGTTCTTTTTCGAAGTGTCAAGTAGTAATGTACACAGGGTATGACACGGCCCATGTTGTACCCCGTGTTCTTCAACGAAGGCTGATCAGCATGTTACACGGGGTGTGACACTCCCTGTGTTTTCCTCAGAACTGAAGGGTAGTATGATACACGGGGAATGACACGGCCCGTGTTTACCCCCGTGTTCTTCTCTGAGCAGTCCAGTGAAGCCTCGAAGCAATCCAGAAGGAAACACGGCCCTAAACACGGGGTTCCCATACCCCATGTTCTTTGTCAAGTGAACAAATTTGCTTCGATTCTTCACAATTTGAATGGTTTTACTTCCGGATCCTTTTCTAATGCTCATATGTGTCATTTCAAGACCTGAAAACAAAATATAGAGCATCTAAGTATCCTTTTCAATCAATTTGCACAAAATACTAAGTAAATAAGTGATGAAACACATAGAATTTAGGTGCATTTGTGCATTTATCAATTCCCCCACACTTGAATCTTACTCGTCCTCGAGCAAGGAAGTAAGAGAACAAGAAAATCTACTCCAATTTTTATTCTCTTCTTTTTCTTCTTTTCCTTTTTTTTTATAATCAAGTAATCATTCAACAAATCAAAGATTAGGATCAAGTCATGCCAAGCAACTAAATGAAAATAAAATAACTAAATAAGTCAATCCTCAGCATAAAAGCAAAAGAGAATAGCCTCACAGGTAAAGTGTTTACTCTCACTCATAAAATAAGGCTTGTGTATACTCTCAAGTCAATCAGCTCATGACTTAATGCTACCATATGCTTGTACAAACTCTAATCTCCACTACTATAATGTAAAATGCATGCAAATCAGAGAACTTTATTAGGGAAAAAGGTGAGGATAGGGGAAAGGAACATCAAGGGGTGAAAAGTGATAGAACCCTGAGTTTGAAGGAAAAAGACACATTGGTCATGAATTTGATCATTGTCGAGTTCCATTACTCAGCTTAACATAATACCCTACTTCTATCCTTGCTTCAACCTCCATTCTTCTCCTTTTAATTTTCATCATTTTTTTCTTTTTATACAAATTAATCAGCAAACACAACACATTTTTTTTTATTTATTCCTAACAAGCTTTTCTTCCTTTTCTTCTTCCCGAAATTATTTATTTGACACCATTTATTTTATGGTGTTTTGTTGCTTTTTTATTATTATTATTATTTGTTTAATTGTTTTTTTGTTTTTGCTTGTTTTATTTTTTTTTTAACAACCAAAGCTATAAATCAACTTATCCAACTAGTAGCACTAAGTAAGGACCTCTAAGATAGCCAAACTCATATAATATGTCTAAGTTCCCTTAAACTCTAAGGTTCAAGTTCACTTGGGTTGTGGCTTTGGATGTACATGGTATGGCTAGGCTAGAAATGAGGGTCCAAGGCTCAAGGTGGCTAACTAGGGAAAAAGCTGAAAAGTTTAGGGTAAATTAAAGAAAAGGATTCAAATAAGCCAAGCAAATAAAAAGGGTAAAGAAACATGGCCTCATCATTTTTGACATGCAAAATACATAAAATGTAGCCTCAAAAAGAGTAAATGCAAGTTCTAGAGCAAAAAGTCAAGAGTGATAACATAATCCCTCAAGAAGAAAAATGAGCTTTGATTTCTAATGTGAAAATTGCTCAAAAGGCTCAAATCTCACAAGGGTCAATTATGCTTATTACTCTTAGCTTCAAGTTTTAGATTTTCCTTATTAGGTTGCCAAATATTCATTAAAGAAACAAGGCATGAATCAATCACTTTATTCAATAGATTGCCTTAATTTTTTTTAATTTTTTTTTATATTTTTTTATTTACACATTTTTTTATTTTACACATTTTTTTTATTTTCATTTTTTTTATATCATATTTTTTATATCATTGAAATTGGAGCAAATTTCAGTACTCTAAATCAATCAAGCAAGTTCAAGTGCAAAACACTGCTCCCTCACACTTAAAATTGGACATTGTCCTCAATGTACAAAATAGTAAATGGGAAAAGAGACGGAGAATAGTTGGGGGACTGAAACTTCCCTGACATGTGGAGTATGGTGGCCCAGTAAAGATCATGACTTCAGGGAGATCCAGAAGCAGAGACAGATTAGGAGAGAAGGAGGAGACTGGTAATCTAAAGGAAGAATTTATAGTTATTACAGACATTAATATTAAGAGCGCAAGAAAATAAAAGAGAAATAGTTAAAATGATAAAAAGTAAATGAAAATGCATAGTCAATATAAGTACAGACCAAGAGAAATAGAAATAGAGAGGAGAAATAGTACATGGGGTTTAACACTCCCCGTGTTGTACCCCGTGTTTCTCTCTGGAAGGCTCATGTTCAAAATCCTTTTCAGTGGTTCAGCCAGTGAGGTACACGGGGTATGACACTGTCCGTGTTCTACACCGTGTATCTCACTGGAAGGCTCATGAAAATCACAAGTCCTTTTATACTGGCGAGACAGTGAGGTACACGGGGTATGACACGGCCCGTGTTGTACACCGTGTATCTCACTAGACTACGCTTTGAGCCTTTTGTGCAAGAAAACAAGCAACAAACATGCATTCATGCCTAATCTACCTCAGAGGCAGAGACCACATGCAAAAATGAACATCTTAAATCAGCAACTAATGACTTATATACCTCAAACTACTCAGAAACTCAGAATGAAAATAGGAAAAATAAGATTTAAAAGCAAGAAAAATAGAAAAATAAGCTTAGGTTGCCTCCCAATAAGCACTTGTTTAAGGTCATAAGCTCGACCCCTGTTTTAATAAGTCTGGTGTTGCCATTATTGGTGGCCCGGCAACATAATGTTTCAATCCCTGGCCATTAAGTGGTGGGCTTACCTCCAAAAATTCTGCATATGCAGCAACCTCCTTATTTTTACTAGCTCCATTTGTGACTAGACATACTTCAAGTGTATTCTGAAGGCATCCTGTCAGAAGGATTTCTTTCATAGCTTTGTCTAGCACATCAATCTTGCTTATTGAGTCTTCACAAATAGGTGATTTAATATATTCATTCAAATTAAATTCAACCTTTTCATCCCTAACAGATAATGAAAGTTTTCTATTTTTTACATCAATTAAAGCACCAGCAGTAGCTAAAAATGGTCTACCCAAAATGATAGGGATTTATGAATCCTCTTCCATTTCAAGCACAACAAAATCAACAGGTATGAAAAACTTACTAACTTTGATAGGTATATCTTCAAGAATACCTATTGGATATTTTACTAAACGGTCGGCTAGTTGGAGAGAAACTGTGGTGGGCTTCATCTCCTCTATGTTCAATCTCCTTGCAACCGTCAGTGGCATAAGGCTTACACTCGCTCCTAAGTCACACAATGCCCGATCAATTGGAACATTTCCTATCACACAAGGAATGGAGAAGCCGCTTGGGTCCTTTAGCTTAGGAGGTAGTTTATTCTAGATAATGGCACTACACTCCTTAGTTAAAGCTACAGTTTCATGCTCCTCTAGCTTCCTCTTGTTAGAGAGAATGTCCTTCAAAAATTTTGCATATGATGGCATTTGTGAGAGTGCATCAGTGAAGGGGATATTGATGTACAACTTCTTCAAAACTTCCAAGAACTTTCCAAACTGCTTATCAAGTTTAGCCTTGGCTAATCTTTGAGGATAAGGGATAGGCGGTTTGTATGGTTCCGGAGGGATATATTTGGATTTTTCTGGTAGTTCCCCTTCTTTCTCTTCAGCATCAATGGGAATTGAGGCCTTTTTGCTTTCTTTTTGCTTTTCCCCCACACTTATTTCTTTTTCACCTTCTTGAGTGGCAATTGGATCATTCAATAACCTTCCACTCCTAAGAGTTATTGCCTTGCAATGCTCCCTTGGATTTGATTCAAGTTGAGCAGGGAGTTGGCCATAAGCTCTAGAAGAAGATGTAGAAGCTTGTTGAGCAATTTGAGTTTCCAACATCTTTCCATGAGTGGCCAATGAATCTACTTTGGAGGATAATTACCTAATTGAATCTTCCATGGCTTTACCATGCTGTCTAAACTCCTCATTAGTCTTCTCTTGGGAAATGAGAAATTTCTCCAAGAGGCCTTCTAATTTGGTAGTAGAAGAGGTTTGGGCTAGTGGGTTATATGGTCTTTGGTTTTAGAAACTGGGTGGTGGTCGTCTATTGGGAGTGTTTTGTGTGTTGTATGGCTGGGTGGGCTTGTAGGAGAAATTTGGGTGGTTTCTCCATGATGGGTTGTAAGTGTTTCCAAATGGTTCATTTGAATTTTTCTGTCCAAACCCACTGTTATTCACATAGTTCATTTGCTCAGTAAAATCTTGTCCTAATGTACACTCAGTTGCCATATGCCCTGTAATACCACAAATCTCATAAGGAATGTCAGTAGCACCTATTGTATTTACACTATTAACATGAAATTTATCAAACTTAGCCATAAGTGCATCTACCTTACTACCTAAACTTCCTAGTGCATCTACTTTAGCTGACAAGTGATTAAAAGCATCTAATTCATACTTACCTGCCGCTTTCCTTAAAGATCCCCTCTCATTTGACCATTGGTAATGATTCAAAGCCATATCTTCAATCAACTCATATGCTTCATCCAACCTTTTATTCATCAAAGCACCTCCAGCAGCAGCATCCACAGTAAGCCTAGTATTGTAATTCAAACCATTATAGAAAGTATGAAGAACTAGCCATTTTTCTAGCCCATGGTGTGGACATAGCCTCAACAGTTCCTTATATTTATCCCAAGCATCAAACAGTGATTCTCCTTCTCTTTGAGAAAATGTAGTGATTTCATTCCTCAATTGGGCAGTCTTGCTTGGAGGAAAGTATCTTGATAGGAAAGCCCTCAGTAGTTCTTCCCATGTTGTGATTGATCCAGCTGGTAATGAATGTAACCAAGCCCTTGCTCTATCCCTCAAGGAAAATGGGAAGAGCCTAAGCTTGATAGCATCCGCTGCTACACCATTGATCTTGATTGTATCACAGTATTCCAAGAAAATCTAGATATGGAGGTTGGGATCCTCCATTGGCAATCCATCAAACTGGTTTTGCTGCACCATGGACAAAAGAGCTGGCTTCAATTCAAAATTGTTAGCCTCAACAGCAGGCCTTCTTATACTGGATTGAAGACCAGTGGCATTGGGTGCTGCAAACTCTCTAAGTGATCTGTTATCCATGTCTTCAATTACTAGTTCAAGGTCAATTGCTTCTTGGATATGAACTGATGTTTGCTCTCTTCTTCTCCTATACAGAGTTCTTTCAATTTCTGGGTCAAAGTCAAGAATTACTTCAAGACTTCTCCTTCACATATACAAAGATTTTCTGCAAAATGAATAAGTAACACTTGAACAGAACAAGATAAGAAAGTAATGCTGTAAAAATAAGAAAAATCAGAACAGGATGAATTAAGAAGTAAAAGAAAATAAATTGCCTAGTCTAATTCACTCAAAACTTGCTGTTAATATCAACTGGATACAATCCCCGGCAACGGCGCTAAAAACTTGACCGCTATCCCGCAAGTGCACGGGTTAAGTCGAGTTATAGTATAAAAGATTATCGTTCTCCACAGGGATTGTAGGTTGAGTACTAACTAAATCTTAAGTAAAATTATCTAGGCGGATCAATTGATTTTAAGAATCAAGAGTGAAATGTAAAACAGAGCTTAGCTATTAAAAATAAGGTTTGATTCAATGTAATAAAAGCGTACTCAGCTTAAGGATCCCTTGTACATTTCATTATGGAATGAATATAATTCTCTAACTTGGTTTACTGTTAATTAAGATTGCTGGATTACCAAAATTAAGCTATACCTCATTGCAAGGCTACTAGCTACTAACCAAGAGATTAAGTGCCCAGAATTACTCTAGTAATCACTCATCTAGGTTGCATTAACTTTGTTTAGAATCCATTCTTGGACATTTCATCCTGTGCAAAAGAATCCAATTAGCTTAATTCCTAAGTCTAATTGATATTCCCAATGATAATGCAAGATCCGATTAATCAATTGGTCATTTCAACCTAGAATCAATTAATCCATAACACAAATCCAATATTCCGGATATATTGGCTTGTTCCAGTCAAAATAGCATAATCAAATCATAAATCAACAGTAAATCAAGCTAGATTATATAAAATTCAATTCCATAACTCCATGAACAAGTTCACCCAAGCTGAGCATAAGGGTTTAGTGTGAAAACATTACAGAATCAAAAGAAAACTAGAAAACAGAGAGGGAAGTCAAACAATTCATGAAGATCTACAAATTCCTTGCTTGATTCTTCAATTCCTTGCTTGAATCCACGTTAGAAGATGCCCTTGGTGAGTTTAGGTCTCCCCTAGGGTTTCTCCTAGCAGTTTGTAATGTCCCGAATTTTTAATTCTATTATTTGAATGTTTAATTTCTGAGGCTGTAGAAACGAAGAGCATGATTGAATTAGCCTAGTGGGTGAATCTCAAGTTGAAAGGAGTTAAGCGCAAGGTAAACAAAATTTTGAAGGAAAACGGATAGTAGGGAAAGAATTAATTTCCCTAAATAGTATGAATGATTAGAGGAGGTTAGAAAACCCTAAAAAGGGAAGTTGTCTAAGTCTGATAGTGTAAGGAATTTTAAACAGACAGAAACCCTATGGACTAATTTGCAAAAGTACAGAATCGGGTGTGGTTAAAGTGTAAATAATTAAGAATTTGGGATCTAATATGAATAACCAAGAATTTGGGGTGTAATATGTGATTTTAATTAGTGTGACCAATGGATTTATGACAAGTGTCATTATTAGAAAAATATTGGCAAGAATAGCCTTACTAATTGGTGAAAAAGGACTAAAATACCCTTGGAAATTTTAAAAAGGACCAAAATGCCCCTAGAAGCTTCATGAAAACCCCACTTTCTTCTCCATTTTTCCAAAAGCTGCAGCAACTCCATGAAAGCAAGCTTGAACGTGTGAGAGAGAGAGAAGGAAGAGAGAGAAAGTTTCTCTTAGCTTTTTCACCCAAAAATACTTAGATTCAAGCTAAGGTGTAGAAGGAAAATTTGTTCTTCTCTTCAAGCTCTATCCATTGATGTGCTTAGATTGAGGAAAAGCTCAGGTTTGATTAAGTTTAGGGAGCCCCAAGTGAGGATTTTCAAGTTGCACCAAGAGGTAAAAATGTTCTCCTCTAAGAGCTCTTTAATGTACTCTTCTTAGTTTCTTGAAATCTTAAGGTTGGTGTGGTCAAGGGTGATTGAACATGGAGTTTAGGATGATTTGAGTATGTTTAATGGTGTTTTGGATGTTATTATGCTAATCTATGGCTTTGGTTTGGTGTAAAAACAACAAGAAACATGATGTACACATTTGGGTTTTAGAGGCATAATGGTGCATGTGTAGTATTGGCATGATATGTTTGGAACTTGGCTAAAATGATGAAGTTAGAATAATTTCTATGAAGCTTAAAGCCTATGAAAGATGAAACTTTGATTTATGAAAGTGTTTGTGTGCATTTTTCCTTTTGAGAAGCCAAAACTATGAATATGAAAAAGAAGGAAGGAAGGAGTTTTAGCTATTTAATGTGTTTTCGGAGGATCAGTGATGTACACGGGGTAGAACACGGCCCGTGTTGTACCCCGTGTTCTTCGTCGAAGCTGATCAGTGTGCTACACGGGGTGCAACACTCCCCGTGTTTACCTCAGGACAGAAGGGCAGTAAGGTACACCGGGTAGAACACGGCCCGTGTTCACGCCCGTGTTCTTTGTTAAGTAACCCAGTGAAGCCTCGAAGTGATCCAGTAAGGAACACAACCCTGAACACGGGTATAAGACCCCCGTGTTCTTTGTTAAGTGAACTTTTTGGCTTGATTTCTTCATGTTTTGCATGGCTTTACCCCTGGATCCTTTTTCTAATGTTCATATGTGTCATTTCAAGGCTTGAAAGCAAAGTATAGAGCATCTAAGTATGCATTTAATTAAGTGGAGAAAGTAAAGAATACATGAGGATTAGGGAAAGTGATGATGTTCTAATAAGAAACTATGATGTGTATTTGTATAGACTGAGGAGTGCCAACTTGGAAAGGCAAGAGGAAGTGTGAAGAAGTTTTTAAGTGAGAGCAAAGGGAACATCACATTGGAAGCTTGTAAAAGGTAGCTAGCTTTATCCTTAAGCCTCGTTTTTTTTTATTTACATGATTTTCTGTATTTTATGCCATTGTACGGAATGTGTATGAAATTGCTGTGTGCAGTACCTATGGCTCGATACCTCGGGAAGACAGTGTGATACTGTGTTAGGCCTTTGGCTCGAGTACCCCGGGAAGACAGCGTGATGCTGTATATAGGCCTAGGTACGATTATTTGTGATGGCCATCTAGATATTGATAAGAGTCCTTGAATGGGCATGATGTTTGCTGTGTGCAGTGCATATTTCTTACAATGGTATGATATTGAATATGATGACAAATGATTAAGTGATTTCGAAATGGATGTTTTATTTGCTTAAGGATCTGGAATGGCTTGAAATGTTTTTATGGCAATAGCTAGCTACTGGGAAACTTTGTTTCTTATGTTTTCTGTATTGTGACTAACCATTCTAGGTGATGCTTCCAAAGGCTCTCATGATAAAGGGCAATGATGTTCGAAGTTGTAAATAATTGTATAGTAGGTGATATTGTATATGATGGATGTATCTTTTGTAAATTGAACTTTTGTATAATTATATTACTCTTGTTCATGTTGTATGAAATACAAAAATTTGAGATATTTCGTATTAGCTTGAGGTAGATGGCGAATGAGTGCGTAATAATCATCTAGTAATTGAGGAATAAGGTGTTAATAAGTAAGGGAGTTACACAGCTCTCCTTGTTAATTCTCAGTTTCTCCTCTTCTCCTCCTCTCTTTTCAAAATTTCGCACAAAACTTATATTGGTGATGTACACGGGGTCCAACACGTCCCGTGTTGTACCTCGTGTTTCTCAGCGAAAGTTGAGCAGCACGATACACGTTGTGCGAACACGCCCCCGTGTTCTTTTTCGAAGTGTCAAGTAGTAATGTACACAGGGTATGACACGGCCCATGTTGTACCCCGTGTTCTTCAACGAAGGCTGATCAGCATGTTACACGGGGTGTGACACTCCCTGTGTTTTCCTCAGAACTGAAGGGTAGTATGATACACGGGGAATGACACGGCCCGTGTTTACCCCCGTGTTCTTCTCTGAGCAGTCCAGTGAAGCCTCGAAGCAATCCAGAAGGAAACACGGCCCTAAATACGGGGTTCCCATACCCCGTGTTCTTTGTCAAGTGAACAAATTTGCTTCGATTCTTCACAATTTGAATGGTTTTGCTTCCGGATCCTTTTCTAATGCTCATATGTGTCATTTCAAGACTTGAAAACAAAATATAGAGCATCTAAGTATCCTTTTCAATCAATTTGCACAAAATACTAAGTAAATAAGTGATGAAACACATAGAATTTAGGTGCATTTGTGCATTTATCAATATATAACAAAATAAGACCATCATTTGATATCATATGTGCAATAGATAAGAGCTCCTCCCAAGATTTTCTAACTTCTATTTTTTAATGAGGATGGGCAGTTAAATTCTTTAATTTTTTTTAGACTTATCATCCTTATCCTTGTCCTTTTCTAACAACCTCTTATTAATTTCTTTCCATAAAAATACCTAAAATGGATTGTAAAAAAATGAGAATAAAAGACATTAGTAATATTTTATTTAATCTTAAATAATAAACTTGAAGCAATGGAAAACCTTACCTTTATAGAGAATAAAATTAATGCCTATGGACAAAGTAGGTAGACGCTAACCATTTAGGCCACCATGGTCACATCATTTGTCAATAATGGCACCTTGGTTATGTCATCCTTGACAATATTTACCATGACCTTGCACTAGTCCTCTAGCAATGTAATGGTGTGGAGCACATGGTTTAGGAAAACTATGCTTATTTTCACCTACCTTAATCATATGTATACATATATGTCCACTCTACAATGACAAATAAGCTAATTAATCAACACTAATATAAAACTATAACATTATTAAAAAAATACTTAGTAATAACTAGTAGGGTGACAAGAATTTAAATATGGTAATTGGGCAAATGAGTCAGGATTAGTGGGGTAGCAATTACCCAATTGTAGGATAAAGGTCACTATCTAAACCTCTTCTTCCTTTCTTGAGTGATGGCTATTGTCCTGCCTTCCTACCAAAGCATAACCATCATATCCTACATAATGTCTCTTTTAAAATTCTCCTTTATCTTAACTTTGAGCTCTATAATATCTCTATTAAATAATTCTTTACTATAAGGATGTTTTGAACCTTTTTTGAAGTAGGTTTTAAGGTCTATTGGTCCTCTAATACCTTTCACACATTTGAGATGTTCTTGAGTTCCTAGGGTAGTAGTTAAAATGTCCATCCTCCTTTCTAATTGAAACTTTCTTTACATGGTTTGTTGTGTAAGCTCATCTTGACATAATATAATTAAACATGATTAGTCATATGTTAGTAACTAAATAACTTGTATTTGATAAATAAAATAATAGCATTACTTACCATTCATTAGATAACCTATTGACTCTGCTTTATTTTGAACTCACTCTTCTTATTAACTTTACCTCTCACCCACAATTCATGTAATTGTATAAGCGCAATAAGGTAGATGCTTAATCACTAGCCTTCTTAACATCTTGAATCTTTTTCTTGATGAGCTCCTCCTTAAGCTTCCTGTACTCATGCCAAGATAACCTATACTTGTAGACATTTATGGATTAGTTCACCTTATTCTTTGCACTTAAGGCCTATTGATAAAAAAAAATAAAATAAGTGATGAGAAAATGTTCCTTATTATCAATAGTGGAAGAAAGATAACAGTATTGAGATATCCATAGTTACTTAGAACTCATTAAAATGGCATATCTTCATAAACTTCTAGCACATTTGGGTGTCTATCTAGTAATATTTTTCAAAGAGAACTCTTGCCTCCATCCTTACAAGATTGGCATACTCTTTCTCAAATTTGTGCTTAAAATCCTTCCACCTTTTGTCTACCACCATTAAGATATGTTCTTTGTACTCCTTAGGCATATTGAAGGTAACCTATAAATGAGTGAAAAACATAATTAGTAATCCAAAAGGATTGTTATGCACATATAAAAATTGAAATGGAGATGAGTATTAAGGTTTTTTACCAATATATCATCCTACATGATATCATTGATTTCTTGTTATAATTAGTGTGATTTCCTAGTAGTAATGGGTATCTTAGTGTGTACCAAGCAACTAATGTAGTTGCTAAACTTAGTTACACCAAGCCCATATGCTTGGCTTCTATCATTGAAGACTACCTTTAAATTACTCCCTTTTGGCATGCTTGAGGATCATATCCTTCATAAGTGTAGGACCTTTAACTTCCTCTTTTTTCTAACCACCTTTATTAGAACTAGCTAAATCCATGTCATTTCTATATAAAAAGCTTTAACAAAAATAACACAGATATTTAATTTATGTGCTAAGCAACATCTAACAAGTTTTCAAGCATATACATATGATAACTTAAATAACAAGGAACAATTACATATCATTTTATCATATTTGACTTGTACCTTGAACAAAACTGCATCTATAATAAATTGAAAATTTGTAACATAGCATCTAAGAAATAGAATTGCACTAATATAGAAAGTTACTCTAAAATCTTAACAACCAAGCAAAATGACATTTTTAAAAACATGCAAATCTAAAATGGCATATATTTGGATATATTAAGTCTATATGTTAAAAACTACTTCTAAACTATATAATTAACAATTGAAGAGTAATTTTAAAGTAAAAAAATATAAGCTTTTCAATAATGTATGACAACATTTCCTATTTAATCTAAAAGACCACAAAATACTTATAAAGTATTAAAAAATTAGGAAAAATTCCTTAGATAGATAAGATAAATGCTCAAAATGGTAAAGATTGATATCACACAATTGCTAAACAAATACCAGAGAAAATTGAGTGAAAAGCACCAAAAAAATGTAGAAAAATCATTGTACAAAATAAGTTTATCTATTATTCTCAGAGACAAAGATGACATACATGTTAGTGGTAACACTTTTGATATTAGTTATTAATAAACAATAGATGGCTATATATTTACATGTTAACTATAATTAAAACTAATGTTTAATATTCTATGCATAATTACAAAAAATACCATTTAGGCTAAAATTTCAACATTAACCATATATAGGAATTGTGGTCTAATATTTGGCACGTATTTAAATATAACAATTCACCTTCATGTTTGACATTAATTTTTAAATAACTAATATGGAAAGTTATTTTTTTAAAAGCTATTTTCTGTATCAACTCTTAAGCTCCTATTAGATGTTAGCTCACTAATAATTGAAGTAGAAAAGATATTATGGTTTTACAACATCGGTTGTTAATTATAGTTTATGTGAGAAGTTAATCGTATTTTCAAAAATATCATTGTGTCATTATGTTCATTTATTTTCACTTTAATTGATGTTAATAATGTAATGTTTTATTGCAATTTTATAATAGTGATACCTAATTTGCAAGAATCTATAAGGAATCTCAATAAGTTCATATCTAATACATGGACTAGTGTTTGATAAGATAGATTACTTATCAAATCCTTTCCTTTATATTTGTATTTCAACTTCCAAGGCAATCAAGTTCATTGCAATTAATAGAGATATAGAAAAAAGGGATTGTTATGTGATATTTTCTAATTATAAATAAAGTATACAAATTGAGATTACATGACATAGTGTGGTTGTAAACTGAGTATGGATGGTTCATAGCTTTCATTATAGCTCTACCTTGGATTCTTCCTCGATGATTATGAATGCTAATGATATCATAGCCCTATCATCATCTTAAGTGCATGTAATCAATAATTTATGTTTGTATTTCCTATATGATTGCATATCATCCATCTGCAATAATCATTTTTAGAGCTCAAATGCTTCTATGCATGGCTTGAAAGTTTAGAATACCTGATAAAACATAGCTTCTAACTTATATTACCACTATATAATTGTTTTAAGCTTTAAGATGCATATGGCTACCATCCAACTAGGAAGCAAAATGCAAGAATGCTCCCATTTTTAAGTTTCTAGTTAATAGCCATCTATTTTTCCTTCAATGATTTCTTGTAAGATATAAAGTAATTAAACTTGTTTTATAGAGCCAAGATGATTTTTCCTAGGAGCAGTGTTTGTAGTTTATCTTAATTACTCCATCAAGAAGGTGGTAATAAACTTGAAGTCAAGATTTGCATGGTATTTTTTCAGAGTGGCAAACAAATGTATATGAGGTCTACTATACATTATGGTCTCTCATGTTTGATATAGTTTCTTCACCATGATCCTTATCTTGCTATATTATTAAGCTTCTCTATAAGGCATTCAATGGCAAGTTTTCCGTGGTTAAATTTTTTTGGCTTTATAACTTTGGTAGTAGAGGATAGAATATAACTTCAAGGTTCTTTCTTATTTTTTTTTGTTTTGAATGGAAACTAAACATATAGTTGTTAGAAATCTTTCAATACCCTAGTATGACTTATCCTAAAACTTTGAATCTCCTAATTATGCCTCAATTTATCTTAGAAGAGTGACTATTAAATGGTGAGACAAAATTAACAAGTAGTGTACTAAATAATGAAGGTTGGGCTAAGTTATTTCTAAAAGGACTTACAGTAGAAAGGCTTATAGTTGCACCATCACTCTCATGTAATTTAGAATCTTCCTTAATCAATAAATTATCTAAAATTTCTCATGCATGGCAATTTAGGCAATTTAGGCCTATAACAGTTATTATTTATTAGTGTAGTCAATGATAAAGGACTAAATATCTAGTTTTTTTTTATAATTATAATATAATAGGTAAATAGACCAAAGCATTATTGTACTCATAAGCAAATGTAATCGTGAACATATGCAAGTTATAATCATCATAGTGTGATATAATGCCTCAATAAGGTAAGAAAATTTAAGATGGAAATTAGAATAAAAATCACCTCAACAAAAACCTGGTAGCATAATCTAGTAAAGTTTGGCTAAACCAAAAAGGTAGTATAAAGGTTTATCTAGCTAGAATTTTTGTAAATTTATTAAGCACAAGTATGGGTCAAAATATAATTAAAAGCTTGACACTAAGCTTAAGAAAATTATACAAAGACCTAAAAGAAAATTAGGAGCTGGAGCAAGCTAAAATCAGTTTGGATAACCTAAAAAATCTAAAGATTAAGCCTGAAATTGAAATAAATTATTTTGGTTCATTAGGGATGACTTGGTCAAACATTTTTTTAGCTCAAATAAGATTTTTAGTACAAAAAAATTCAGGCCTAAAAGAAAGCCCAATCTAATGAAAAAATTTTAAGGTAATTTGGTCAAAAGTGAAAGATTAAGGGCATTTATTAGCAAGCTTTTTTAGGCATTTTATTTGGCCAAATTTTGATGGATTTGTGAGAAAAATATTCTTATTTTATGGCAAAAAAACCATGCCCCATGTGCTATATTATTCGGCTAATTTTTTTATAAAAAATAAAATTAGAAAGCTTATGTTGGAAGCTTTAGAAATTAAGGCTTATATAAAGCTGTTTTGGAATTTTTTTGCACACTTTCTTCACTTCTCCCAGCCTTGAAACCATTTTCTTCTAGGTTTTCTCTTAGAAGAGTTTTCAATTCTGAACAATTCCTAAAAGGCTTTTCAAGAGGTTACATCAAATTCTAATAAGGTAACTTAGGTTTTCCTTCATTTTCTTCAACTTTTCATGATTATCTTCTCCTGAAAATTTCTAAAATTTGATTTATTTTACTGTGGTTGTTATTTTGTTATTCCAAGAAGTTTTGGAAAGTTAGAGACTGAAGAAGTTGAAATAAGTTGCAATTACTCCTTATTCTATTGAATTTTCCATGAAAGATGAAAGGATTTGATAACAATTGCCATTGTAATGTAAATTAAGTTATGATGCTGAATGGTTTGATTTTGATATTGTATAAATGTTAATATAAGGACATGATATAGGTATTATAATGTTAAAATGAGTAGAAGATGGTTCATTAAGTTTTTTCCTAAGAAATAACCATAGGAAATTGTAGAAACAAGATTTTGCTAAAAAAGTTTAATGGTATATTTCTATTTCAATTTGGAATTTAAGGTTAGAAATTATTTTAAATTTCAATTTTTAGTGTAATTATGTTACAAATAATGTTAGGATAGTTATAGAAAAATTTGGGAATTTTTAAAAAAGGTTTAGAGTTATGAAAAGTGCAATTAAATAGAGCTTACTTATAATAGCTTGAAACAAAATTCTAGATTTTATATCCTGTTGTATGGTGCAACATATGGGATAATTCAATTGAGAAGGATTAAAGTAATTAATATTCTTTGATTATTAATATATTAATAACCTTGCATAAAATTTTGATAGCAATTGGATTTGGTTTGAATGTTAGAAAGGGGCTTTCATTGTGATTGCTCTTATGTTATCTTATTTGAATTTCAATAATTTGGTACTATATCCAAGGTTGAATAAATATTGAAAAATTTTTGTTTGATGTACATTAATATATTAGAAACATTAAATAAAATTTTGGTAAGAATTTGAATGAATTTAAGGGCCCAAGAAAGCACCAAACTGTGAAAATACTCCATGTTACATAGTAAGTTCCATGCTTGATTATTCTTATTGAGTGATGTTGTAAGGAATTAAGGTATAAGAAATAATTGATGATGCTTAGATTATAATTAATAGTTATGCAAAAGAGATAATTCTTATTATTGTCTTGAATAAAAAAAAGTTATGTATCAACCATGATATAATGTCATATGAGATAAATTATGAATATGAATAAGAATGGCCAAATTTTATGGCATAGTTTGTATTTTTAACCATACCCTATGAATTTAAAATGAGTAATTGATGTTACGACTAACTTCATAATAGTACTTAAATGAATTTCTTTTATGGGGGAGTTATTCATCCTTCACAAAGAAGGAAAGAAGTGATAAAGGTTAGAAGAATAAGGTTGGTAGGTTAATGATTAGGGTGGAAAAAGACAAGGTTAGACTAAAGATATAAGAAGAAACCTATATACCAATGATTGCCATCCCATAAAGTAATCTATATAAACATTCTATAGAAAAGTTATAACTTATACGATAAAGTTAAATTAATTTTTTTATTTATTTTACATTATTATATATGTTTCTATGGTATATTATGGTGAAAACCCCTTAGAAAGGGAGGAAAGTAGCCAATCATTAAGTATTTTAATACTTATACTCTATTTTTAATCTTTTATTCCAAATATGGATTATTGAAGAATAACTAATATCTATATAAGAACTTTCTTGACACCTTAGGAAACCTTATAGTTTATATTCCAGTATAGAATCCAAATAACAATATTAGGGCCTTGCATTGATTATTCTATAGGACCTAGAAAGCTAAATTTTGAGTTAAATCCTCTTGTTATTAATCTTATTTTACCCAACTATTTAGAGAAGGATATAATTAGTAGTTCTAGTTCTATTAACATGCTAAATCCTCCTTCTTCCTTACCTATTCAATCTGACCTTAAGGAAAATCCTAAATAGAAATAGAATAGGTCAAATTCGGAGTCTTTCTACTTCTAGCTTTTGTATGTAAATATTTGTTTTTGAAAAAACTTTAGTACTTTTATATAAATCTTTGTATGTATGTAAATTAAATTTTAAACTTTCAAATGCATGTATAATAATTCCACTTTCTATAAATGCCTATTTCTATATTTAGTAAGGTTAAATAGTAAAGAGTAAAAAATGTTTTAAAGCTTTGTAAGAACATTTGGCTAGTAAATTAATACTAATTAGGTGTTTTTACTTTATCATGTTATTTGAAAGTCGAGTCATGACATGTGACCCAAATATTATCCAAGAATTCTAGAATGTAGCAAGATAAAAGGTTATGAGTCGGTGACTATTAAATTAGTAGACCAAGGGCATAGGCATAGGATTAACCACCAATGTGTTACTATAGCAATGTGTATGTCCATTGTAGATTAGCATAAGTGTATATATTGAATGGATAACATGCATTAAACATCATAATCCTTTATAAAGAGAAACCTTAAGAACCAAAAAAAGGTTAAATAAGACAAGCATTTAGTAGGTCATATCACCAATGTTCTCATCTTTTCCCAGTTGATGACTTTAATAGATAAGTGCTCTCAACTTCTTAAAGTCCATCTCATTATGAGTAAAATCATCCTTGAATGTAAACCTTAATGGATTTTTTTTGCATATTACCATTAGAATGGATTAGGACTAGCAATAGACATCTCATTTTAAGGATGAATATCAATCTTTATTAACTATGAAAAAAATAAAGAAAACTGATTTATCTAATATTTAGGGACTACTTCTAATTGGGAAATCACTAAAGTTGATTAGGTCAAATATAGTAGCATTTGGTTACACCAACCTTATTAGTGGAGTTAGTTTTGTTAACTTCTAACTAATCTTATTATCCAAGGAGGAAAAAATAATTAGGTTTTCCACTCAACTGACCTTACCTTAGGGTGCTAATGTTAGTTAGGGGACAAATTAAAAGCTAGACCAATTGGTAAGGTTGAGATGGTCGATGAAAAAAAATAAAAATTTCATACAAACATAAAGTTGGAAAGTTTGAAATTAGAATCAAAATTTTAGGGCATTCAAGGAATAAAAAGTGATAAGAAGGACACAATGGTAAATCAAAGCATTAGGAAATGATCATTCCATCAAATTCCATCATCCATTCAATAGAATGGTCAATCCATTGTTTATGAAATGAAATTTATACATCCTTTTTCCTTACATTGTTTATATATTCCAAAATTATCTTCATATTAATAAATAATAAAATAATGTTACTTTTTATTACTTTTATTATAAAAATATTTTAGTAATTATACTTTTAAAAAATTTGAAATCATATATATTTGTCTTATTATAGAATAATTACTATATATTATACAAAATTCATGATAAAACAAAAGTTAATGGATTTTTTACAATCTTATTACAAGAAAATTTTAATTAGAAATTTCATAATAGAATTTGAAATATGTAATTTTTTATTATTCATCATATAAATATGTTTTCATTATATTGTATTATGTAATAAAATATTTAAATTAAGATATTAAATTGTATAAATATTTAATATTTTTTTAAAAAGACATTATTGTCATTAACTATTTTTTCCATTCTATTTCTACATTGTTTCGTTATTCATAAAATAAAAATGCAATAAAATGAACATTCTATTCCTAACCATTCTAAACAAAATGATGGAATGATCATTCCAATTTATTTCATTCTCATTCACATTCCATTATTCCATTTCATTTCTTTCCTCAATTCATTTCATTTTATCAAACAAGTCATAAAAGTTCTTACAAATAGTAACAAAATTTTAACAATTTTTTCAATGATATACATAAGCAAATAACAATGTAAAACTTATTTATACTAATAATAAATCAAATTTAAACATTTTCAATATGTTAGTTATGTTTTTTTATATGATAAAGGTTTTAAAGGCTAGTAATACGCTACATCATATAGAACACTAACTAATTTCAAATAATTATTTATTCTTAAGAAATAATTAAAAGGGAAAGGAAAAAAAACTTTTTAAATTATGAATTCAAAAATGAAAGTAGAAATTCTTTAGAAATATTTTAAATAGTTGCTAGGAGTTTTAAAAGATCACTAGATCTTGAGATATTCTTCAAATAATTGATAAAATAAAATAAAGTTTTTCGAAAAAATAATTATTCATTAAACCTTGATTGCAATCTTCATGTGAAAAAAACTCCCCTTGCTACATTAGTATTGAAAACTCAATACTACTTCCATACAAATGTTGCTAAGTTTATTATTTTTCCAACTTAGCAATTTGATTTCCTTAAAGCCATGAATAATTTCTAAGCATGACCAACATGAATCTTAATACTGATTTTCATATGCCTTAACACTCTTCACTCTTTCTATCCAACAATAGTTTCCAAATTTCTAGGGGACATGAATTTATTTTAAAATTTTTATGAAAAAATGAATAAAATCTGCCTTATTTTGGACACTTTTTAAGGGTCACGTGCCCTAAAATACAACACCTATATATATATATATATATATATATATATATATATATATATATATATATATATATATATATATATATATTTAGATATGATAGCATCAAACATACACATAGTTTCAAACTTACACATATACAATCAATTCAACATATCATATAATTTAATAAATCACTATTTGAATGCTTCTTCTAATCCTAATTATCAAATCTCTTAGCAAGGCGGTCTTGATACTCCATGAATATAACAAGTCTTGAATACATTCACTCTAACCACAAAACATTAAAAGTAATATAGAGTGAGTAACAAGAATTTAGTGAGCACATATCTACCACTATTCTATAGATGATCACTTTTAAATATAATAATTACATATTTATCAAATATTAAATTAGAAAATGTTAGCAAACCCATTTTCTAAATCTCTAAAATATGTGCAACTATGCCCTAAAATGGAAGTTCATTGGCATATGACTTAAACTCTATTTCTCATAACACAATCATAGAAGTCTTAACTTTCAGTTAAAATTCAATAACATATACTACCCATTCCAAGTAAGCATCACACTCATAAACAACCATTAAGGCTTATATACAAACAAATCATCGTAATTACATCAAGTCTTTACAATAATGTCAAACAATGAGATCCAATCACAAGCAAAGTTTTAATATTACATCACATCTCGTAATCATTTATAATAATTGTCCATGTATTCATCTTTTTAATTTGTTAATTATTCTTATATCATTCTCATATAGTTTGTCAGAAATTTTCCATCTAACTCTTAGATTAATCTTATATTATTTTTAACTATTTCCTGGGAGTTTACCATTTGTCTTTCACATCATAACTCCATCTTCATTCACAGTTTCCAATGTCATCACTCTAACATAATTCATAATTTTCCATGCCATACATGGCAGAATTTGTAGAAAACATATATAGAAGAGCTTAACTCTCACATTGCAATTGTTTATAAAATTTCAATGCAAAGTCCCTAATTCATCACCAGAGAGTATCAAGCACATAAAATTATACATATTATTATATAAATCATTAAATTCAATCACAATCTATAAATAGTTATCACCACTACTACACTTTCACTACGCACTCTAATAAATTACTATTTCCTCGAGGAGCCACTTGTACTTATACCATAAAATTGAATTTATGCAAGAATATAAATTTTAAACTATTAATAAGAAAATACAATTTATAATGTTTAAATAATCTTTTATTAAGATAAAAATCTATGGTGAGATATATACTCACCTGATGGTGTGTATCCCTTATAGAAATTCAAAATAATTCATTCCACCTTTTTCTCTTTTTCCTAATTAAAAATTATAATATTAAATTTTAATAGCAAATCATTACTTATAATATTTCTAAACATCATAACTTCGTGATCCAAACTATAATATAAGTTGTAATTATAATTCATCAACTTTCCTTCTTGAAATCATAATATAATAATGCTTAATACTTGCTTCTTATATTTCCCAATATTAACTAATAATCTAAATATATCACTTATTCCTCTTAGATTTTAGCTTTCTTTACATTTTTCAAATTAACTTACAAGATCAATGTAGGCTTATATAATTGAACACCATATTTAAAGGATTTAATTAGATTAACTTAGAATGCCAAATATTAACTTTTATGATATAATAGTATTCTAAGCATATAAATTAGTATTCTAAAGTCTCACTTTATCACTTTATTAATTTTATGTCATTTATCCAAATATGATGATAAAATGAAAATTTTGGATTTGAACATGAAACAATTGAAATAATGAATCCTCTTATTGTTAAATTGCCATATTCATAACATTGTAGTATTTTATAACATAAAAATTGTATATTTCTTATATATCATCATATATCTAAAATACTTGTAAAAATGGGTTTTTCTAAAATATACAATTACCGTTGAAAACATTTTACAACATTCTAAAATAATTCTAACCTTGTTAGATATTTTACAATATAAAAATCATATACTTAAAATATGCATAAAATAAGTTTCCTTGAACCGTGCATAAATTTGTCATAGAGAAAGCTAAATGGTGGTGTGTGTGGAAAGAGAGATATCTAAAAAAATATATAAAAAATGGGTTTTGTAGCAAAATAAAAGAAAAGAAAGAAAGGAGAGAGGGGAACCAAAAAAATAGAAATAGGGAGAGGGAGTATATCGACATACTAAGTGGGGACAGCAGTCGAAGGAAGAAAAATATAAAGAGAAATGCATGAAAATCATAAAAAAAGCTATCCTAAATTGTTAAAAAAAGTAATAAAATGGAGTCGTGAATTTTTTTGCCATACTTCTCGCCCTAATGTAAACTCAATTCTCCAGTTAAATCTCGGCCTTACATTTTAAATTCAAGATCATCCTACCCATTTATGTATTTTAAAACCCCACTTTAAATAGACTAATTTTTATTAGAAATCTCTAATTAATTATTTTTATCTTCTCTTAATATAAAATATATTTTGAATATTCTAAAATAATTATTCAAATTTTCTACAACCTCCAAAAATAATTTATTAAATATAAATAAATTATTCTATAATTCCTTGCATTCAGAAATGCTATAATTGTTCTCAACTTATAGGAAATTTTTTGTAAAATTATTTTAATCTAATCTTGAATTAATAATTGCCATAAAATAAATATATTTCAAACATTATCATTAATATTGTTTTAATATTCCAAAATCCTTTAGAAGAAAAGAAATTTAAAAATTAAAATTTTACCAAATAAATATTAAATAAAAGTAGATAATCACAAATATTGAAATTAAAAAAAAATAATTTAGGATATTACACTTAAGAACATTTAATTTCCTTCTAAAAATGCATGATTTTCTATTAGATCAGATAATTAAGTTGGAATAATAATACACTTGACAACATCTGTATAGGAAAATTCAATGCTATTATAGCAATAGTAGTTTTTCTACTTGATGTGCTCATCATGACCTAATGCCAAGTTACTTTTTTAAGACCATTACATACTTTTAACTAATTTCAATCAAAATCATATCACCAATGGACATTAGTGACCACACTTTAGAGAGGTCTTAAAGTCTTAGAAAAATGGAAAAGAAAATGCCTAGGAATAAATGAAGGCTACAAACTTTCTCTTCCCTTTGAACTCCATTTTTTATTTGTCTTTTCCTCTTCCACCTCCTTCACACATTCACTTCCTTTTTTCAAGAGAAACCCACCATTATTGGAGAAGTTCTTTTTCTACTTTCTTTCACAAAGGTTAGTGGCTTTCTATGCCATTAATCTTTCTAAAATTTACATATGATGATCTTTTATATTTATTTTTCCTTTTCAAATAAATAAATTTTAGCTTGATTAAGCAAAAGTGAGATTTTTAGTGTAGGCAAATGGCCCCATTAACTTTTTAAAAATTTCATGTATTATATCACATGTTATTTGAAATATTTTCACTGAATTTCCAATTTTACCTTATTAAAAATTTGAAACATTCAAACATATTAATTAAAATTTATTTAACTATTAACCTATTATATTAAATCCTTAAACTAGTCATAAGGCTTCACAATTTCTAATTAGGTTTGATCTTTTTTTTCCTCATATATATAACATATTATAATAATTTAAGTTAACTTTTGTGAAAATTATTCATCTTTTCAAGTAATATATATATATATATATATATATATATATATATATATATATATATATATATATATATATATATATATATATATATATATATATATATAACTTGACTTCTAAGATAATTGTCCTCCTTTCTAATGCTATAAATTTTAAGTTATTAGTTTGCAACAATGCAATCAATATGAGGCAAAAGTGAAACTTACAAATATCATTATATGAGCAAGGGTTACTTGTCATCAATAGTGTGTTTATTTCTTAATTTTTATGTTGCAGGAAGTTTTTAAATTTTTGTAATACTTTTATTTTAATTATTTTACTTCTTGAATAGATTATAAATAACTTACTTAAAAGGAAATCAAATTTAAAGTAGCAGTTTTCATCTCAATGTCATAGAATTGGTTCTCATGATGATATGTTAAATTTCTTGAAGTAACAAAGATTGAAAATTAACTTAGAAAAACTTGAATATGATCATGGTTTGCATCCTAAAATATTAACTTAGCATTCTAAAGATCATAATATGATACAAGAAGCATATTTACAAAAAAGATCTTGTTAACCTCATAATCATGAGTTTCTTAAAGGAAAATTTGGACAAAAAACTAAACGATTTTATCCCCCCTTAGTTTACTAATTTTAGTAATTAGTTAGAGTATAGTAGAAACAAAGATATTATATATTGCTTGTATTCTTACTTTTTTAGGCCTACTATTGGAAAGCAATCATATGGGGAAAATACTTATTAATAATCAATTTTCAAATAGGAATAAGAAAAAAAGGCTTTCTATTCATGTTTAAAGTCCAAATACTTCTTATAACATTGCTTGGAGGAAGTGCTAAAACTTGATGAATAAAAAACAATACCTTAAAGTTTTTATTTCTAGACAATTTGTAACACCCTAAAAAGAGCAAGAACATTTAAGAAGGAATTTTGACTAGAAATCTCCAGAACGGAAGCCTAATAAGGTAATTCGGTGAAGTTCAGGTGAATTATAAAAATAGTTTAGAGGTACATCTAGATAATTTTTTTGCAAAAATTATATTATACATTAGTATAAATCAAAATATAATTAAAAACCTAACACTAAGATTGGAAAAATTATATAAGACTCTATAGAAAATTCAAGGCATGGGTAGCCTAAAAATAATGCGAATAGCATAAAAGCTTAGAGATTAAGCCTGAATTTGAAATAATTCATCTTAGTTTATTTAGGATAAGTTAGTTCAACATTTTTCAGGCCTAAATTTGATTTTTGAAAAAAAAAAGATGAAGCCTAAGTAAAGCCTAATCTTGCAAGAGAAGCTTGTAGAAATTTGGTAAATAAGCAAAAAAAAGGGCAATTATTAGTGCGTATTTCTAGAAGATTAAATTTGGCTAAATTTAATTAGTTTTAAAGAAATAATCTTCTAATTTTGTCTTGGAAAAACTATGCATCCATATGCTTTATCATAAAGAATTTTACAAAAACAAAAATAATAAAAAGGAAGTTTATAAAGGAAGTCTGAGTTAGGATTTTTTATAAAAGCCTTTTGGCTCATTTTTGCACAATTTTTTTACCCTTATTCAATGAAAATTGAGTGGTATCTTAGGTTTTCTATAGTGTATCAACTCTCTAATAAATTCTAAGAGGTTCTCTAAGTGATTCCATTAAATTCTTGTAAGGTAATTTAGGTTTTCCTTCATCTCCTTCAAGTTTTCATATGAATCTTCTCTTCAAAATTCTCAAAACTTAATTTATTTGGGTCAAGTTACTGCTTTGAAAGGTTAAAGAATCAAATATTTAATGTGAGTGGCAATTATCCTTTGTTCACTTAAGTTTTCCCACTAAGAATGAAGAATATGGTAGTATATGCTATTATAGGTGCTTATTGAGTTGTGGTGTTGTATAGTTTGATTTTGGTATTACATAAATCATAATACAATTATATGATATTGCTCTTTTAGTGTTGAAATTGGTAGTAGAATATTCATTAAGTTCTCCTTTGAAAGATGATAATAGAATTATGTTGAATTTGGAAGGAAAAATTTTAAGGGAGAATTCTTTGGAATCAAGGATTAGAAATTGTTAAAAATTTAATTTCTAGTATTTTAATGTTACAAACAGTGTTATGATATATGTAGAAGAAATTAGGAATTTTTGAAAAATTTTAGAGTTATGAAAAATGCATTTGTATAGTCTTTGGTTATAAAAGCTCAAAACAGAATTATGGAATTTGTATATAGATACTCAGTACTGTTTGTCCCATAATCTGATTAAAAAAATTTAAAGTAATGAATACTCTTTGATTATTGATATATTAGTAACCTTGCATAGAAATTGGTGGTAACTGCAATTAATTTGGATGCCAAGAAGTCTCCTTTTACATAATAATGTCAAAATTGCCCAGAATTAGCAATTTTGAGTTTTTGGTTCTGCATGAATATTGCCAATGTGGAATTTTTTAAAAATAATTGAAGTTTTTCATCACCTAACATATTGCAAATGTTATGTCAAAATTTGGTGATAATTAGAAGTGATTTAAATATTGAAAAAAGGCTTTTATTACAATTGTTCTAATATTCTCCTGCTTTGAATTTTTTTATTTTGATACTTTGTGAACAATACCTAAGTGTGATGAAATTGTAAGGAAATTGATGTTTGATGATTGTTCAAGTGTTAGAAGCTTTAGATAAAATTTTAGTAAAAATTTAAGATTATTTGGAAGTCTAAAAGGTAGTCTAAAAGGTACTAAACCTTGGAAGTATTTATACTAACTAGCATGTTTAATGTTTGATACTTCTCATTAAAAAATGTTGCAAGTAATTAAAGATTATGATACATGTTATAATGTTTAAGTTATAAGTTACTAGTCATTCAAAAAAGTTGCTAGTCATTCAAAAGAATTAAGTGTTTTCATTTGTTGAATGGAAAGGTTGTATATTAACCTTGGATATAATATCTATCACGACCAAAACTTGATTGTAACCAACATGGATCCTGATACTTGGTAAAGGTGATCATCAGTTAATTAGAATCGATTAAGCAACATAATTTTAACTAACCAAAGTAAATTAAATGTAGAAAAAGATCAACCAAGTTTAATTGATGTTAAAAAGAAACTAATTTTAACTGTGAGATATGGATTTAAACAAGTTTGAATGGGCACCGATAGTTTCAAATTTCACTTTTTTTGGTGAGTAAAAATGTAAATCGGAATCCCAAAATAGAACCCCATCACCAACCTAAACACAAATATCAATGAAATCAAAAGTCAAAACAATTCAAACTAGAATGAAGTTTTAGTGAGAAGAAGGAGAGGATAATATATAAATCTAAAAATTTTGAAGAAGATAATGTACAAATCTAAAAATTTCAAGAAGAACATAACACTTACGGAGATTTGATTTACTTAGCTTTGACTCTTCTGAAAACCAAAATAAATGGAGGATGGAAAAAGAGGTGATTGAGGGCATCCAAATTTTATTTCCTTGGCTATCAACGTTTGCTTTTCTTATCATTGAAAGAAACATGCATCATCCATGGTAGAAGGAGAGAAGACAATGAAACGTTCGAAGAGAAGGATAAAGTAAATGTTATAAAATAAAGTAAAAAATAAAAAAAGTATTATATAAAGGAGTAAATGCTTTCTCTAACATATATTTATGAATATTAATGTTATAATAAAAGAATGCATGACTCTTTGGTAAGCCTAAAAGACTAGGCCACTATCTTACATAGCTTTTCATTAAAAAATAATTCTAAAACTTTGAAATGCGTAAATTTTGGTCAAAAATAATTACACATGATTAAACAATTCACAAACCGCTTTTATTTGTGAACTAATTTTCCATAAAAATATTCATCTAAAATAAACTAAATATTAATTTTAATCGATAAAATTTTATTAAAGTTGGTTAATTCATTATGGTTTGAAAGGTTTTGCCCACCTTTAATACTTGGTTTCCACAAGCCTTAATGCTATTTGCTTTAATTTATTTTACAAAAGTCTTTATATTTATAAGGGAACTCAAAATTCACTATAAATTTTGTAAAAAAATGGATAAATTCCCCCTTATTTTTAGATACTTTCTAAAGGACACATGCCCTATAATACAAATGTGTATTTATCACATATATGACAACAACAAACTTACACACAATACTATACAATTTCAAAACTTATACATAGATAAACAATTCAATGCATCTAACACTGAATCAACAACATCTTTATCTCAAAATTTAATACTAATCCAATTGTCAAAATCCTTTAACAAGATGGTCTCGACACTCTATAAATAAAATACAAAAAAGTTCCAAAGGTGCTTATCTTAACCTAAAAATATTAAAAATAAAATAGAGTGAGATACAAAAACTCAATAAGTATATATATCTACTACTACTAATTCTTGATTCAATTATATTAAATAGCCACATGCTAACTAAATATTTCATTGAAGAAATAAGTGTAATCCAAACTCTTGGATTCCAAAAGTATACAAAACTAAGCCACAAATTGAGTGTTGATATGCACATAACTTAGAATTCCTATATTTCACATCATAAATCATTCATATCACAATCATAATAATTTTAACTATTCACTAATACACAATATCCTTATTATGTCATACACTACTCATTTTGAATAGTCATCACATTCACAAACAGTTATTAAAGCTTTATCATAATCAAATCATTACTACTATCTCAAGTTCATGCAATCATATCAACATTAATATTCAATCACAAACAATTCTCCAATATCACATCATATTACATAACCATTTATAATATACATATATGCATCTACCTTTTAACGTCCAAGTCAATCTTATATCCTTTACAACTATTTGCTGGGAATTTCCTATCCGACTTTCACATCATCAGCTTGTTATAGTACATAATTTCCAATGCAATTCATGGCATGATTCATAAATAAAATACACATGAAAGCTCAGCTCTTATCTCACAATTGTTTATAGAAACTTTGACGCACAATAACTAATTCATTATAAGACAATATCAAAGCAATAATAGTATATATATATATATATATATATATATATATATATATATATATATATATATATATAATATTGCCATTATATTCACCTACACAACCATAACATATAAATATCAATGAAACTCAATCCTAGTCAATCAATAATTAGAAACACCACCATTATACTTTCTAAGCATGGTCATTTAACATTCACTCAAATAAATAATTGCATTTATACCACGAATATTAATTTCACATCACATATTCTTAATCATGAAGGCAAATCAATCTTAAACTATGCTATACAATTGTACCTTTAAGGGTTTTCACACAAATATATAGGATATAATATCTATACCATCAATAAAGAGAATATAATTTATAACATCTAAGCCAACTTTTATTAAGATATTAATCTATGGTGAGATATATACTCACCTGAAAATACTCATTCATTCTTGGAAGTTTTGAAGCATCTACTTTCATCTTTTCAGCCTTTTTTCCTACTTCACATAAATTTATTTATAAATAAATAATCTGTATTCCAATTCTAGACCATGGTAATATGATATACTAATAATTTAAATCATTAGCTTCTTTACTTTTCCAAAGTTAACTCATAAAGTTAAAATATGATATTATATAATGATTCTAAATTCAACTTATATAGATAAGAAATTACAAATTGAAGCTCTAAGAAAGCTCATTCTATGTCACTTAATTATCTTAGATGTTTATCTTCTTCATTTTCAACTTCATCATAAAAAATTAGAAATTATCATATATAATGGTTTTCCAAATCAAAGTACGTTAGGCTCTTGAAAGAACCTACCCACATCATAATATAAAGTTATATACCTATCTTCTTAATTTTTTTAACTTTTCGTAAAGAATAAAAAAATCACATTTATTAAGGACTCTCTGCATCAAACTCCAAACATTAAAATATTAGATTTTAATGATATAATTATATTCTAAATATAATAGTCTAATCTTTTGATTATAAAATCTTTATTTCACTAATACTATATTGATTATCCAAAATAAGATGATAAAGTAAGAGTTTTCTAAATCATGTTTAAATCCTTAAAATATTGATGTAATACTTCAAAAACACTTTATTCATATTGTTTCAATATTCTATGTCATAAAACTTTTATCTTAATTTTTTTCAAAGCCATCATTATGTACTTGAATTTATTCATAACATAGGTTTTGTGAGTTTTCTAAAATACATAACCACCACTGAAAATATTGTCATATAATACTCTATAATAATTCTACTCTTGTTATTAAAATGCTTTATAGCATAAAATATATACATACAAATACACTGTTATAAGTATCAAGATATACTCAAAATACCTATAAATGGTTTTCTTTCTAGACCATGCATGATTTTTTTAAAACATTTAAAAATAATACTTTTTATGCACTTATTTATTTCATTCTAGCATTATATATTATAAAATTTATATTTTTCATAAATAGCATCATATATTTAAAATGCTCTCAAAATAGGTTTTCTGATTTAAGCTTCAAACACCCAATACCAGTAAAGTTAATGATATAAAAAGATCTCAATCATGCTATTTTAACACTTTGTAACATAAAAACCTCATTTTTCTTAAAACTCACAAAAATGAGTTTTCTTGGATTAAGCATGAAATCATCATAGATATTAAAATTTTATGATACAAACTAGCTTACCTAGACCAAAAGTGTTTAGTTAAAGCTCACTGATGGTGGGATGTCACTAAACACCAATGGAACCGAAAGGAAGATACAACTCCTTATTGTTATCTTGATGCCACATCGTATGGCTTCCTTGTGCCACCAGTGGTAGTGGCTAGCTAGAAATTGATGAGACACTAGTAATGCAACAATGATGGCTCTTCATGTTAGCAGCAGCTTCACTCAAGATAGTAACAACAAGAAAGAGAATAGAAAGTAAGAAAGCTAATATGGTGGCTATAACACATTATGATTAGAGAAAGAAGCCACAAATAGGAGGGAGCTATGGCAATAAAAAAGGAAGAAAAGGGAAGAAGGGAAGAGAGAGAAAAAGTGCTAGGTGGGAAGAGAAAAGAGAGGAATCTAAAAAAATGTAGAAGGAGAAGGAGCTGAGTTGTACCAGAAAAAAGAAAAAAAATATAAGAGAGAGAAAAATAAGTGGAAGCCAAGGGCAATGATTTAGCACTTTTTACGTAACTTTAAATCACCCCATTTTTAAATCTTGTCCCTTCATCTAAATCAAAGTCCATCTTAGCCATTCATTTATTTTAAAAATTCATTTTCATAAAATGATTTCATTTAAAAAAAATTCTCAATTCCATTATTTGCAATATTCCCTCAATATATATAAATATATATTTGTAATAGCTTGATAAGTTTGAAAGTCCTAAAATAAATATTTTAATCTCCCTTAATTCTGAAAAATAATTTATAAAATACAAGCAATTTATTTTATAAATCTTTGCCCCTGTGCTAACTAAAATTATTTTCAAGTTGCGAAACTAGACTTGAAATAATAATGACCATATAAAAATAAATATATATTTCAAAATTATCTTTAGTATCATTTTTAACATTCTAGAACTATTTTAAAAAGGAAAAGAAATTTAAAACTAAATATTAACAAATAAATAAAATAAATATTTACAAGCATTAAAATGTATAAAACTTTAAATATTAATTGAAGGTATTACAATGTTATAGGATTGTGAAATGTGAATACATATGAGAATGGTAAAAATTTTATGGTATAGTTGGAATTTTGACCATACTCCATGAAATGAATGAAGTGAGTAATTGATGCTATGGTTGGCATCTTGATATTGCTCACTTTAAATCTAACTTATGGAGGGAGATATAGATCTTTCACAAAGAAGAAGAAAAGTGGTGAAGGTTAAAGTTGGCGGCTTTATGCCTAGGGTGGCAAGGGATAAGATTGGATTAAAGATATAAGGGGAAACCTATGTACCAATTAATTGTCATTCTCTTTAATAAACTTTAAAAACATTATACTTAAGAGCTTTAATCAAATTTTATTTTACACTGTTATTTATATATGATCTATTATGATAAAAACTCTCAAGAAAAAGAAGAATAGTAGCCATTCACTGAGTATTTTAATACTCACATTCTTTTTGTTAAATTTTTATTTACAAATACAGAACATAGGCCCTACAAAGAAAATTAACATCTATGTATGAACCTTTCTCTTGCTTTTAGGATCCATGGTGTCCCTATTAGAAAATTTATTTTTTGAAAGTACTATATAGAGTTATGTTTTTCAAGAAAATTGTGCACTTTTATATAAATATTATTTAGTGTAAATAACTTATATTTTGTACTTTTTTATGTAAGGGTAAATAAAAATTATTTTTTATAAGTGATTATTTATTTTTTAGTAAAGTTTTGAAAGTAAATGAGTTAGGTATGTCTTAAAGGCTTGTAAGGGTAGTTAGTTAGTATATTAATACTAGTTAAGTGTCTTTATATTAATCACAGTACTTGAGAATTAAGTCATAATAGAGTTAATATTATAGTATGGTCTAGGATAACTATTTACAATAAAGTCAAATCAAGCCCAATTAAACCATGGAAACTATGAAAGGTTGAGGGATGGAAGAATAAATGTCAATTGTTATAGATCCATGAAGTGCAATAGGTCTTGTATATACTTATTCCTCTTTTAGAGAAATAGTGTTTATTAATCAAAACTATTTTATAGAATGATAGTTAGGAAAAAGCAAACTCAAGCTAAAATGATTCGAAGGCATACTAAAGCACATCTAGAAGTGTTGGAGCATGAAGCCTCCATGAACATGCCTCTAAAAAACCTTTATAGAGTGGAAATATAGCAGTTTGAAGCTCTAACATAGGTTACCATGCTATAGTAGACTTTGGAAAGAGTTTTAACCCAAAACTAACAATCTCCTACTCCATCTTTAGCCCTATTAGAATCTAGGTAATAAGTTCCCTATTACCTCCAAGAGAGCATTTACAAATAGTGTATGAGTTTAAAAAAAATTAAACACCTCAAAGTACAATGGCATAAATCCAATAGTAAATCTTTATTAATTTGTGGACTAAATAGAAAAAACCTGCAAATTGTGAAGGTGTAGTGAAAATATGATGGTGAAATTAGTGGGTTATCAATTAGAAGATGTAGCTCATTTTTGGTATGTTCATAATATTGAACCCATAATGAACCAATTACTTAGAAGCAATTTCAAGTTAAGTTAATGGATAAGTTTTTACCACCTAGCGTCCGAAAAATAAAAGCTTGCAAATTTGAAAGTTTGACTTAAAGGTCTATGACAATAGCTTAATATGATGCACAGTTTACTAGATTATCTCAATACATAAAACACTTAATGCCCATAAAAAAAGCTAGGGTGAATCAATTCATATATGGTTTTTGGGATTATTTCTATGATCAGTTGGATATTTCTGATGGAACTATATATAAATAAGTCCTAGATCAAGTAATTAATGTAGAATTACACACTAAGGAGAGATAAATTTGAGAAACAAGTTCACAAAAGAGAAAAATAAAATTCCAGGAAGGAAATAGTAGAAATAAAGAAAATAGTAGTTACTTATAATGTTCTAACTAAAAATAAGTAAATGAGAAGAAATAGATTTTAAGATCGAAGAAGTTTCTAGGGAAAAGCTCCTAACATCAAATTGAAAATAGGTTCTAATATTTCTAATAGGACCTATTCATTCCCAAATCCATCTAAAAAACCTCCTTATTGTCAACTGTGTAACTTAGCCATTTTAAGCAATGTACATCTTGTTTTAGATGTGGATAAATGGGGCATCGTGCTTATAAGTGCCTAACTACTAAACAAGGGAGCAACGTCATAGTCCCCATTATGCAAACCACTTAAAAATAAATGTAGTAAAACCATTAACGATATTAAATAGGAAGAATTAAAAAAAGGGGCTAACTTGAACCCAAGCAAAAATGTTCACTATAACACATCAAGAGGCCTAAGCTTCTAATGCAATCGTAACAAGTACTATATTAGTTGAAACCTTTTTAGTAAAAGTATTATTTAATCCTAGTGCTACACATTCATTTATATCTAAAAATTTAATGGTTAAACTATCAAAATCATTAAGTGAATTGAATGAACACTTAATGGTGGATACACCTATGGGGAAAGTTATTCTTGCAACCTATGGTGTTAAAGGTTGTATGATAAGGATAGATAAACATCTAACTTTGATTGATTTAATTATGTTAGACAAGGTGGAATATGGTATAATTGTAGGGATGAAATAATTATCGAAATATCATGCTTATGTTGATTGTTATCACAAGAATGTAACTTATCATCTAGAAATGAAAGAAGTTCAAAATTTTTAAGATGAAAAGAAGGCAAGAATGCCCACTTTCGTGTCATGTATGAAAGTTTGAAAACTAGTAAATAAAGGGTGCATTATTTGGATAGCCTAAGTAAAATAAGTGAAAAAGGAAAAAAGTGGGAATAAATGCAATTTTTGTAGTAAAAGAATTTTCTAACTTTTTTTTAAGGATTTACTAGGATTACCACTCAATCGAGGAATTAAATTTACAATCGAAACCATTCTTGGAGTAGATTTAATTTCTATAGCACCTTATTGAATGGTGCTAGCAGAGTTAAAATAATTAAAGGAGTAATTACAAGATTTATTGGAAAAGAGTTTCATATAATCCAATACATCACCATAAAGAGCATCAATGTTATTTGTAAAAAAGAAGGATAGCATATTACAATTATGTATTAATTACCGATAGCTACATAAAGTTACCATTAAGAATAAGTATTCCTTACCAAAGATAGATGATTTGTTTGATTAATTGTAAGGATCATATTATTTCTCAAAAATTTACTTGCAATTAACTTACCATTAATTGAAATTTCAAAAGAAGGATGTTCCGAAAATGGAATTTCAAACCTGTTATGACCATTATGAGTTCTTGGTTATATCATTTGGATATTCCAAAAGCAAAGAGGAGCATGCACAATATTTAAGAATCACATTGCGAATATTAAAGGAGTATAAGTTGTATGCTGAATTCTCAAAATGTGAGTTTTGAATGAAGAAAGTGCATTTTCTAGGTCATATAGTGTTGCAAAAATGAATATAAGTAAATCTTCAAAAGGTTGAAGCTTGCTTAAATACCTGGAATTATCTTCGATGACAAAGATATGTAGTTTCCTTAGGCTGGCAAGATATTATAAAAGATTTGTAAAGAACTTTTCAAAAATAGTTGCACCACTAAGTTGACTCATAAACGGGTCAAGTTTGTATGGAATGATGAATATGAGAAGAGTTTTCAATAATTAAAAGAATGCCTAATTTCTACCTTAGTGTTAGCATTACCTAACAATACAGAAGGATATACAGTGTATTGTGATGCATCCAAAGTGAGATTAGAATGCATGCTAATGCAGCAAGGCAGAATGATAGCTTACACATCTCGCCAATTGAAGAAACATAAGATAAATTATCCCATTCATAACTTAGAAATGGCAGTTGTAGTGTTTGCTTTGAAAATATAGAGACATTATTTATATAAGGCTACTTGTAAAATTTATATAGATTATAAGAGCCTTAAGTATATTTTTAAGTAAAAAGACCTTAATATTAGACTAAAAAGGTGGATAAAGTTTATGAAAGATTATGATTGTTTCATTTACTATCATTCAGGCAAAGCTAACATAGTTACTGATGCTTTAAGCTCAAAAGCTTCTAAAAGTAAAAAGAAGAAGTTAAAAGGAAAAAGAAGCATAGACTTGGCTTGCATGATGGTAAATTCTACCATAATAGATCAAATTAAAATAGTTCAAAAAGAAAACCCTCAGTATGAACAATTAAAAAGCAAAGCTATAAATAAAAGGGAGACCAACCTAATAGTGGATGAAAAAGGGGATAAAGAACGGAAATCGATTATAAGTGCCCACAATTGTAAGAAAGGAAATATTGAAAAAGGCTCATGAATCATCCTATACGATGCATCTTGGTGCAATAAAAATGTACCAAAATTTGAAGAATGAGTGTCAGTGGGATGGAATAAAGAAAGAAGTGCAAAAGTATATGATCAAATGTTTAACTTACTAATAAGTAAAAGTATATTACCAATGCCTAGAAAGACTTTACCAAAATATTTACATTCTAAAATGGAAATAAAAAAGTATTATAATGGACTATATAGTCAGACTACCATGAACTAGTAAGGGATACGATTTCATATGGGTGATTGCGGATTATCTCATGAAAACTACATATTTCTTACCTATAAACATACACTATATCATAATATGCTCAACTTTACATGGATAGAATCATTCCATTGCATGGTGTATCACACATGATTATTTTGGATTAAAGATTATAACTTACTTCTTAATTCAAGCAATCATTTCAAGATATGCTAAATACTCAACTACAATTTAGTATGGCATTTCATCTGCAATTTGATAGGCAGTTAGAAAAAATAATTTAGACTTTAGAAGATATTCTTAGAGGTTATGCAATCGAGCTTGATGGGAGTTAGGATAAACATTTACCATTAACAAAGTTCACAATTACTTTACTAGTATATAGATGGCTTCATTCAAAGTTTTGTATGGTAAGAAATACATATCACCTATTAGATGGTTCGAACCAAAATAAGCTAAAATGATTAGTTCTAACCTAGCTGAAAATGCTACTAACAAGGTTCAAATCATTAGAGAAAAATTATAAGTAGCTCAAAGTCAACAAAAATGTTATACAAATAACAAACAGAAGGAATTAGAATTTCAAGAAGATAAATGTGTATTCTTAAACATTTTATGAATAAAAGGAATAATAAGATTTAGAAAGAAAGTGAAATTAACCCTAAGATATGTGGGTCCTGATGTAATCATCAAACAAATCAAAAAGGTTACTTATTAGTTAAAACTACTGAAAGCTATGAAAGCGATTCATCTAGTTTTTCACGTATTGATGTTAAGAAAATATGTTCTAGATAAATCTTATATGTTTAAAAGTATCAATGGAATTAGATAATATATTAGTTTATCAAGAACAACTTATATAAATTATCGATAAACAAGTAAGGAAACTATGATCCAAAGAAATCCTGATGATGAAGTATAGGAGAGACATGGAGCACAAAAAGCTACATAGGAATCAAAATAGGATATGAAGGAAAAGTATCCAACTTTATTTAATATGATTCTAACTAAAATTATACATAATTCATTTGACAATTTGATTTATTAATATCTAATTCCTTAACAATTCGAGGATGAAATTTCTTAAAGGGAGAGAACTTATAATACCTTAAAAAGAGTAAGAAAATTTAAGAAAGAATTTTGACTAGAAACCTCCCAAATAGAAACTCTAGCTAGAATTTTTGTAGAAATTATATTAGACACTAGTATAAGTTAAAATATAATTAAAAATCCTAACACTAAGTTTAAGAAAATTATATAAAGACCTAATAGAAAATTAAAAGCTCGAGTAGCCTAAAAACCTAAAGATTAAGCCCAAATTTGAAATAAATCACCTTGATTCATTTAGGCTAAGTTATTTCAATTTTATTTAGGCTCAAATTTGATTTTGAAATTAGGAGAAAAAAAAAGATAAGGCCTAAGTAAAGCCTAATCTTATAGGAGAAACTTATGGTAATTATGTAAATAAGTGAAAAACTAGAGGCAATTATTAGTGTGTGCTTCTAGAAAATTAAACTTAGCTAAATTTAATTAGTTTTGAAGAAATAATCTAATGATTTTATCTTGGAAAAACCATGCATCCATTGCCTTATTATCAAAATTTTTACAAAAATAAAAATAATAAAAAAAGCTAATAAAGGAAGCTTGAGTTAAGATTTTATATAAAAGCCTTTTGGCTCATCTTTGCATAAATTTTCCTACCATTCTTTAGCTAAAACCAAGTGCTCTCCTAAGGTTTTATATAAGGTTTCAACTTTCCAATAAATCCTAAGAGGTTCTCCTAATGGCTCCATCAAATTCTAGCAAGGTAATCTAGGTTTTCCTTCATCTCCTTCAAGTTTTCATAGAAATCTTCTCTTCAAAATTCTCAAAACTTGGTTTATTTTGGTAAAGTTACTACTTTGAGAGGTATTTGAAAGGATAAAGAGTTAAATATTTAAGATGAGTGGTAACCATCCCTTACTCTCTTGAGTTTTCCAAAGACAAATGAACAATATGGTAATATATGCTATTTTAGGTGCTTATTGAGTTGTGGTAATGTATGGTTTGATTTTGATATTATGTAAATGATGATATGATGATATAATATTGGTATTTAAGTTATAAAATTGGTAGAAGAAGATTTATTAAGTTTTCCCTTGAAAGATGACAATAAGATTATATTGAATTTAGAAGCAAAAATTTTAAGGTAGAATTATAGTATGTTTCTATTACTCTTTAGAATCAAGGATTAGAAATTTTTAAAATTTTAATTTTTAATATTTTAATATTATAAATAGAATTAAGATAGGTATAAAATAAATTAAGAATTTTTGAAAAATTTTAGAGTTATAAAAAGTGCATTTATGTACTCTTTGGCTATAAAAGCTCAAAATAGAATTTTGGATTCTATATATAAAAACTTGGTGTTATTTGTCCCATAATTTGATTGAGAAAAATTTAAGTAATTAATGTTATTCTAGTTATTAACATGTTTGCAACCTTGCATAGAAATTTGGTAGCAATTAGAATTGATTTGGATGCCTAGAAGGCTCCTTTTACACAATAACTTTGAAATTACCTAGAATTAACAGTTTTGACTTCTTAATTCTACATAAATAGTATCAATGTGTAATTTTTGTGAAATAATTGATTTTTTCATTATTTAACATTTTAGGGATGTTATGTCAAAATTTATTAATGATTGAAAGTGATTTAGATATTGAAAAGAGGTTTTTATTGCAACTACTCTTGTGCTATCCTATTTTTAATTTTTTTTATTTTGGTACTATGTAAATAGTATCCAAGGGTAATGAAATTATAAGAAAATTGATGTTTAATGATTTTTAAAGTGTTAGAAGTTAGAGATAAAATTTTGGTAAAATTTTGAGATAATTTGGAAGCTTAAAAGGCATTAAACCTTAGAAGTATTCATACTACTAGCATGTTTGATGTTTAATACATCTCATTGAAAAACATTGCAAGTAATTAAGGATTGTGATACATTTAATGATGTTTAAGTTATAAATTTCTAACCATTCAAAAGAATTAAGTATTGTTATTATCTAAAATGAAAATGTTGTATAACAACCTTGGATATAATGTCATAGGGTGCTGAAATGTAAATGTATATGAGAATGGTAAAAATTTTATGCCATAGTTAGTGTTTTGACCATACCTTATGAAATGAATAACATGAGTAATTGACACTTTGACTGGCATCTTGATATTACTCATCTTGAATTTAATTTGTAAGGGAGATATTCATCCTTTATAAAGAAAGAGAAAAATGGTAAGGTTTAGAAGGATAAGGTTAGTAGTCTTGTACCTAAGGTGGTGAAGGATAAGGTTGGACCAAAGATATAAGGAGAAACTTGTATACTAACTATTGTCATTCTCTTTGATGAACTTTGAAGACATTATACATAAGAACCTGAATTAAATTTCATTTTACATTGTTATCTACATTTGATCTATTATGGTGAAATCTTTCAAGAAAAAGGGCAAGAGTAGCTTTTCATAAAGTATTTTAATACTCACACTCTTTCTATTGAATCTTTATTTATAGATACAAAACATGGTCCCTACAAAAAAGATTGACATTTGTAACACTTCCTTTGGCTTTTGGAAACCTTCCCTACAATATTTCTATAGTGTCCTTATTATAAGGTTTATCTCTTAAAACTACTATGTACAAAGTTACATTTTTCTAAAAAAAAATTTACACTCTTATACAAATATTATTTGTTATATGTAACTTGTATATTGAATTTCTTCATGCGTATACAAGTAAAAATTACTTTTCATAAGTAGTTATCTATATTTTTAGTAAAATTTTGAAAGTAAACGAGTCAGGTATATCTTAAAAGCTTGTAAGGATAGCTGGTTAGTATATTAATACTTGTTAGTTGCCTTTACATTAGTCACAATACCTAAGAATTGAGCTATGACAAAGTCAATTAGAGTAAAAAATGATATATATACATATATGTATATGTATATATAAATTGTTTAATTGCTTCAATTAATTGTATTATATTTTTTTAAAGCAAAGATTAGCTTTTAATACACTTGAGACTTGTTGAATATATTCTTGAATACAATATATACATCATTCAAGTCATTTATTTAAAACTTTTGGATTTAAATATTTTTTGTCTTGCTTTAATTTTTTATTGTTGTTTGTTATTTTTCATTTTGTTATATTATTAAAATTCTATTTTGCTCAAATTATGCTTAAGAAATCATAAGTTTCCTAATTTTAATTTAGTTTTAATACATTTGGATACTTCTTATTAGGTGAATAGTGATAACACATAATTCATTTTGATTTGGTATGATAAGGATTATAAGAGGCATTGACAGAATTAAAAGTGTGATCTATGTTATTACACCTATGCCACAAAGTTCTCTTGAAAAAGTTAACCTCCTTCTATAGGGTTATATTCAATTTTTGCTTATTTGTTATAGGTAAGAATATGAAATCTTTTTGCACATGAGTTGAAACTCAATTATTATCCACTTTTTGAAGTGTTATTTTTCTATTTTTTTTATTTTTTTAATATTTTGTTTTGTCACTTTGTTATCAAAATGTGACTCATTTAGTATTGAAAAAATCAATGACTTGCTTTTGGCTCCAAGGTTGCTTATTACTACACATGTCAACAAATGCTTTAACCATAAGCTAAGATGATTTTTCAATAATTATAATAAGTTACACTTCATACAATTATTATAGATGCTTCCTTTCCCATGGAAGAAACATATGCATTATAATAGATAAGATGATGAATGGTATATTCCTTCAAATCATGCTTAACAAGAAAGATCATAGAAAGGAACTTATCCATATCATAAGAAACTAGCTTTTTTAGGATGGTTTAATTGGCATTTTAGATGAACTTTAATCCAGAGTACATAAAATTACTTCAATTGTATAGAATGTTTAGCTACTATGTATTTGTATAAAATTATTGTTCAATGAAAGCTTCAAAATTTTAGCTCAAATGTTTTGGATGCTTGTTGTTAACGAATGTAAGGTGATTTTTTTATTTTGGTTTTTGTTTTGTAAGGCTTGGTATATTGTAAAACAGGGGAAATAAAAGGCAAAATAGAACTTTTAATATCTATACAATTAATTAGTGAAGGACTCTATGGTGGACATATCCCTCAATAACTTTTACAATGGATATATTCCCTTACTAAGTCCTCACAAATAAAAGGCTAAAATCTTGCATTAATTCATTAGTAAGTGCTAACCTATCATTCTTGCTTTGCAAATTAGAATCACTAGGCACTATAAAATCAACTAGGTTAATACAGAGATAGAATGCTTTCTAAGAGGAAGTTTTATGATCTTAAAAATATTAACTTTAATTATCTAGCCATCGATTTCCATGTTACATGTACATCAATTTTTTCTTTTTCTCTATCAATCACCTTTTGGGGTATAATGACTTCCACCTTGCTAAAAATCTTCAAAATATCTTCTTTTTCTTCCTTTTTCTTAGCATTTTCAAGGCTACTAGTGAAAGAAAGAAGAATAAAGGAGTTAGTAAAAAGAATAGATTTAGATGTGGATTGAATGTTAGTATCAAATTTTTTAATATCTTTTTATTCAAGTTATCTATTGTTGGGTTAGAGGTAAAGGGTAGCTAGCTTGCATATTAAGTTTCTAACTGGCTCACAATAATTGCAAGTTGGTTAATTTGTGTCCCCAAGTTAAAAATATTAGCTTTTGTCTCCTCTTGAAATTGTAAGGTGTTATTAGCCAAATCCTTGATAATTTCCTCAACTTCTATCTCCTAAGTTTGAGCTCAATACAATGATAGATATTCTTGGGTAGGAGGTTAATGTTAACTATGACCCATTTAGTTACTATAGTTGAAAGTTGAATAATATTGCCAGCATGAGTTATAGGAATTGAAATATAGGGCATATTTACACTAGGGTGGGCCTAAAAATCTTCCTACATATATTTAAGTTTCTTGCAATTGCGTTACAACTAATTGAATAACAAAAAAGGTTAGGCCAAAAAGGTTAGCCTTTCAATCTAAGAGAAATGCTTACTCTTTTAGGATCAAAATTCAAGTCAAGATCATAGGATGAACAATTCCTACAGCAAAAGGAGCAAGAATTGAATGAAAAAAGAAAATTAGAAAATAATAAATAAAAAGTGCTAAAAAAATAAAAAAAACATTAGAACACAATGGAATTTGATTGAAAAATGTTAAGATCAAGGCTTTCCTTCATTTTGTTTATAACAATAAAAAACCTTAGACAAGAAAGTTTCTTCCTTAAAATCCATAAAAAACTGTCATTTAATACTGTTGATAAGATTTAAAAAAAAAGGGAGCAAACTCTACAAAAAGAATGTCAACAAATTAGCATAATAAAGAAAGATAACCATAAATTAAGTAAACTAATCCTTAGCAATGGTGTTAAAATTTTGATACTCATGATTCACACCAAAATTATAAATTTTTCTTAACTAAATTTAAAGTATTGACAAGTCCTAGTAAAATCTAAAGAATTAGTGATTAATTTTAGGTAGTAGAATTAATAAATGTGGGGATTTTAATGAAATTAACTAAATACAAAATACAATTAATAAAAGGAAGTTGTAATGATAAAAAGACTCCAGTCCAAATTGATTTTATACTTTAATTTATTGATTAATCCTTAACAATTGATAAATATCCTAGATTTGATTATATAGTTTGAAAATCACCTGGAATCCTTATGGTAATTCTAAACTATTCTTGATATTAATTATTCAAATAATCACCTAAATTAGTTTCTTATTAATGAATCAATTTAAGAATTATCTAAAATCCATGCAATAACCTTTAAATTTATTCAACAGTAGCATTAAGTATTAGAATTTGGCTAAGACTAAATCAATAATTTACAATTATAAATTATCAATTCATTCTTTGTTTGCTTTAGGTAACTAATAATTTAACCTAACACCAAGTTAACAAAACCTAACTGCCATTCATGCAACAACCAATCACAATTATGAATCATAATCAATTGGCTAGCATTAGATTACAAAAAATAATAAACTAATATGTTGTATTAGTGAGTTATCTAAGCTATCATAAACATTAAGAATATAAAAACAATCATAATTAAATTTGAAATATTAATGAAATTTAGGTTTCATAATCTATAATGAATTAAACCATAAAAACTTTGAATTAGAAAGAAGAGACTTAATCACTTATGGCTTTTACAAATAAAAGAAGAAGATGATGAAGTGTTGAATAGAGATTTATTGCCCTTAGAGGCTTTAATCTCTTGAAATTTAAGTGTGCAAAGGTTTTCTCCCTTTTAGGCTAATTAGAATTGACACTTATAGTTACTATCACACCCTTAGGAAATTAAATTATAATATTTTGAATGTTAATTGCTATTTATTAGTAAATTGTTTAATTAAATGATATGATTGAAATCTTTGTGAATGATTTGAATTAAATGAATGTAATGGAAAGGATATGAATTGTGAATTATGTCATGGAATATAAGAATATGAAAAAAAGTGTGTAATGTGAAAGACAAATGATGAAACCTTATGTTAATATTATGAGGAAAAAGACAATAGTTAAGTATATCCCTTCAAGTTACTCTCTGGATAGTCAAAGTTAACTATGGCCTAAAAGGGTCAACTGGTGAGTTAGTCAATGTTTACCTACTTTTTCTCAGAATATGCTTTAACCTAAAATACTCTAAAATCACTTTCTTTACTACTTCCATTTCATTTCCTCTCATTATCTCAAACTCCCAATGGAAACCTAGAGCACTTGAATAAGAATTCTCCATCTCTTCCTCAAATCTTAACTTTGCAAACTAATTAATTTATTAATCTTACTTCCTCACTAATTAATCTGTTTATTACTCATCTAGTTTCTTCTTTAGATATGAATGTTAAACTTAATAGATTGGGAAAGATTGAGCTACTAACATTTTAAGTCATAAATCCTTTTTTATTTAATGAAATTAAGTTTCAACCCCCTCATTCCAAATTCTAATCTTCTATTTTCAAAATTATTAGTATTCTACCTACTCTCTAATACAAAATTATTATTTTAATGAGTTTTGACATTGTTATGATATGTTGATAATTATGTGTGGAAATGGCATTGATGCGTTGAATAAATGATATAAATGATGGATTTTATTATTTAGAAATGATATAAGTTGCATTTAATAACTTGGTTAAGATTTGGTAAGGATTTAAAGTGATTTGGAAGGTATTAATTGTGCATGAACATCAACAAATTTCTAGTATATAATTGACTATATAATCAATTATGTATACCCAAGTTACTTTTTACGATATCATAGTTAACTATATAATCCATTATCTAAACTAAAATTTGCCTTCGGATAATAATAGTAAACTATAATTGTCTAAAGTTTCCCTTAGACCTTTATAAATGACTATATAATCGACTATAATACTAAAGTTTGCCTTTAGATATTGACAGTTAATTATATGGTTAATTATGACCTTATTTTCCTATAAAGCTTATTATTCATGAAAAATAACCATAAAAAGCCATCCTAAACATGATACACCTAAGTAATTATGAATGGTATGACTCATAAGCCTACTTGTATGCTAACTAACATTCAAGATGATGTTTTAAGATCTTGAAACTTAAAATGGTGGAGTCCTTGAATTATTTATAGAATGTAATACTTTATAAGGCCATATGTGTGCATAAATGTGAATAAGAAAGTATCTTTTACTATGATTATAATTCCATGGAATATTAGTTTTTTACTTGGCATAATGATGACAAGGAGTTGAAAATGGAACATGATACCATGTATAATTTATGCACCATCTCTTGAGTATTGGTTTGTTATGTTTAAGCTATTATGTGGCCTTGGAAGGACAAAGTTAGAGCTTGTTATGATTAGGTCATTAAAAAGCCTAGGAAGGCATAAGCTGGGAGCTTATAAGGGATAAAGTTGATGAAAGACACAAAGAGGACATTTGTTTGTTAATTGTTTGATGTTATTCAATGAAGTTAATATTGATTACATATGATTGATGATTGGATCTTTTAAGATCTTCGATACTATAATGACAAATGATTACTTGAGGGATGATATGTAAAGAACTTGTATTTTTATGATTGATAAATAAGTAATCCAATAATTTTCTTATTAGTAGAATATTTGTCATTAGGTCTCATACTTACTATTTTATAAGTTTAACCTTTGAAATATACAATAAGATTTCCCACCTCTACCACTATAGTAAGCTGAGTACCCTTTCTTAAGGATTAATATGATTTCTTAGTCGATTTGATAGTGCATTCTAATTTTGGCATATTTGTGTATGTGAACAAAAAGTGATTAGTAGTGTATTAGGCCAAGTTTCCTTTGCAATAGAATTTGTATTAATGGTTATTCATTTGAATAGTTAAGATTGCTTATGTCTTGTTGTGAGGCTCATAAACTAGTTCTTAAAAAGCCATGAATTGTAAAGAATGTTTAGAAATGAAATGGATAATTAGTAATCCAAATTGTTTGAGTATGACTTCTATATGTTAATCTTGTTGTGAATATTAAAGGTATGAAAACTACGCTGATAAGATCATTGATGAACAATCTTATGTTAGTTATAGCCAATTTGGGTCATGCTAAAATTAGTATTTAAGCATGGTTTAGGATTAACCTATAGGGTAATGGTCCTTAGTGTGAGATAAGTTACTTAATCCTTTTTCATTGCCAAGGGTGTTGACCGAAACTATATTAGTGGTATGTATACACTTGGGATTATGTATCACTAATACTATTCCAATCAACCTTACATTATCTATAATTATAAGTAGTAGATAAAACTTAGTGAAATTTTTATGTTTATAACTTTTTTAATAGTTTCTTAAATTTGGAATGGCATCTTCTAATGATTAACTTAATGAACACCTAAGACCCGAAAAGTTCTCAGTTAGGTCCTAAAATCATAAAGGTAACCATAGTTGGAGTGGAAATGATTGAGTCATTCCCCTATAGGTTGTTAGCCTCCTATAGACTACAAACCTTTTACAATAAGCTGTAGTTCAACTTGTATAACAACTAGATCCCAATAAAGATCACAAACTATGCAACTAAGACCACACTAATAAAATAAAAAAGCAAGAAAAAGAAAGAGAAAAGGCAAAGACCTTACCTGAGGAAGGCCTTAAGAATCAATCACTTATTATTCATGCATTTATTAAGTTAAAGCCCCCTTGTTATATAAGGATTGATATCTCAGTGGAATCATATCAATTCTTAGTTTAAATTGAGCTATAAGGAAAAATGCTTAGATGCCATAACTCCTTATTGATAAAACTAGTGTTATACTAATTAGATGATATAGCTAATGAATGGTATACGGATACCATTAAACATCAGGACCTAGTAGTGGCACCCTTGACTTAGGTGCATTTTTAGGAAATCTTTACTTGTTATTTCTTTCCATTAAGTGTGAAATGAGCAGAGCTAGGGAATTTGAGACTTTGAAGCAAGGAAACCTCACTATAAGTGAGTATGAAGCTCACATTACTAAGTTAACATGGTATGTAAGACATTTAGTTCCTATAAGAGGATTAAAGGTAAAGAGGTTCATCAATGGACTTTGACACTACTACTTTAACTATATTGACATTAATGGGAGCACCATATATTATTAAATTTTGAATTAAGCTTTGAGCCATGAATTTCAATATAAAGTAAAGGAAGAATAAAAAGCCCAAACCAAGGGCAAAAAGAGGAGTAAGTTGGAAGGACTTAACACTATATAACCATTAAGTGGAATTCCCCTTAAAAATCCTCTTATAAGTGAAGGGAACAAATTGGTCCTAAGGCTAGCAAATGTGAAAACTTTTTTCAATGCACCATTAAATGGAAGAAATATGATAAATCAAGAAAATTATACAAAAGCTAACATAAGGCTTAATGGATGAGCTTTTTAAGACTAGAATACTTCTGGATAAGGATTGCCTCAATATGTGATATAGAATAAAAAGCAGAATGGGCCATGTGGAAAAGGCAACCATATAGTGTGTTACTAATGTTGCTAAATAGTTCATAAAAAGAAGGAGTGCCCAAAGATTGTGTCAAGTCATGGTACTAACTACCTCACTTTCTCAAAAGGGGTGCACCTATGACATTTACTAGTATTGTAGAAGGAAATCAAGCTACACCTAGTAGGAGTAAAACAAAAAGCAACTGTGGGAAAAGTACTTAAAGGAACTAAATTAACATGTTAAAAAGTTCGACCATGCAATGTTGTGGTGACAAGTACCCTAAATATAGATAATATTCCTATTAAAATAGTATTTAATCTTGGTACCACTCACTCATTTATTTCCATAAAATTTACTCCTATGTTGAAAATTATTTGTGATGTTTTAAAGTCACCCTTAATGGTAATGAACCTTATAGATAAAATTAATAGAGTTACTAATGTAATTAGAAAATGCCTAATAGTGGTTTATATGAGTGTCATGCTAGTTAAGTTAGCATTGCTAAGGATGCTAAAATATGATGTAATTTTAGGGATGAATTAGCTATCTAAATATTGTGCTTGTATGAATTATTTTGATAAGAATATGACCTTTCTTATGGAAGGATCCTTATCACTTGTGTTTCAGAGGAAGAAAACCAATAAAGCCATGAGCTTAATCTCTAGCATGAAAGCTCAAAGGCTTGTAAGGTAGGATGTATTGCTTACTTAGCCATAGTTAGAGACCTAAATGACCCAACCATAAGCATGGATAAAGTTCTAGTAATGTGTAAATTTTTGGATATGTTTATAAAAGAATTACTTGAATTATTGCTAGAGTAAGAGATTTAATTCAGCATTGACGTAACACTTGATACAGAATCAATATCTATGCTTCCTTACAAAATGGCATCTACTGATCGAAAGAGTTAAAAGCGCAATTACAAGACCTGATAAATACAGAATTTATTTGACCTAGTTTGTCTCTTTGATGAGTCTTAATTTTATTTGTCAAAAAGAAAGATTGATCATTTTGCTTATGTATTGACTTTTGACAACTAAATAAAGTGACCATAAAAAATAAGTATACCTTACCTTGCATTAATAACCTATTTGATTAGTTACAAGAAGCTAAGTACTTTTCTAGGATAGATTTGTAGTTTGGACACCACTAATTGAGGATTCATGAAGTGGATGTTCTAAAGATAGCTTTCAAAACTTAGTATGGACACTATGAGTTTTTGTTGATGTCTTTTAGTTTGACTAATGCATCAACAACATTTATGAACCTTATGAATAGGGTATTTAAGCCCATTTTGGATAAATTTGTCATTCTATTCATAGATAGTATATTAGTGTACTCTAAGAGTGAAGAAGAGCATGCACAATATCTTTGAATTGTGATGCAAACCTTTTGTAAGCATTAGTTATATGCTAAATATTCAAAATGTTAATTTTAAATGATCAATGTGAAGTTCTTGGGTCATGTAATGTCACAAGAAAGATTCGAGGTAGGTCTAAAAAAGATTGAGGTAGTAGAGAATTAGCTAAGACCCATTTCAATTACAGAAATCCAAAGTTTCCTTGAGCTAGCAAGATATTACAGAAATTTTATGTATAGCTTCTCTAATCTAGCAACACCAGTGACTAAATTAACTTAAAAGAAGTTAAGTTTGAATGGAATGATGATTATGAAGAAAGCTTCTAAAAGTTAAAAATGTGCTTGGCCTCCACCCTTTTTTAAGCTTTAACATTAGGAATTGGAAGATGTGTGATGTATTGTGATACTTTGAAGATTGGTTTGGGCTAGGTATTAATGTAGCATGGGAAGATGATTGTTTATGTCTCTCATCAATTAAAAAAGAATGAAACTAATTATCCAACCCATTATATAGAAATAGCAATAGTGGTCATTACACTAAAAATTTAGAGGTATTATCTTTATAGAGAAACCTATGAGATATACACTAATCACAAAAGTTTAAAGCATATTTTTTAATAGAAAGATTTAAGTCTGAGATATTAAAGGTGGATGGAATTAGTGAAGGATCATGATTGTTCAATTCTTTATCACCTTGAAAAAATTAATGTTATAGCTAACACTTTGAGTAGAAAATCATTCAATGTCTTATCAAGATTGTAAGTAGGTGATTAGGCCTAAGTGGCTATAAAATATATGTTAATAGAAAGAATTAAGGAGTCTCAAGAAATTAACCTTCAATACAATCACTTAATATAATATTCCAAGTTAAAATTTAAAAATTTTATAAATTTTGATGCTTATGGATAATTATTTATTTATTTAATTAAAATCTAATTTTACATTTATTTTTCATATTAAAGTTTCTGGAATATTGAAAATGATTCTTATAATAATATTTGAATTATTTATTTTTATTTCATTAGTAATTATATTTATCTTTATTTAGCCATTATTAATTCAAGGCTTGTTTAAATATTTTCTCTAAGGATTTTCTCATAAGTTGGAAATAGTTTCAGTAATTGGAAGTATTAAAATTTTTGGAATTAATTTTTTGCAATTGATAAACTATCTTTGCAAGCTATGGAAAATTTAAATAAGTATTTAAAATTTTTTAAATACATTTATATATTGAGAGAGAATTGAATTTTATTGAATTGATATGTTAAACAAAATTAATTTTATGAAAATGAGTTTTCTGTTAGATTATTTTTAAATTTTAAATGGATGGCTAAGATTTTATAAATAATTTAAAGGGCTATGATTGAGAAGGAAATTAGATTTTGGTGTGCCTTAATGCGTAGAATAAAAGCTTATAGCTCACATTTTAGCATTTTTTCTCTCCTCCCTTTTTATAAAGTTAGCTCTATCTCCTTTTATTTTATAAAAAATCTAGAAACTTTCTTCCTTTTTATTTTTTAATTTCAACTACTATCTTTCACTCCTTATTTTATAAAAAAAATCTAGTTCTTTTTCCTTTTCCCACATACTCATCACTAACCTACCTCTTTCTTTCTTCTCTCTTCCACCAGTTTTTGTTCTATTTTTTGGTTCTCTCTTTCTACAACTGCTCCTACTCTCTTTCCTTCTTCCTTTCATTTTCTCCTTCTCTTTTCTTTTAGCACTATTACCACCACCGCAAGGCCTTCCTCTTCGCATGCCATATGGTCAAACAACAGTTCCCAATGATATGAAGGAAGTCAATTTGGTAGCTCAAAATTATGGATCTTCCCAACTGTTGTGTTTAATAATCATGTACCACTTGAGCCATTGCTTAGCCACTGCTGACTTCCTCTGCTTATAGCTAGCTACTATTATTGTTGAAGGTGTGAGAGGAGGCTACCACACTAAACCTACGATAAAAAAACTACTATTTTTCAAATCGATAGCAATGGAGTTAGGTTTTGGCACTAATAAGCTACTAGCGACCCCTTAGGAGGCAATAAAGCACTTTAATATAATAAACCTCTCCGATCTCTATTGTTAGGGGTGGATCTAAAGATAAATTTACTTGTATGTGTGATAAATATGATTATCCATATGAAATAAAAATATAATCTTTATAGTGTAAGATACTAAAATAAACCAATTAGAATATATATATGTGGAACATCAAATTTTATTATTTTAAAAAGATCATGCATAATCTATAATTTAGAAAGAAGATGTTTTAAGGGTATTTTGTATATATGATGATGATACTTATAAAAATGTATCTTTATGTGCATATTATACTATCATGTGTTTAAATAATGTAAGCAAAACCACTAGAGAGTATTATACTATAACAATTCAGCATTGGTTATATATGTTTAGAAAAACCCAAATGTGAGTAAATTCAAATATACACTGATGATTTTGAAAAATATAATTTTTATGATATAAAATGTTGAAACAATATGATTAAAGTGTTCTTGAGGTATTATGCCTTAATATTTTAAGGATTTGAACTTAATTTAGAAAATCCCCGCTTTATCATCTTATTTTGGATTTTCGGTGTTGTAGTAATGAAACGAAGATTTTATACTCAAAAGTATTGGACTAGTGCATTTAAGGTATATTTATATGGTCAAAATCTAGTATTTTAACTATTTTATACTTTGATTTGGAAAAGGTGTTATATACAAGAATTTTAGATATTTTGATAATAAGTTTGAAAATAAAGAAAATAAGGATCTAGGATTATTAAATGGCATAGTTGGATTACAAATTAATATTAGGAAATATAAGAAACAAGTGATATGAAATGCTATTATATTATGATCAGATTATGGATTTGTAATATATGAAATGAAAATAATTAATGTGCATACAATTATAATTTATTTTTGTAAATGGTGATATTAGAAGGAAAATATCAAAAGATAATTATGGATACTTTGGAACTTCCAAGATCAGATCAGTATTACCAAGTGAGTATATATCTCACCACAGATTTTTATTTAAACAAATGATGACTTAAATGTTATGAATTATTTTATATTCATATACATACATACATACATACATATATATATATATATATATATATATATATATATATATATATATATATATATATATATATATATATATATAATCATGTGTAAATTCAATACCAAAGTTAAAACTTAAATTTTGTGAATTATTTTATATTCATATACATAATTATGTGTAAACTTAATGTCGAAGTTTAAGTGCAACTACCTATTTGAGTGAAAGTTATTAAATTAAAGTGTGCAGCAACAATATGGTAGTGATTTTTCTACCTAATGATGAATGGTGATTGAGTTTCTATGATATCTATATGTTATAGTTGTGTAGGTGACTATGATGGCATTATTATATATATATTGCTAGATACTTAATATTGCTCCATAATGAATTAATTAACTTGCACTAAATGTCTTAAAAATAATTGTGATATGAGAGCCAAGCTCTCTTATGTATATTACTTGTGAATTATGCCAATAGTGACATTGGAAACTATGAATGATGATGGAACTATGATGTGAAAGCTGGACTGAAAATTCTCAATAAATAGTTGTGAAGGATATAAGGTTAATTTAAAAGCTGAATTAGAATTCCTAGTGAACAGTTAAGAAAAATATAGTATTAACTTGAAAAATCAAAAAGTAGCTATATGTATGTTTACTACAACTGGATATGTGATATGATATGACATGATATTGGAAATTATTTGATTGTGATGCCTACCTAGAATCAGTAGTATGTTATAGGACAATAATGTTTTGTATTAATATATAGTTGAGTTTTCTATGAAATATGATATGAGATATAGGGTTTAAGTTATGTATAAGTGAACTTTTATTTTAGGGCATTGTTTCATATATTATAGAAATTTAGAAAGAATGAGTTTGCTAATATTTTCTAATTTAGTACATGATTAATCCATGATTAATATTTATAAAATTAATTTTCTATAAAATGATGGTTGACATATGCTCATTGAGTTCTTGCAACTTGCTCTATTTTATTTTCAATGTTTATAAGTTGAAATTAATATATTTGAATTTTATTGCATCTATAGAGATTCAAGGTCACCTAATTAGAAGATTTAACAGTTAGGATTATCTTTAGATTAGGATTAGCATTTGAAATAGAGATGCTATTGATCTATCAATTGTTGTGTTGAAATTGTATTTGTGTATATGTCTTGAGGTTGTATAGTATTGTATGTTATGATGCTATCATATCTAAGAAAAATTCACAAGTTTGTTAGTTCAGGGCATGTGACTTTTGGGAAGTATTCAAAAATAGGGGAGACACTTTCCATTTTCATGCAAAAAATTTAAATTGAATTTTGATTCCTCTTGGAAATTTGAAGATTTCTTATTGGATAGTTGGGATGAAACATGTTAAGACTTGTGGAAACTAGTATTGAGATCTATACTGGTCATGATCAAGATTAGGTTATGATAGAGGTGGTATTAGAGTATAGTTTAGGTTCCTAGTGGTGAATAGGTTAAAGCAATCCAATTGTCAAATCTAGGTAAGCAAGTTGAATATATTGTAAAGTGTATCTTTGAAGACCTTCATGGATTTTTTATTATGTGTGTGTTAGCCACTATTGTTAATTAGATGAATCTCTTTATAGTTTATCTTATAGGATAATAGTTTATCTTGTGGGATAAACTATTCTTTAGTGAATTATCTTTATTCTAGAAGTTAAAAGTATGTGATGATCTAAGCTATGTGGCATGAATTTGAGTTATAATTTATGATTAATGTTGTGTGAAATAAATGATTAGAATTATGTGAAATGGATTTAAGTTATGGTTTGTGATTGATGTTAACAAAGGTAACATTCCTTCTTTGTTGATTAAGAAAATAAATGTACTCGAGATTATGTAGTGAACTATAAAATTCATTAACATTGAATGGTTGATGATATGAGAATAGAAAATTTATTAATAAGACCCCTATGGCATAGTTCATAATCTAACCATACCATGTGATATGTGATAGTGAAATGCATGATTGACACTTATAATGTTCCATCATGGTGATGCAATCCCTATGGTGTCCTAACATAGTTCACTAGTATATGATTTATGATGAATACATATCTTGTATATGATTTGTATAGGGGAGATATACATCCTCCTTAGAAGAGGAAAGGAGTGGTTAATGGTGGAGGGAAAATGTTAATGGCCTCAATCCTAGGGTGGTGAGGGATAAGATTGGATCAAAGATATAAAAAGAAACCTTGGACATCAACTATAGCCATTCAATTTCTCTACATTCATTCTTTATATTGCTATGTATTATATGTTTATATTAATATCTAGTTGATCTTAGATATTTATATCTAATATGGATGTAACTGAGCTTTGTTAGTTATCTAAATGATTTATGCTTACCCGAGATTGGTTGTGTGTGAAACTAGTGTTTGTGATAATGCTTGATGAATATGTGATTATGAGTTTAAACATGTATGAATGATTATTGTTGAACTTTGAAATAGAATTGCGAGGATATTATTGCAATAGCAATTTTTGTGATTTTCTATAAGGCATATACAAGTTATGATTTGTAATGGTTGATTGTAAATTTTATTTGTCAATTGAATGAAGTGTGAAGATGATTGTAGCTTTAGATGAAGCTAGATTATAGGCCTATTTCCATAAGTGAATCTTTGGTTGAGATATTTGATTATGGATTGTTGACCATGATTAGTTTCCATGATAATTGCTAAAACCACTTATTGGTTTTATGTAGGATGTCGTAGAGTTATAGAGAATGAACAATGCTGATGTAAACAACATATCTAACTTGATTAGCTAAAAGATGAGATATAGGTTTATAGATTGCGTGTTGAATCTTAAAATTGTACTTAGGGCACTTGTTTGTGTTTGAGTTGCCTAAAGGTGTTTGGCACATAAGTAAATATGTTAGTCATGTTTTGTAAAAGTGAGTTGTTGAATTATTTAAATATTAAAGGATCACTTAACTGTGTTCAAATTAAGTAGTATGTGAAATTGCTCAAAATAGTCTAGTTTACATGATGACACATGGAATGGATAAATAGGCCATTGACAATCCTATATAGTCATGCTTGATTCCTTGAAAATTCAAGGACAATATTTCTTGAAGGGAGAAAACTTGTAATATCCCAAGTTAAAATCTAAAAATTTTATAAATTTTGATGCTTATGAATAATTATTTGTTTGTTTGGTTAATATTTGATTTTAAATTTATTTTCTATATTAAAGGCTCTGGAATATTGAAAATGATACCTATAATAATATTTGAATTACATTTATTATTATTTGGTTAGTAATTATATTATTTTTATTTGGCTAATTCAAAGCCTATTTAATTATTTTCTACAAAGATTTTCTCACAAGTTGGAAATAGTTTTAGTAATTATGTGTGTGAAGATTTATGGAATTGATAGTTTGTATATGATAAACTATTTTTGGAAGTTGTGGAAAATTTAAATAGTTATTTTAGAGTTTTTAAATATATTTATATATTGAGAAAGGATTGAAATTTATTGAATTGATATGTTAAACAAAATTAACTTTATGAAAATGAGTTTTCTATTCATAAATCAATGGTTAGATTATTTTTAATTTAAAATGGTTGCTTAGGATCTAGGTTTTAAAAAACAATCCACATCATGAAATGCGGTTGCAAAATGGTAGATGCAAAAGGAACCGTTACTAGATTTTGCTACTATTATGGTGTGATTAAAATTCACATATTTAGCGGATGAAAAAGCGATGATGTGGTTTGATGCGGTGATACATAATTGCAATAGGCACATAGGCACATTGGTTTGCAATAGATTCCATTCAAATTGTACAAAAAAAGTAAAAAAAATGAAAATTTTTATAGAAGAATATAAAATTGTAGAACAGATTCTTTCATGTTTTTTATCTTTACAACTCAACAATCATAAAAAAAATTAAAGTGAGAAGAAAATTTATACTTACCTGAGTCAAACAGAGGGACTATGAGAAAGGTTCCAAACTCAAACCCATATGCAAAACTTTTGAAAATTAATGCAAATTTATGCTTTCAGTTAGATCCAAACTTATAAATTCATGATCCAACACTTTAAAGTGTTTTCGCCTTCGCCAAAGCAATCAAATGCCTTTTTTTTGCTCTTTCATTTCTGCAAAAATAAATTACAACTCTAATGGTAAGAATATAAGAGATAAAGAGCAAAGAGTAAAGAAATTTGTGAATAAGGGATAAAGGTGTGGGAGATGAAGAATAATAGAGATTTGTAAAGTTTTCTTATAAAGTTTTGTAACAAAGGGGTGAGGATAAGAGACAAGAGGGAACAGGAAAGGGTGAGAGACGAAAGGGAACCTTCTGGAGTTTCTAGGGGCAGAGGAAGGGCATAGGAGGCAGAAAAGTCAAAAGCTAATAAATGTATTAAATAAATTTGATGATTATTTAATTTTCTTTGTTGTTTTCATAAATGATATTTTTATTTTTATTTTTAATTTAGGATTACAGACATCTTAAATATTAATTAATAATTAATTACAAATTTTCATATTTAAAAAATTGATATTGATGATTAATAATAAATTATCATATCTTATATAATAAAATTATTCTATTTGAAAAGGATTTTTAAATATGTGGTATGTTTCGGTGATTTTATTTCTCATCTAAAAGAAATCAATTACAATTAATTATTTATATTATATTTACAATTTATAATTTATAATAAATCATCATATCATCATTTTCACGTTTAATATAAGATTTAATTTTCAATTGGAATCTTATTATTACTATCACGTTTAACATAAGGAATTTTTTTTATTTTGAAGCCAATCACTTTCTAACTCTTTTTTTTCTTTCATAATTTGATTTTTTAAAACATCATTTTAAAAGAATATTAAAATATGCACATAAGTTAAATATAGTTATAATTATTAATTCTATTGTATTCTATTTTATATATTTAACATTAATAAAACTAATTAAGTTTTTTGGGTGAAAATACTAATATAATAATTTAAGAATTTTTTTTAAAAAAAGTGTGAATTATATAAAAATTCATGCTCGCGATGGGCGTAATCTGCATTTTCAAGAATACATTAACCACAACCACAAAAAATGCAATGTGACTGCATCCGTGATCGCAACCGTAATTTAAATCCTCAGCTAGGATTTTATGAAATCATTTAAAGGGATGAGATTAAAAAAGGAGTTGGATTATGGTGTACCACAATGTGTAAAATAAAAGCTCACACCTCACATTTTAGCATTTTCTTTTTCCTCTATTTTCATAAAGTCGGCTCTATCTCCCTTTATTTTATAAAAAATTTGGTACCCTTCTTCCTTTTTATTTTTTAATTTTAACTACTGTCCTTCTCTCTTTATTTTATAAAAAAAATATGGTTCTTTTTTCTCTTCCCATATACTCATTATTGACTTTTTTCTCTTTATTTTCTCCACCAGCTTTCTTTTCTCTTTTTCAATTTCCTCTGTTTACAACTGCTGCTACTCTCTTTCCTTCTTCTTTTCCTCTTCTCCTCCTCTCTTTTTTAGCATTAGCCCCACCACCCCAAGGTGCCCTTTTTTCACATGCTATCTTGCCAAACGACAACTTTTGGTGATGTGAAGGAAGTCAATTTGATAACTTAAAATTATAGGTCTTCCCTGTTGTTGTATTCGGTGATCATGTACCACTCAAGCCATTGTTTGGCCACTGTTGACTTCCTTCACTTATGGCTAGTTGTTATTATTAGTAAAGGTGTGAGAGGAGGCCATGACACTAGACTGCGATAAGAAACTGCTATGTTTTGAATTGCTGGTGATAAAGTTAGATTCTGGAGCTAGTGACCTACTGGCAACCCTTTAGAAGGCAAGAAGACACTTTAATGTAATAAACCTCTCTAATCCTTATTGTTAAGGGTGGATTTGAAGATAAATCTGCTTATGTATGATAAATATGATGATCCATGTGAAATAAAGATATAATCTTTATAGTGTAAGATGCTAAAATAAGGTGGTTAACATATATATATATGGAACATAAGATTTTATTATTTGGAAAAGATCATGCATAATCTATAATCTAGAAAGATGTTTTAAAGGTATTTTGTATATATGATGATGCTTCTTACAAAATGTATCTATATGTATATATTTTATACTATCAAGTATTTAAATAACGTAAGTAGAACCACTAAAGAATATTAGACTATAACATTTCAGCATTAGTGTATATAATCATGTGTAAAATTAGTGTTGAGGTTATGACTTAAATGTTGTGAATTGTTTTATATTCATTTATATAATCATGTGTAAACTCAATGCTGAGGTTTAAGTGCAGCTACATATTTAAGTGAAAGTTATTGAATTAGAGTGTGCAATGAAAACATGGTAATGATTTTTCTACCTAATGATGAATATGCTAGAAATCGCGCATCATACATGCACAGCGGAATAAAATTTTTGCACGATTTCCACCAAGGATCCATGCGAATTTAGAACGCCATAGATTAGGGATTAGGGTTTATACCTTTCGGCCAAAATCTTCTGTCCGCTGCACAAAAAATTTGATCTGCTTTCCAAATCACGAACCGGAATAGAAACTCGAAGATCAAATCACCAGTACAGCGTTTATGTGGCTGCACCTCTGTGGTATCCACACGAATCCGTGAATCACTGATGAATGTCCACTACACACACTGGTTGGAATTGGTCTCCTTACACCTCGTAGTGCTAGCTACGCCTCTTCAGGGGTTTTTGGTCAAGGAGAGGTGCTAGGGTTTTCTATGCCTTTTTGGGGTGCGTGAATAATGATAGTCAATCTATTATTACCTAACAAGCCTATTTAAATAGGTGCATAGAAAAACCTAACCTATTTGGACTTTATTCCATGTACAATTATAGGCTTATTATTAGGCCTTATAATTATAACATGAATTCCTAAATATTAAGCCCAAACAATTTGGTCCATTAATTCCAAATTCACTTGGCTCTAAGTGTGCGACCCTACAGGCTCTCATTACGTTGTTAATGACCATTAATCATATTAATGATCATAAACAATGATTGGTATCTAGCAACACATCATTGTTACCCAAGTAATGAGAAAGTCGGTGATTTGATTAAACCTTTACACGTGATCATCACTTATATCTTTTTGTCCTATACATCTAGATTGAGCATGAGACATGGACCGTGTCATTCCCGTATAGCCCAACCTTAAGGTTTCTTGATTCCTAAGTAAGCTGACTGAAACAAATGTAATTGACATCTCATGTCAATTTATCTGAGCATGGCCATGCATTTTCTCAGCTTTACTTAATCAAGGGGCCCATAGATGTTACTCCTGTTATATAGGAGGGACAAATCCCATCTTGATCACACAAACCCCTCTGCATGATATGTGACATATCCAATATCTACCCTTGCATTCACTTAACCATTAGTGACATAGAATAGTATCAAAATATGAAACTCACATGTAGGGAACCTTAGTGATCTCAAGTCAAATGACTATATTAATAATGATTACTAAGAACCACTTATGACACTCATATAACGATCCATGTAGTGTTCTTAATATGGGTCGGTCCAATATATAAGTTCTCTAACTTGTACTCATGTGTAAACTTAATATCCCATATAAGTCTTCACATATGCTAGTCTTAACATATCAAAGTAACCTAATCCACAATGATATATGACTAGGGACATTTAAGGATATAATTATTCTAAGGTTATTATTATAATTGAATATATTACGCAGACAATATATATAAATATAATAATTAGAATTGCCATTAAAATAACATGATTCAAAATTACAATTACCAATATGATTGGTTTTAGGGCATATACACTAACAGAATATCAATTGAATTTTTATGATATCTATATGTTATAGTTATGTGGGTGACTATGATGGCATTATTATATATTTATATATACTATTGTATGCTTAATATTTTTCCATGATGAAATAGTTAACTTGCACTAAAAGTCTTACAAATAATTGTGATATGAGAACCAAGCTCTCTTATGTATATCACTTATAAATTATGCCAATAGTGAAATTAGAAACTATGAACGGTGATAAAGTTATAATATAAAAGATGGATAGAAAATTCTCGACAAACAATTGTGAAAGATATAAGATTAATCTTAGAGGTGGATGGAAAATTCCCGATGAACAGTCAATAAAAATATAATATTGACTTGAAAATCAAAAGGTGGCTGTATATATGTTTACTATAACTGAATGGTGATATGATATGATATTGGAAATTATTTATGATTGTGATGTCTAGCTGAAATCGGTAGTATGTGATAAGACAATGATATATTAGTGGATAGTTGAGTTTTTTATAAAATGTGATATGAGATATAAGGTTTAAGTTACATGTGGGTGAACTTCCATTTTAGGGCATGGTTTTGTATATTTTAGAAATCCAAGAAAAATGAGTTTGCGAACATTTTCTAATCTAATACATGATTAATCTGTGATTATTATTTATAAAATTAATTTTTATACAATGGTGGTAGACATATGCTCATTGAATTCTTGCAACTTGCTTTATTTTATTTTCAATGTTTATAGGTCAAAATTAATATATTTGAATTTTATTGCATCTATAGAAATTCAAGGTCACCTGATTGGAAGATTTGATAGTTGGGATTATCTTTAGATTAGGATTAGCATTTGAAATAGAGATATTGTTAATCCATCAGTTGTTGTGTTGAAATTGTATTTGTGTATATGTCTTAAGATTGTATAGTATTGTATATGTTGTGATGCTATTGTATCTTAAAAAAATTCACAAGTTTCATGGTTTAGGTATATGGCCCTTAGGAAGTATTTAAAAATAGAGGAGACTCTATTTTTTTTTCAAAAATTTAAATTGAATTTCAAGTCCTTTTGAAAATTTAAAGACTTCCCATTGGATAATTGGGATAAAATATGTTAAGGCTTATGAAAACTATTATCGGAATCCATATTAATCACAATTAATATTGGGTTATGACATTTAAAAGGAAGATTGATAACAGATCAAAACAAAAATCTTTCCATGGATGAGTAAGGAGTAATCTAGTATCAAAAGCAACTTCAGGTTCCTCCATGTGAGTGTAATGAATAGCTACATCAAGTAGGTGATTCTTCTTATATGATGCACCTAAGTGTTATTAGGATGTATTATGATTTGCAAGAAGTCTTTTGGTGTATAAGCATGAAGAAAGATGTATTAGATTTTATAATCAAGTATCTCACTTGCCAAAAAGTGAAAGCTAAACATCAATAGCTTGTAGAATTACATCAATCACTCTAAATTCTAGAATAGAAAAGGAAAAGTATAACTTGAGCTTCTTGACTAGTTTACCTAAGTCTTAAAAGTAGTATGAGTCCATTTGGGTGATAGTGGACTATTTGGCTAAAACTACTTATTTCCTGCTAGTTAAAACTACCTTCCCAATAGCATAGTATACATAAATATATTTAGATAGAATTGTACTTCTTCATAGAGTGCTTGTTACTATCATATTTGATAAAGGAACCAATTCACTACCTATTTCTAATAATCCTTTCAATAAGCATTAGAGACTTAATTGCAATTTAGCATAAATTTCCATCCACAAATTAATGGATAATTTGAATGTACCATTTAGGTATTATAAGACATTCTTATGACCTATGCACTTGAATTTGAAGGTAATTAGAAGAAATACTTGCTCTTGATAGAATTATATATAACAACAATTATCAGACTAACATTAAAATGGCTTTATTTAAAGCCTTATATGGTAAAAAATGTAAATCTCCTATAGGGCTAGTTTGAGTTAGGAAAATCCAAATTCCTAAGACTTGATATAGTGATGGATGCATTAAAGAAGGTATAGATCATTTGAGATTGGCTCAAAGTCGGACAAGACTAATAAAAATGTTATATTGATAAGACAAAGAAGGATTTAGAATTCGAAGTAAGGGATAAAGTATTCCTTAAGGTTTCTCTAATGGAAAGCGTCGTGAGGTTTGGTAAGAAAGGGAAACTCATATCCTGCTACGTAGAGTCCTTCCCCATTATTAGACAAGTTAGAGTCATAGCTTATCACCTAGAGTTACTAGATACTTTACGTGTCATCCATCTTATTTTTCTTATTCTATGCTCTAGAAATATGTGCCGAATAACTCTCATGTCACTAAAGAGGAGCTTTTGCAATTGCATAATAAATTGTCTTAGAAGCAACAATAAATTGAAATTTTAGAATGCTAAGTCCGAAAGCTTAGATTGAAAGTGTTACTATTAGTAAAGATTTTATGGACCTAAGGATGATATGTAAAGAACTTGTATTCTCATGATTAACATATAGTTAATCCAAAAAGGTTCTTATTAGGTAGAATATTTCTCACTTATACTTACTGTTTTATGGCTTTAACCTTTTAGATGCCCTGTAGGATCTCTCACCTCCACCATTGGAGTAAGCTAGATACCTTTCCTTAGGGGTTAATATAATTTCTTAGTTGATTTGCCAACATATCCTAATTTTGGTATATTTGTGTATATAAACAAAAAGTGATTAAATAGTGCATTAGGTCAAGTTTCTTTTGAAATAGAATTAGTGTTAGTGATCATTTTTTTAAGTAGTAAGGATTGTTTATATCTTACCATGAGCTTCATAAGCCATCCTTACTAGTTTTAAAAAAACTATAAATTGTAAAGAATATTTAGAAATAAAATGGATGATTGGTAAATTTAAATTGTTTGAGTATGACTTTTATATGTTAATTTTGTTATGAATACTAAAGGTATAACTAGGTTAATTAGATTATTGATGAATAATCCTATGCTGGTCATGGTTAACTTGGGTGATGACAATTATAATGGTTCGAGCCTTGCAAAATTTGGAGACCTAAAGCTTTACTTATGATTACAAAAACTAAAATAGTTACGTGTAGTACAATCTTGTCATTTAACTTATAACTCTTTTTTCACCATTAAAGCTACATCATTTTACTAAAATTTAAATATAAAAGTTATTATGTTGGATCTTAACTAACTTTATGGATTTAGTTTTGCACCATTTTGATCTTGTTATAGCTCTTGATATGCCCAAAAAACCATTATTAGGTTAGGTAGGACAATAACAATACATTCATCAATTTTCTAGCCAAAATTGAACATCTAAATGCCCAAACTAGCTTTAATTGTTTCATAATATTTGTAGAAATTTATTTAAGCTTTCCAAATATATAAAAGTCAACATAATTGATTAATCAAAACTCCAAATATAGCTAAAAACTTAAAATAATATAAAAATTCTTTCATAATTGAATAATTTAATTTCATCCCCAAATCATGATTAATCACAAATATGGTATGATTCACTCAACTAAGCACATGTACACTCTAAGAGCGACAAGATAAGTATAAAAATGTTTACACATTAGAATAATGATAATGAAAGGAATGAGAGAAAAGGAAAAGTTATAGTATAAACTTTTCTAAATAAAAAGGAGGAGGGGGTATAAACATATGGTTAACTCTTTACTCTAATATTTAGTTTTTTTAGGTTTTGAAATTTTACTTATTTAATTTGCTATTTTAACATTCTATATTATTTTAATTTAAATTTATTATATTAAACATGTAAACAAAAAGAAAGAAGAAATTTTGATTTAACCTAGCTCATTCCCTTCTTTCTCTTATTTTTTCTTTCTTTCTCTTCCATTCTTTACTTTATAACATCCTTACTAGGTTACTATTTCATACTAAAATCATGGTTGACTTGACTTTAACCATTTTTAGTTATAAAAAAGGGGAAATTGAAAGCTTATTTGTTTAGTTTTTTTAAAATAGTTTTTTATTTTTATATCTTTAAAAACAAAAGTTATTATTTGAGTAATTATTTTTATAATCTATTTTTAAAACTATAACTTCAAATATATAAATTAAAAATAGAAACAACTTTTAAATGCTTTCTTGACTTTTTTTATTCGCAACAGGAGTTTTGGAATTATATGAAATTTTAGCTATTTTCTTCATTAAATACCCTCTTCTTTACTTTTTATGAATTTGAAAATAGTTTTTTAAAAAATATTTTTTAAAAATAACTTTTAAGAATAATTTTTAAAAATAATAAAATAAAAATATATTGAAATACACCCTAAGCCTCTTAGTTAAAAAAAAGGAAATTAAGCTTAAATATACTTTTAGTCCCTCTAATACTTAAATTCGTTAAGTTTAGTCCACTTCAAATAAAAAATTCTAATTTCATCCTCCTAATATCCAAATTAGGCCAAAATTGATCTAATTCATCAAATTACAAATGGATCAACTAATATGTTATATGGAAATTCAACATAGCATTATACATCAGCTATGCATTACACATCAGTTTGAGGTCTTTGCCTAAATGATTTACTTTGACTCTTTATTTTGTTTTAAAAAAAACTATTTACCTTATCTTCTTCTATCGATATCAAAAGCCCCAATTTAAAAACCTAAATTATAATAGTTACTTTGTTCTTTTACTCCAAACAATACATTATCCCTTGTGTAGTGATGAATGGCAAGGGGAAGAGGAGGAGAAGGTGGAGCCTTCAAAGTATCAAGCATAAGAAGGAAAGCTCATTACAATTACAAATGAGGTATGAAGGCAAGCCTGAAAACTTTTTAAACTAAAGAAAAATTGGGGCATCATTTTTATAGGTGTTGTAAAGGTAAGGAAGGATGCAACTATTTTGCTTAGCATGATTCTGAAATTATTACAAAAAATGAAAAAAAATAATTAAGGTTTTCTTCCAAATCTCGATGTTATGGATAATTATTTAAAATTGTGCATTAAAGCTTTGGCTATATCTATTGTTATCATCTTCTTGCTTGTGCTTGTGCTTTTGAGAGTTATAAGTTAGTGACTTAAGATTAAGGTAGTAATGAGTAATATAGGTTTTAGAGTTAAGTTTTAGAGTGGGGGTTAAAATTTAGAAAAGAGCTTGTCAAAATTATAAATATGGCATGGAGGCAAGCTTGAAAAACTTTTAGACTAAGAAAAACTAAGGGCATCATTTTTACAGGTGTTACAAAAGTAGGGAAGGATGTAACTATTTTGCTTGGCATGATTCTAAAATTGGTGAATGAAAGCAAAAAATAATTAGGGTTTTCTTCTAAATCTCGATGTTGTGGAAAATAGTTTAAAGTTATGCATTCGGGCTTTGGCTATATCTGTAGTTATCATTTTCTTACTTGTGCTTGTGCTTTTAAAAGTTATAAGTTTGTGATTTAAGGTTAAGTAGTAATGAGTTAAGTTTTTAAGTAAGGTAAAAGTTTGGATGTAATCTTATAAAATAGCTTATGAACATTTTATAATGTTGTAAAAAAATGAACGAAGAATTTGTAAAGTTAATGCCTTGGGAAATTTGCAATGAGCTTGTAATGCTTTATTGTACAAGAAAACATTTTGTAAACTAGCTTGTGCCATTTATCTTGGAATGGAAATTGTCTATATTTTTTTCTAGTAACTCTATTATTTTAAAAAAGAATCCCTGATGGTATATTCCAAAATTAAGTACATTGGATCAGAATATGAATAACAATCACAAGCGTGTTACTTTTTGTAGTCTTAGCAAATGTAAAAAGCAACTTTCAAGTGAAATTCAATGGAGTAAAAATGAAGGATGTCTTAGTTTATGTTTACTAAAACCATGACAACATTTTGTAGATGAAAACCAAAACCAATTTAGCATTATATCATGTATTCATGTGTTTACCATGACTTAATAGATTAAAGCCATCCTAGATACAAGCTTAATTGGCAACTATAAATGAAAAGAACTTTGGGTTTGATGGCTTTTTGGAAAAATCTAGCTACTTGGTGTTCTTTGCAGTGAAAAATTTATAGTGTACATTTTAACTTGAACCATTGCAGGAAAATATCCAATATCATTGCTTCTATTTCAATATTGCAGGTTAACTTCTATTTGAGGAAAATATTTGAACTTGTTGAAATAAAAAATGGTCTTTATGTAAATGGCATTAGACCATAAGTATTGCAATTATTAACATTAGCTAAATTTGATTTCAGTGCATGTTTGATGTTTTGTAAAGAGATGAACATTAGAACTTTTGAATGAAGCATTTTACCATGAAAATTTCAAATTTCCTTTTATAAACTTACCAATTCTCATGGTTGATCACATTATTAAAATAAATTTTGGAAAGCAAAGGGATACATGTATAAAATAATAATCAAACAAAATGAATGCAAAAGAATTATAGTAACTTGGAGGTAGAGGAATATATATTATTAGGAAAAGGAGAATATGTCTACCTATAGAAATTATAACAAACTAGTTATGGCAGTCAAGATGGATTTTGTGATAGCATTTTGAAATTTGCAGTCATCTTACCATCTTTTCTTGGTTTTGTTTTATTTTATTTGTGTGTTAATCAAGCTAGTGAAGTTCCTTATTTAGCAATTTGAATAGATGATCATATGCATTTTGCTTGAATTAGATTTGAAGAATAAGTAAATTCTTGATAAATACTTGTACAATTTTAAAGTCAAGCATTTCATTCTTGAAAAACCATAGGCAACATTAATAAGGAAGCTAATACATCTTCACTTTTAAAGGTTAAATGAATAAATGCAACATTAATAAGCAAGTATTTCATTCTAGAAAACTAAAGCTACTAGCAAAAAAAAATACAAAATTTGTATTCCAAAATAAGTAGCAAAAGCCAATTTACAATAAGTTTACTCATTTGGCATAACGTAATAGATTCATTACAAATTCCCAGAGCATTAACATTATAAATTCCTTACTTGTTTTTTTTTTCATAACATTACAAAATGCTTGCTCCCTAGATTCAAACTTAATTGTAACCCTCATTATCTATTACTATTCATTACTACCATAGATATTGAATTACTAATCTATAACTTAAAAAAAAAGGCAAGCACAAGTAAGAAGATAATAACAAAAAAAACAGTTAAAGCCCCAATGTATAACTCTAATGATCTTTCAATGCATCAACCTTTCGAAGCAAACCACTAATTACTTTTTACCAGTGTTCACTTATCTCACCATTATAATAAAAAAAATAGTTACATCATCCCTGCCTTTGTAAAACCTATAAAAATGACACTAGAGATTTTCCTCGCATTTATAAGTACAATGAGCTTTATTTCTAATGCTTGATGCTTTATATGCTTAACTTTCCCCTCCTATCATCTTTGTCATTAAACAAGAAAAGTAAGGAATTTTGAAGAAGACAAATTAAGCAGATGTTACAATTTAGGATTCTAAATAAAGCTTTAATGTTAACAAGAAATAAGAAAATAACTTATTCCAAAATGCAAAACAATCTTAACATAAATTAATTCTAAAATTTAGTTTTCAAAACATTTCATAAAATTAAATGTTATAATTGCAAGAGGAAATTTGGTTAATGGCATCTAATGGGCAAAAAATATGCCATGATGGAATTTCATCTTCCACATTGGCAATCTGTAAGGAAGTTAATGGATTGGATCAAATGTGAGTTAATTTGGCTTTTACAAGGATGAAAAATCAATTTTTCACTTTTAAAAGGGAGCAAATTCACTTAATTTGCATATTAGAGGTCCAAAAGTGTATTTAAGCTAAACGATTAAGGATATATTTGTTTATTGTTTTTAAAGAAACTAACTTGTTCATTTACTTTTGATAATAATTTTATGATTAAATAAAATATTTTCTTATTTACTTTATCAAGAATTTTCTATTATTTATTTTCTTAAAATTCAAAAATAATTTTTTAAAAATTAAAAATAATTTTGAAAAATAAAAAGAAAGAGAAAAATGCAAATTACCCTTACTAACTATGAGGTAATTAGATTTCACTCTCGCGAGCTATGGAACTAGGAAAATTATCCTTTAAAACGATACAAAACTTGATGTAAGAAACAAGACTTACGCTTAATCTATGCATAGGCCTTATAATTTGGCTCACAAGCTGCTTACGTTAATTTCAGTCAATTCATTATTTTTCATAATGCTACTTTCACACCTAATTAGATCCTTTGATTCTTTTTAAATCGATATCTTTTGATATCTTATCAGCCACCACAGCCAACTTAGAGCTAATGCTCTCTAATACCATGATCCTATAGCCTCTCTTTTTGCATCCTTTAACGACTTTCATAAATATATCCTTTAATGACTCTCCCACTTTAACATCTAGAAAAAGGTTGAGCTTAGAGCATTCTCCACTCTAACTCAAACTCCACTTTACCTATGCACAAGCAAATATGAATTCCTAGTTTTTGCTACAAAGTTTTTCAACCATGCAACTATGTAGGGCTAGTCTACCATCCCTCATCCAAGCCATTGTTACACCTTTCAAAGTAACTATGTAGTATCTACCTATCGTTACTAAATTAACAAAAAATATTAGGAAAAATTACAAATTACCTTTACCAATTATGGAATGATTGCATCTTGCTCCCATTAACTTTGAAAACTTACAAATTAAACTTTTAATTATATAAATCTTTTAATTAATACTCATTATTTATTTAATTAACTCTTTTATTAAATTACATTTTTTAAAAATTTAATCATGAATTATAATATTATTATATGTTAGATTATCACATCATTTTTTATATAATTTTTATATTACATAATTAATAGAAATAAAATTAAATATATAAATTCTAATTATACACTTGAAAATAAGTTATGAAATTATATGTAAAAAATGACATAATAAATTAACATATAGTAATATTGTAATTTATGCTTTACTAGTGTTATTCAACATTGACTATCATTATCTAATTTTTTTCTTTAAATTAGTTACTCATTTTATGAAATACGAGATAAAAATGTTAAGTGAAGAAATAAAGTAAATACAAATACTATTTTACACAAAAAAAATTATCATTTTCATTACATATGATCATATTTAATAATTTTAATATTACACTAATCATAGTAGTGATAAATAATAATTTTTATTTTACTCCATGAGATTTTTTTTTACAGTTTGCTTTATTTAAAATTTGATAATTATACAATTTATGAGTTATCTTTATTTTACTCCTTTAAATTTTATAATTTATTGTAATACTCATACTTAGAATAATACATCTATTTTTAGAAAGATATTATATTAGTTAGAAAGTGCATTTTATTTGTTACATGCATTTTTTTTTATAAATTTGTTACAATTTTAAAATTTTAATATATAATCTTTTATCTTTGAAAATTTTAAATGATATAAGTAAACTAAAATTTGACTTATAAAATAATATAAGAGTTAAAAATATTATATATAATTATATGAGAGGAAAAAAATTTTAGTTTACTTGTATCATTAAAATTTTGTCTAAAATAAAAGATTATATAAGAAAATTTTAAAATTGTAACAATTTTTTTTTAAAAAATATATGTTAGAAAATTGAGTAAAATTAAAAACTAATACAATATCTTTATTAAAATAAATGTATTCATCTAAATATAAGTATTATAACAAATTATAAATTTTAAAAAATAAAGATAACTAATAAATTATATAATTATTAAATTTGAAATAAAGTAAATTATTAAAAAAATCTTAAGAGAAAAATAGAAATTATTGCTTATCATTATTACAATCATTGTGGTGTTAAAATGAAAGTGGTTATGATCATATAAAATGAAAATGATAAATTTTTGGAGGTAATTTGGTTTGTAATAATAATATGGAAAGTCCTTTTTTTAAAAAAGTAGAAAAAAAATGGGTTGTTTGGTTATCTATTATCTAGTAAATTAAAGGAAATAAAATTTTTCTTAAAATTTTACTCTTCATAGAATATTAGAACTTATTTATGTATATCTATTTTACGTAATTTCCACTTTTTATGCTATTTATGGAAATAAAAATAAAATTATCCTTATTAGATTTAATTAATAATAATTAAAATTATTAATTTATATTATAATAAAATTGAGAATATAATAATCATTTTATTAATATTTTTTAAGAAATTCAAAATTAAATCAAACAAAATATAGAAAATTATTAATTAGGATGTATCATTTCCTTAACGTCAACTAAATAATCTTGAGCATTTTTCATAAAATTCAAATAGGAACTTATTTTTTAAAAAGCTCATTTTTTTTTTAAAAGTTACTTTTTATACAAATCAAATGATTCTATATTCTTTTTTCATATAACATAATATTTGTATTTATTTTATCTCTTTACTTAATATTTTTTATTCATATTCTATAAAATGAGTGATTAATTAAAAAAATGGATAATGAAAGTCAATGTTGAGTTAGACTAGTAAACATGAATTATAAGATTTTTATGCGTTAATTTATTATATTATTTTTTGTACATAATTTGTAACTCATTTTCAAATATTTAAATAAAAATTTATATATTTAATTTAATTTCTACTAATCATATAACATAAAAATTATATAAAAATAATATAGTAATCCAATATATAATCATATTATGATTTATGCTTAATTTTTAAAAAATTATATAATTTAATAAAAAGGTTGATTAAATAGATAATAAATGTTAATTGTAAGTTTTATATAATTAAGAGTTTAATCTATAAGTTTTCAAAATAAATGATATAAGTTTTTCATTAATTTAGTAAAGTGAACGTAGAACTCAAATCTTATATAATTTTAGAGCATAATTTTTCTATGTAGTTCGTGAGGTAAAATAATTAATAGATAATTTGCTTTTTCCCAAGAAGAAAATAAACAACCTATCTGCTTCTTGCTTCTACTGATCTGGCGAGAATCTGGAGTTGGTCGCCTGAATTTATCATAGAACAAAACTAATGACATTTCTGCTTCTTGTCATCTACTGGTCTGGCAAGAAACTGTAGTTGGTCGGCTATGGCTGCTTCCAAGGCAACAATGGCCTCTCTAACACATTTGCGTCCACTGATGTGCGCCGCTTCGGCTGCGGCGGCATATCCGTCACGAATAGTGCCACAGCCTCCTGACCTTATCAAATGGGTCAGAAGGGAAGGTGGATTCGTGCACCAGGCTGTGAAGATAGCACAAGATGACTCCAAAGGCCTCGGGCTTGTGGCTTCCGAAGAAGTCCCGAGAGGAACTGACCTTATTGTTCTTCCAGACCATGTTCCTCTGAGGTTTAGGTCTCCCGAAGCGGACCACTATGATGATCTTGATTCTGTACTTGTCAATTTGGCACGCCAAATACCTGGTACTGATCCTGGCTTTTACGCTATAATCATTTTCTGAATGCTATCTGGTTTCAGTTTATTTGGTAGGCATGTTTTGTGTTCTATTGCTGTGAGATTTTTGGTTCAGTTGTTAAAACAATTGTTCTTGAATGCGGAGGTGACGACTAAGTGTGTTCTTGTCTGGGTTTCCATGAGATGTTGATTCTTTTATAAGTTCAATAACCCACTGAAAACATTTCTGCAGTTTGAGTCAAAACTACGAGGAGGGCTTGCTTCAAAAATGAGTCCTCCTTGTGTAATGTAAATGTAATGCTGGAATTTCAAAATGGTTAAGTGTAAAGAACTTTCCCAAATTTGCACAATTTGTAGAGTATGAAAGGCGGACTGATCCCTTGTAGTTGGCATCAGTGTAAGGCGGAGTTTCTTGTTTGTGGGTGAGATTTTCTGATTGTTTCTTCCCCATTATTTTCTTCTGTATTATCTGTTTTCTTGTTATGTTATGTATGAGATTGCAATGAATGTTGGAATTGGATTAATTTGTTAATACTGACCATAGTTATGAATTGGTTCTCCCTCTAGCTTGTGTTAGACTTTCAATAACCAATGTAAAACTTTATTGAAATACAAATCATAGATCACACATGATGATTTAATTATGTTAATATTAGGTCATTATCTAAAAGTAATGCATTGTATAGTTCGAGTATAGTGTTAAATGAGTTAGAGCCGCTTCGTCGATGCTTGGATGTAGTGTTAAATAAGTAAGGGTCCTTATATTTTTTTAGATGGATGTGGGTAAAGAAGTTAGTTCTGGAAAGTATAATTATATTCAGTACTTGAAATATCGGTACATTGATAGATAAATCTTTGGAGGTTGTGGATACCATTATTCAAAGAAGGATTAACATCATGTGTCTTTAAGAAACTAAATGAGTTGGAGAAAGAGTTAAGGAGTCAGACATTATATAATTTAAACTATGGTACACAAGGGAAGTTAAAGGAAAGAATGGAATTGGTATTATTGTAGACAAAAATTGGAAGAATATAGTGGATGTAAAAAAAATTGAGCACATGATCTTATCTTTAAGTGTAATGATTGCACGGAAGACTATCAATATCATTAGCATTTATGCACCACAAGATTGGAAACGCATTTGAAGGAGAAGTTTGGGGAAGACTTGGAAGGATTGGTTCAAAGAATTCCACAAGGAGAAGAGATTCTTATCGGAGAGGATCTAAATGGACATATTAGTAGTGAGGCAAGACAATTTTTGAGAGCTCAAAAAGGACTTGGTTTTGGAGAACCAATGAGGAGGGATAATCAATTTTTTATTTTTCGATAGCATATAATTTTAAAATTGCAAACACTTATTTTAAGAAGTGAAAGGAGCATTTAATCACTTACGAGAGTAGAATCTTAAGATTGCAGATTGATTTCTTTTTGCTAAGAAGCTTAAATAGAAGAGTTTGTAAGAATTGCAAAGTAGTGCTGGGGAGAGCCTTATTACACAGTACAGGATTTTGGTCCTTGATGTTCATTCTAAGACTTGTAATAAAAAAAGATGATCAGTTATAAATCTTAGAATCAAGTGGTGGCAATTCAAGGGCAAGAAACAAATAACTTTTAAGAGAATATTATTGGAGAAAAGTAATTGGGAAGCACAAAGAAATGCCAACCATATTTTGGATGAAATGGCTAAAAGGGTTAAGATGGTTGCTAAAGTAGTTTTGGATGAATCAAAAGATTTTAAATTGAGAGATAAATAATTTTAGTAGTAGAATGAAAGTGTATAGGAAAATATTAAAATAAAAAATGATTGTTTTAAGACATTACATGTGTGCAACAATGCCGAAAATTGGGAAAGGTATCGGACGGTTAGGAATGAGACTAAGAAGACAGTGAGTGAGATATAATCTAAAACTTTTGAGGAGTTCTATTGAGATCTAAGGACAAAGAATAGAGAACGAAAGATTTATAAGTTTACCAAAAATAGGTAAAGGAAATCAAGAGATTTGGACTAAGTAAGGTGTATTAAGGATAAAGAAGGATAAGTTCTACTCACAGATAAAGATATCAAAGAGAGATGGGAGAAGTATTTTTATAAGTTTTTCAATGACAGATAACGATCGACTAGGAATATGAAAGGATTAGAAATCTAAGAGGAGAAATAAAATTTGGCTTCCATTGCAAGATTCGTGTTGGGAAGGTAAAAGAAGTTTTTAAGAGGATGGATAATAGTAAAATCATTAATCCTAATGGTATTTCTATTAAAGTTTGGAAATGTTAGGATAGTTGGGTATCTTTTGACTTACTAAGCTATTTAATGAGATTCTGACAACAACAACAACAACAATAAAGCCTTATCCCATTAAGTAGGGTCGACTACATGGATTATACAACGCCATTGGGCTCTATCAAAAATTAAATTTTTGGTGATATTATTCACTAAGAGATCCCTTTTTATAACTTCCTCTAACTTCCTTTTTGGCCTTCCTCTGCACTTTTTTATAGTGCTAAAAATTATGTGATCAACTCTTCTCACTGGTGCTTCCAATGGCTTTCTTTGCACATGACCAAACCACCTTAACCGATTTTCTATCATTTTCTCCTCAATTGGTGCCACATTAATATGCCCTCGTATGCAATCATTTCATATCTTATCTTTTCTTGTATGATCACACATCCATCTTAACATTTTGATTTTTGCTACCCCTATTTTTTGCTCTTGTTGTCCTTTTAAAGTCCAACATTCACTACCATAGATAACTGGTTGTATAGCAGTCCGGTAAAACTTCCCTTTAAGCTTAGTAGGTATTTTACGGTCACAAATCACTCCAGAAGCCTTTCTTCATTTTAACTATTTAGCTTGTATCCTGTGTGTGATATCTCCATCAATTTCTCCATCGCTTTGTAAAAATTTAATGAGATTCTGAAATTTAAGAAAATATCAAATGAGTGAAGGAGAAGCATTTTGGTGCTTTTATATAAGAACAAAGGAGATATCTATAACTGTTCAAATCAGTGGCGGAGGCAGAAACTTTAATATAGGGGGGTTAGAGTGAAATATTTTAAAACTCAGGGGGAGCCAATATAGATTTTCATAATATATATTTTATTAAATTTCAAAAAAGAGGGGGGGCCGGGGCCCAGTCCTGCCCCCTGGCTTCGCCGCTAGTTCAAATTATCGAAGAATAAAACTTATGAGCTTCATAATGAAATTATGGGAAAAAGGGATTGAGCATAGATTAAGAGATAAGATTAGAATTGTAGAAAATTAGTTTGCATTTATGCTAGAAAGGTCTATAATAGAAGTTATTTATCTTCTACAGGAGTTGATGGAAAGGTATCAGAGTAAAGAAAAAGACTTACATATGGTTTTTATTAACTTGAAAAAAGCCTATAATAAAGTACCAAGAGAAGCATTGTAGAAGCTTCTAGAAAAGAAAGGAGTTTGTGTAGTATATATCCACGCTATACAGGATATATATGATAGGGTAACTAGAAGTATAAAAACTCTTGGAGATGAGATAAAGTACTTTCCTATAAGGATAGATCTACATCAGGGTTCAATCTTGAGTCTTTACTTATTTAATCTAGTCTTGAATTTTCTTACCAGAGATATATAAGAGACTATCCCTAAATGTATACTATTTGTGGATGGTATAATTCTAATTGAGGAATTAAGGGAAGAGGTTAATTATAAACTTAAGCTTTGGAGACAGGCATTGAAGTCAAAGTTTTTGTTTGAGTAAAAGTAAGATAGAGTACATGCATTGCAAATTTAACAAGAAGTAAGATAGAAATGATTTGGAGAAAGGTATCAGGGGTTATTTATAATTGCAAAGTACCTACTAAGCTTAAAGGGAAATTTTATCAAACCATTATACAATTAGCTAAGTTTTATGGTAGTAAATATTGAGTTTTAAAGGGACAATAAGAGTAAAAAATAGAAATAACAGAAATGAGAATGTTAAGATGGATGTGTAATCACATAAGAAATGATAAGATACGAAATTAATGCATATGAGAGAATATTGGCATAACACCCATTAAGGAGAAGATTATAGAAAATTAGTTAAGGTGGTTTGGATATGTGCAAAGAAGGCCATTGGAGACATTAGTAAAAAAAGTCAATTACATAGTCTTTAACCCTATGAAAAGGTGTAGGAAGAGGCTTAAAAGGATTTTACGTGAAATTATAAAAAGGAATCTCTTGGTGAATAACATTCCTGAAAATCTAATTTCAGATAGAGTCTAATGACATTGTGCAATTGATGTAGCCAACTTTACTTAGTGGGATAAGGTTTTGTTGTTGTTGTTGACCATAATTAAGAATGTTGAATATTGCCCCTATGGCCCATGATATTTAACATTGTCTTCAAATAAGATTCTCTAGAAACTTTTAGATTTTGGAATGGGCTGAATGTTAATAGTGCATTCACTTTTCCAGAAATCATCTGATATTAACCCAGTTAGGTTCACAAAGATGTAGCCTTTCGTTTTACAATTTTTGTTGTTGTTTAAAGGATTTATGGGATGGTCCTTTTGTATTTCAATTTTTGCAATGTTATGAAACTTCAGTCTCTGACTTTCACCCCATTTATTAAAAGTTTATTTTTTTTTCTTTTACATATTCTCTTTCTAGCCAAACTTCCTTGATTGATGTTCTTTTGCGTTGCTGTTGTGGTATGAATAGTTTTTCCCCTTTGGAGCTTGTGAGGAATGGAAGTGATATTTGTTTAATCAGGTCCTTTTTTTCCCTCTCCAAAATGGACATACATGTGTTTGGTACTTGCTAAAAGATTATGATGAGATGCTTTACCTAGGGTACCTGGCATAGTGTCACAAGCTGGTAGTTGTGACAGTTCGACAGGCAAACATGCTTGGATTAAGACGAGACTTGGTGGAAAAATCCAACATGTTATGAGGGTCCTGTGGCTGAAATTTGAGATCAATCCGGCTTGCGTACGATTTTTTCCGATTTTCCCAAGTTTGGGGGTATTTTGGTCATTTCGGAAGGTTCGTGAATCCAACGGGGTTCAACGAGAGCATATTTGGAATCCTCGCATTTTTATTTTCGTGTCGGTTGGTTTTCGTGACGAACGGACACCCGGAGCATTGCGAAAAGGGCTTATGACAATTCGGAAAAAGTATGTCATCTTCCCACAGGAGGGCTTTAGTTCAAAATGCTCTTTAAGGGGGTGGAGTGCTCTACGGGCCTGCGGGGCGCCGGGACACTGAGCTAGGGACGGAGTGTGTTGGCTTGTGGCCATCCCCCTGCACACTCAAAGCTATGGAATGAGGCATAAACCAAGCGAACGGAGTGTCCCTCTCCCTATTCATTTGTCCCTTATGGTCCGTAGTGCACGGAGGCTTCCTGTGTGGAAGGATCCTGCAGTTCGGTATGCGTGGGCGCTTCGACGACATACGATATTGGCGTGTGGATATGTCCCGGTATCTTTACCCAAGCGTGCCAAATGAGGGTTTAATGTTGGAAGGCTGGCATGTTGGCCAAGAATGGCAAGCATGCGCCGCACGGTTTCGGCTGGAGAGCCACCGGCCCGTGACACATAGGCAGTGGCATTGTTATGGAGGCATCAAATTTCTCTTATTTTTCCTCAGTGTATACAACCTTCCTTTAAAGCTGAAGTTGGGGTCTTTATTGGAAATTAACTCTGAAGATACTTCTTTTGGCTATTTAAAACTGGAAACTATTAGATGTCTTCTGTAATTATTTATTCAAAGAACAATGGTCTAAAGCACACGAGCTGGGTAGTCAAGGAGTAAATCACAAGATACAAACTGCGGAAACAAAAGAAATAAGGGAGACGGGAGTGAACTTTAAGAATTTAGCTATGTAGTTTGCAAATTATCAATGGTATCCCAGAAAAACCCCTCATGACTCTTCCCTCCTGAATAGAATTTAAAAAATAAAAAATAAAAAGAAGAGGAAGACCAATGTAATTAGAGGCTAATTTGGAAGTCCGAAGCCCCTTCAAAGACCAAGTCTGGCCATTTTCCTCCAATTTGGATTCGTGGGTTTGGACTCTATAACATCTTGTAACTCTCTCTTCCAATATGTAACCCATCCTTCCTGTCAAGAAAATTTTTTCTCAATGAACCAATAAGTCCAGAACCCCCTACTGAGGTCAACCCTTTTTTTTTTCTTTTGGGGGTGGGGGGGGACAGTGGTACTTAATTAGCTGCTTAAACAAAAAAATAATCATGCTTTTCATTCAGCTTCAAGCACTGATTATCATTATTTGCTACACACCTCTGACTCTATAAAGCAAGGTTTTGCTGGTCCTAGAATTCACCTAACTAGTTTAGGGACCACACACATCAACTCAATATGAATGGCTATTTTTGTCTTGTGCACCTCAGTGGCCATGATTGAACGGCAGACAACCATCCTCCTTTAATTAGGTACAGTCTACTGTTAGCTTGTGTACTGTGTATCTATATGACATGAAATGCATTGTGCATAGAGCTATAGTAACATAATAACATGTGCTTAAAGTATCAAAAGTAAAGCATGGAGAGCAATGGCTGAGCCTGATAGGAAAAGTCTGTTGATGTTTTAAGTCTGGGAGAAGCCTTTCTGGAACTTCTATTCATACTATGTCAAGCAAACAATATTTGGTTGTACTGCTATACTATAATGATTATAAAAGGGTTATAGAAAAAATTTGTGCCAGTTTCCTTTTATATAGGAAACTTTGCTTAATCAGAGCATGTAGAAATCTTTCATTTACTCACTATAGGGTGATGACTTGAGTTCTGATAATTAGGCTCTTCTGAGTTTTCATTATAAATAAATTGGACAATGTGGGAGCATTTGGCAGAGGAACTATGGGCGATGAAACTGGGCTTGAAGCTTCTGCAAGAAAGAGCAAAAGTTGGATCATTTTGGTGGCCATATATCAGCAATCTTCCAGAAACGTATACTGTGCCTATCTTCTTTCAAGGAGAGGATATAAAAAATTTGCAGTATGCTCCTCTGCTTCACCAGGTACCATATTTAATCAACTTCTCAGCTTTTATCCATATTTAGAATAGAATAAGACCAACTGTATAGGGCTAATGAAAAACTAGAAACTTAGAACATCTTAACTGGTTTATCAGCAATAACAAGAAAACGGTTTAGCCACCTTCTTTATCAAAAATAAATAGTAAGAATGTTGGTCTAATCATGGTCTGAAAAAATTTCAGACACTTCTAATCAGTTTTTCTAATTCCTCAAGCTATCTGGTCTTACAAAATGAATTTACAAAATATTTGAAGCCCTTAGCAGGCTCTCATTTTTCTGTTGTGGATAGAAATACTCTTCAAAGTAGGTCTTGGGTCTAATACTTGGTTAAACACTTTTAAGCAAAACCTGAAGCTCAGTACATGTTTTGTCATTGTATGTCTTTTAATGTACACGTTCTAATTTTGAGTCCTAGCTGCATGCCAATTTGAAGTCAATTCCATGTGGCAGGTAAATAAAAGATGCCGATTTCTTCTTGATTTTGAGCTAAAAGTCAAGCATGCCCTTAAAAATCTGGAACTAGATAATCACCCTTTTGGTGGCCAAGAAGTAGATGCCTCTTCTCTAGGGTGGGCAATGTCAGCAGTCTCATCTAGGGCATTCCGGTTATATGGTAACAAGCGCCCAGATAACACCTACATGGATATACCCATGATGCTTCCCCTCATTGATATGTGCAATCACAGTTTTAATTCAAATGCTCGAATTGTTCAAGAACAAGATGCTGATAACATGTTGCAAGTGAAGGTATGTTTTCCTCTTAAACTTTTCCTTTATATTTTTCCCCCGTCCTCTCTGAAGAAAGAAATTAGAACTGGATTCTTATGTGCTGAGCTAACTATATTTGTTTGCTTCAGGTTGTGGCTGAGTCAGAAATCAAACAAAATGATCCTTTGTTACTTTGTTATGGCCGCTTAAACAACGATCTTTTTCTTCTTGATTATGGATTTGTTATGCCGTCAAATCCTTATGACTGTATTGAGCTCAAATATGATGCTGCTCTCTTGGATGCTGCAAGCATGGCAGCTGGGGTTTCTTCACCCAACTTCTCTACCCCAGCTTCATGGCAGCAAGAAATATTATCTCAGCTAAACCTCGTTGGAGAAGCATCTGATTTGAAGGTTTCTCTTTCACCTTTATATTTCTCTCTTTTATAATTAATTTACCTAAATCTCAATCAAATTACTTATGAACAAATGAAGTAAAAGTCTAAATGAACATTGAAGCAAAAATTAATGTTTCCATGGGGGTCAACAATGTTACAACTGAACTCTGTTCACCCCTTTCTCAGCAGAAGCCAACTGCTCTTACTTTTAAGTAAGAAAATGGCCAGTTTGTGGGATCAACCATTGGTTAAAAATTGCATCTTAGGTAGATAATCTCTGCGTAAGATCTATTTGGTGTGTCTTGCTAGAGTATGCGGTAAATGATTCGGTAGGGAGGTCAGCTGTTCCTTTACCTTCCATGATCTATAATAACTTCCTTCATGATGCAGTGACATTTCTGAGGTTGTTTTTGGTCATTTTTTCAACATATCTCTAAATACATACAGATACTGGCAAAAGGTGGACTGAATTGTGACCAATCCATGTCTGTTTTTGCAAAATCTAAGCAGTGAAAAATGTATCCTAAAGCATTGACTTTGGCATCATCGTTGTCATTATCATCTCACAAATCTTTGCTTGTAACAGGTGAGCTTAGGTGGTCCAGAAATAGTAGAAGGCCGCTTCTTGGCTGCATTGAGAATACTTCTAGCAAATTATATGGCTACTGTGCATAACCATGACTTCGACACTCTCAAGTCTTTTTCAGCTGAAGCTCCTCTGGGTGTTGCAAATGAAATAGCTGCTTTTCGTACCATAATTGCTCTCTGTGTCATTGCACTGGGACACTTTCCTACGAAAATAATGGACGATGAATCACTGCTGAAACAGGGTGCTTCGGGTTCAACCGAGCTTGCCATTCAGTTCAGGATCCAAAAGAAATCTCTGATAATAGTTGTGATGAGAGATCTTACAAGGCGGGTAAAGCTTCTCTCATCAAAGCTAACAGACACTACTGATAATTAAAGCAAGAATTTGAAGAAGTTGTGCATGTTGGCATGAATCTCGTCCGAAAAAATCTTCATGGACTATTTCCGGTTCCGTCCCCAAACTTGATTTTTGTTTTTCTACCCTTTATTTACTGGTTAAGGCTACAACTGTTCTGAAATCGCCTTTGCTTCGGCGGTTTGCCTCACCTTCTATTGAACTATTGCCAATGGTTATTCTTTTGTTTTTTACTATTTATTTTATTATCTTAGGCCACTGGAGCAAGAATTAAACAAACGTGAGTTGTGAGAAATGAATATTTGAGGAAATAAACTTGGTATTTTTAGTAAAACAAGTAGAAGAACCCTATTTTTAGCTGTTTATTTTTTAATAGTAATAATCATATGAAAATTAGATGCTAAATTATGTTTTCTGCACAACTGTTTGAGTTTCTACCTCTCAAAGCGTTTGTGCGTTTGACCTCTTGGCCATTTGCACATTTGTTTCTGGAAACTAGAAAGTTTAAGCATCCATGATTGAATCTGTGGTGATAAAATTAAATTCAATGATAAGAATAATTTTTTAAGTAATATAAAATATGTTTGGATATGGTTTTATTTTTGTATATTTAAAATTTTTTTATTTCTTATTTTTAAAAATTATTTTCAGATTGAAGGAAAATAAATAATAGAGGATGATTGGTATTGTAAATAAGGAAAGATTTTATTTAATTATAAAATTGACAAGCAGAATAAGAAAATAAACTTAAAAGATAATTAAAAGTTATTTTTTTATTTTTAAGTTATATATTTAAAGAATAATTTTTAAAAATAGCTTGTCAAATAAGTTCTTCTATTTTTAAAAATAACAAAAAGAAAATTATTTTTAAAAATAGAAAACAAACAATTACATAAACTAAATAGTATTCTTAAATGATCATGAATGTAGAAGTGTAAAATTGGTTTAGCATATTGAAATACTAAAAAGGAAAAAATGCATATCAAAATTCACTTATGATATGAGCAGACTCTCAGGAGGAAGTGTACTGACTCAATTATGTACAGTACAATTGTTCTTATATGTATCACTACACATAAACAAAAGGAGGGGAAAAAGGAAAAAAACAGTGCAAAAATTCTGAATTCCATTATCGTTAGATTTTGAAGGACTGAAATTGGAAAATAAAGATAATGGAGACACATCATAAAGGCTAATGCTCGATTTGATTCGTGAAAAATTATTTTTCGTGGGAAAAAATAATATTTAAAGTTATAATAGTAATAAGTTCCTCTTTTTTAAATAAAAAATTATTTTTTAAAATTTTTTATATTTAATATTAAATAAATAAATTATTTTTTATTTTAATATTTTATAATTATATTTAAAAAAAAAAGGTCTTTCATTGAAACGAAGTAGTCTAATAATTACAAAAATAAGACCGGCGGTTTTATAATGTGACGCTTGAGGAGATAATTATTTTTTCAATCCGTACGGTTTTATGTCTAATTTATCATGTTTGTTTTATACATATATATCAAATTTATAAATAACAACTTTTTGAAATGTCATAAGAGTTAAAGAATATGGTATATAGTTAAGTAATTCGATTAAATTAGATTCTTAATTTATTTAAAATATTTCTAATAATAAATTATTCAATAATACTGATGCTTAAGTTGTAACGTAATGAACAGGAAAATATAAAAAAATATAATGAAATAGATAAAAGAAATAGAAATAGTATATAAATCATGAAAAATCATATTTAATTTGAAATATAATAGGTGAAAATTAATATAGAATTTTTGATAAAATTTAAATAAATAAATTTCATTTTCATTTACTAATATTTTTATTTAAAAGTAAAACATTTAATTATATATTTTGATTAGTGCTTTCTAAATTAAAATTTTGAGTTGCTTAAAGTATTTTTATAATCAAATTAAATATATCATATTATATATACATATACAATTTATTTTTATTAGCACGTAAGTTATAGATAATAAAGATGGATATAAAAAATGAAAGAAAAAGAAGAATATGCAATATAACAAATAATAAGAGAAGAAACATGGGTGAGTTGTAAAGTAATATAAAAGTTAAAATAGAATAAATAATTAAATAAATTAAATAAATTAAATCTTAGAATTATTTAATAAATAATAAAAGAATAAAATACATCATGTTATATTCACACTTCTTAATGATATTATTAGCGTATGAGTTAAAAATAGTATAAATGGTATCATATTGAGGAAAAAAAAGATGTAATGGAACAAATAAAAAGAAGATGATGTGACTCCAGTATTAAGTAATATAAAAATTAAAAATATAATATGTAATTAAGTAAATTAATTACATCAAATTCTTAAATCATTTTTCAAATATTTTTATAATAAAAATAAAATATATTATATTTTATCTATATTAATGATATTAGCATATGGGGTTTACAAAAATATATTATACTATTAGCAATTAAGAAGAAAAATACTTCATTAAAAAATAATAGTATTAAAAAATTTTAACCATAATAAAGGAATTTAAATAGCTTTTTTTATTGATATGATAACATATTATGAGTGATATTATAAAATTAATTTATATTAATAGTGGATCAAATTTAAATTTTTGTGTATGAACTCTCAATAACATAATAATAATAATAATAATAATAATAATAATAATAATAATAATAATAATAATAGAAAATGAGACAATGCATAAGTTTAAAACCTTAATAAAATCTCAATTAATTTTTACATAATTTAAAATATGGGGCTTAAAGATAATATCAAAATAGTATTGATAAATTTTAAATAAATAAAGGGTGTTAATTTATTTAAAATATTTTTATAATAAAAAAATATATCATGTTAGACAAAGATCATACTACTTAGTAATGTTGGCATTTAAGTTGTAAATAATAAGTAATATATATATATATATATATATATATAAAGTGATAGAGAAAATAAAAAAAATATGTAAAAGAAAACAAATAAATGTATGAATAAAAAAAGAAGAAGAAGGCGGGAGAACTTTTGATGGGAAAATGAAAATTGTGAAAATTGGAAAAATTGACATGTATTATTTATTGGGATAAACAAAACTCTGATTTAGTAGGATGATGATGATTTGACATGATATGATATGGTGATGATTTGAACATACGGCATAAGAAAGTAAAATTGTTGATTTTTCTTTTTATTTAACAAAAATGACAAGACTCGAGAACTTTTTATTCAAATAACGTTGATTATTTTTTGGAAGGTTTTGTTTTTCCTTGCATTGTAGGTGCAATCATTGAATTATTGTGCATGTAAGTTTAATAAATTAATCATTTCAACTATTAAAAAAGGAAAAAGATTAAATTTGAATTGATTTCTTAATAAGTGACTAAAGTCTATCAATGAAAAATGAATTTACTTTCACATCTAAGAATGAAGAATGGATTTGAGAATATAATATCAAGAGTAAATTATCAAAGATAAATTATTGTGACCTTTCCTAAATGAGGGCTAAACATATTCCTCTCCATTTTTTAAAATCGGTCCAAATTCTCTTCAAATTTTGAAGTTACGCTCTTTCCAGCTAGGGGTGCAAATAGACTAGGCGGTCTATCGGGGCCCTATAGCTCAACCTAATTTAAGCTTAACTCAGCTCAACTTATTTAGTTAAATGAGTCAAATTAAGGTCAATATAGTAACTTTTTTAATTAAATACATTAGATATTTTTATTTTAAGCATATCCTGCAGGCTTATTGGCCCAACTTATTTAATATTTTTTTATTTAAATTTATTTACTATGAAGGTAATGACATATAGGAATTTTTTTCCAAATCCATTATTAGATTAAATATTTTGAATGTTTATTGTATAATTTATGGTGAATTAATTTGCCTTTTTTGTTAACTTTTAATATTATGATAATTTAATGTTATTTTACTTTTAATTAAATATTAAATATTTAAATTAGTAATTTTGTGTTATGAGTATATGAATTTATTTCTTTATTAATTAGTTCTTATATAAAATTTTGTATCAATTTTAGTATTATTAAGGGCATTTTAAGAATATATTGATATAAGTTTATATAAATTATTAGATTATTTAAAACCTTTTTATAATAGGCTTTATAAGTATTAATTAAATTATTAGCTTATTTAAAAGTTTGTATTTAAAATAAACTTTCAAATAAGCTAACAGGTCAGACCAAATTTTTAAAATAAGTTAGGTTTGGGTCTGAAATACAACTTTATATAAACTAATAGGTCAGGCTCGAACCAATGTTTTGCAATACAGACTCATCCTATTTAAGGTAAAGCCTAACTCGATCCAACCTATTTGTACCCCTACTTCTAACTAGCAGTTCGTTAAAAATGCCAATGATTTACCAAATTTGATTGTCAAATTGGGCCCCAATTTAGTCAAAAGTTTCTCTTTGAGAGGTTTTGGACAAATTTGTCCTCTAAGAAAAAACTAAGAGCAATAAAATAATCACTCAATTTTATACATTATTATTTTACCAGAATACAATTTAAAGCCATCAGTGCACAGTGCACATACAAATCCTTTACCGGCAAAACCACCATTGTTTTTACTGACAGAAACTTCAAGCTAATATTAGTACACTTTCTTCCACGGAGCTGGAGAACACCAGAGGAAAATGAAGAACAACTTTTGTTGGTGTTTTCAACTTAGGCTCTGATTGTTTTGTTAGAAAATATTTTTTGATAAAAATATCATTTACATATATATATATATATATATATATATTAATGAAGGAATGATATGTCATTGATATTAATAAATAAAAAAATAATGCTTATAAATTTATAAATATAAAAAGTAGATTCTTTTTTGGAATCGGAAAAAGTTATTTTTTCTAAATTCTTGACATTTAATATCAAATAAATAAAATACGTTCTCTTTTATTTTAATATTTTATAATTATATTTTGTTAAAAATATTTTTCAATAAAATAAATGGAGTTTTTTTTCTGCGTTTTTGAACCTATTTTCTAAGCCAAATGCTATATGAAATAAGATAAATGATGGGATGAAAAATAAATAAAATCAAACTCAAACTTATTGTGAATCTCCCACAGTATATGGGGAAAAAAAAAGATGGAATGAAAAATAGATAAAAAAAAGGAAAATAGTCATCTATACCTCTAATGGATAGAAGTTTCCTTTCATACTTCATTTTTTTGGAAAAACAACCTCCCTCTTCAGCAGAAAAATTAGGAGAGAATTTTCATAATTAAAACTTCAAATCATCAATCTTTAGCCACAAACAAAATCCTCTGTTATGTGATTAACATGAGATATTATAGATGCACCAAAATGTGGAACCAATATAAACTCCAAAACTATTCAGTATAAAGTTGTAGAGTAGGAAACCAAATGAGGCGGAATGTCAATATTAACTCGTCTTGTTCCAACACAAGTGCTAGCATGAAAAATTGCCCTATAACATTTCTAAAACCTTTGCCACAGAAGTCCAAATAAACAAAAAAGATGGTTGTATATGATTGCAGATTCTTTAGAGAAGAACGTCAAACAAGTCTGTCATTCGGCACTTTAAGAAACCAAAGAAGCATATCTTTAATTCATGCCCTCAACATGAACATATTACCCGTATTATTCAAATTTACATAAGATGTAAGTTTATAAAGTTCTGTAAGATTAGAAGTTAATGCCACTTATTTCTTTTCTAAACAGAAGCATACTCAAAAAATTAGGGAAAAAAATCTCACTTATGCTCCAATAGTCAATAATTTCAATTTTCAAAAAACACACAATAATTTCAGTTTTCATAAAGGATATTATGATAATTTTAACAACAACATTTTTAGTTTTATTTATGAAACAAATAGACTAAGACCCAAAAAAAAATTTGACATAGAGATGACAAAAAAAAAAATTATTAATCTCAGTTAAATATGCGCCACTAAATGGAAAGCACATAATTTGATATTAAATTCTTTCTAATCCTAGTCCTGCAGAATCCTAGATATGTCTTAATGGTAATGGAGAAGGCAACTGCCAAGTATAGCAAGCAGTACCGCCTTGTGACAATAAAGGCAATGAAGCTAAGAGAGGCATTGTAGCAAGAACAAGACAAACATTTGCTTGCAAAAATGATAAAAAAAGGGGATATTCAAAGTTTAGAGGAACACACAAACAAAAATTACTAAATAAATCACTAATTCCCAGATGAATTAAGTTTTTTCTTTTTTAATCTGACATTTTGTATCAATATAGATGATTGCAAAAATTTTCAATGCTTTGTATACCTAGATGTAACACGGACCATAAGCAACCCTCTTCGTGTTCGTACCAAATGGGTAGCAGGGATAACTTTCGTTATTTATAAGAATCATTAACCATTCGAATCCCTGTTTATGACAATGGACTTTGATCTCGCACCAAGAAGCCGCTGACGCCCCAACTAACTGCTGTCGGCGACTTCGACAAAGCCTCAACAATCAATTCTTCTGGCAAATAAAATGGTGAAGGACAAAGCTGCAGTGTAGAGCCACCATTGCAAACGGAAGGAGAACACAAATAAATTGGGGGAAAATGGAGGTTTTCTAAAATGAGATCTTTTGGTGAGATATATTAATGGAGTCTAACGCACTGAGCAGCAAAGGAGGAGAGTGTATTTAGGCTTAAGTTTAGGGGAGGTGAATGTCACCCAATATTAATTAACAAAAGGCATAGAATTCAAGTTGAGGCTTAGTAACTTCTTTTTTATTGAAAATGATATGAAAATAGAAGTAACTAATAAAACGTGAGGATAATATAATCGAGAAAAAGGAAAGATGCTTAACACTGCAAATTATATACGAGGTTGAGCTTAACTCTTAGTGAATTCCATAATCCTTATAGATGGTGTATTTAATTGTAATGTACACCTAATAGATTCACTTATATGTAGGGCCATTCCTATGAGATATTGGCAAAATTTTTAAAGTATTCATGAACTACTAGGTATGTGCATGGCCTATTAGCGCAAAATCATGTTGCAGAAGAAAATGATTTACAAATATACAAATGTGAGATTGCTATTTTACAATAAAAGATTATTAATTAATAAAAACTAAATATTTTACTAGTAGCTTTGTAAATTATATCTCTCTCTTTCTAAATTTAGTTTATAGTCTATAAAGACACAAAATTAATAATTTACATTTATCTGAGAACTCAATAAACATTCTTTACTTATTTCTTTATTTTCTTTTATAAGTCTTTTAAAGTATGTGGAGGATTGTTATACATTAAGTAGTATTTCAAAAGATTAAGCTTCACATTGGACAAATTTAACCTTAAGAGAATGTTTATATATGAAAATTTTTATGGAAAGAAAAGAAAGTGGCCCCGTGCTCATGAATAACATGTGAGGTTAGACCCATGCTTTTTTTTTTTTTTTTTGTAAAATTAGATTTTAGCTCTAGTAAAAATTGAAATATCAATACATTTATTTGAACATTTAATTCTTAATGGCTATTTTCTAACGACAATTTAAACATTTATTTTTAACATTAATTTCCTACTAACTATATTTTTGATGGCCTTATTTCAGCGGCCTTATTTCTAATGACTATTTTTCAACAACTAACTAAATTTCTTAGCTTATAAATAATATGTTATTCCTCTCATTTTATAGAACACACTCATCTACAATCATTTTTTCTACAAACATTCTTTTCTAACTTGTGGGGTTTCATTTTCCTACTACCTACTTCCTATTTTGGTCATGCAATTTCAGGAAAAATGAATTTGTTAAATCTTGGAGGAATTACTGATTCAAGTTCCATACAAAAAGTTCGTATAATTCCTTAAAGATAGTAATTTATATTATGCCTTAAACTACACATCCATATTTTTCTAACATACCTTTGAACTTTATTCCCTTTTTTTCTTAAATCATATATAAAGTATTATTTTACTTTATGTTAAATATTTTTCAGTTTAATAATTTTTACAATACACGCACCCACGCAGCTTGTGCCAATACTTTTCATATAGAAGCGAATTGACAAAGAATCACAACAAGATGTGCATATATAAAACTAATTCTATTAAAAGATTAATATTGAAACTAATTTGCAAAAATTCTTTTAAATAATATTATATTATTTTATTTTAAACACTTTAATAAATATTATTTATTTAATATTTTACATCTTTCAAAATTATTAATTATTTAATCTTTTTCTTATATTAAATGACACAAAATGGTTAATATCCATTTTATGGGATTTGTTGGAGAATAATTTAGAAAATTAAAAATAAGTCAGAGATGATACGAAAACTCTTGGTAATGAAAAGTAAGAAACAGAGCTCACAGAAACTCAGCAAATTTTCTTGGGAAAACTCCAACTTGATTGAAATTTGAATTTATGGAAATAAGAAGATTAGGAATTTGAAAAATCAAAACAATGCTCTTTCAATTGATGAAAGCATAATATCTAATGTTAATAGGATATCATAAAAAAATCCTTAACTAAATTAAATCCCTTATTAAAATAAAAAAAAAAAGAGAAAGAAGTGAGAAAATTTTCATCAGCTTTCAAGCTCAAGCAACAAATCACATGCTTGTTATAACACCATATTTTCAACTTCCTTTTTAAAAAAATTAACTAGAAAACGCATTTCAAATTAATGCTCATAATCACTTTGACCTATTTAAGAAACTGAAAATTCTGGCACTATGGATGAAGAACGACGAAGAAATTGTTATGTACATCATCTTCCTCTTTCCAATCAACATCCTTTCTCTAAAGCCCTCTCCTTTCGCACACTTTCCAAACCGTGATTTGCAGCCCTCTGTTTTACAATTCCATACTCAATATCTCCGAAAGGAAAGATTTTTTAATTTTTCAAATTTGGATCATCATATTGTCACCATGGGCCGTGAGGACCAAATTAAAAAAGGACCAAAAACCAATTCTGATTCGGGAAGCACAGACATTTGATTTAGAACTCCCAACAACGGCATTAGCATATCAAATTCAACCAGCCCCCGTTGAAACCTCGCTACGATTGTCTCTCCTCTCAGCCTATTCTCCTTATCCCCATCGATGATCCATCGAGCCACCAGCCAGCTCTGCTTCTCCCTTTGCTTCTACCGCCACTGCTACTGCCAACTGTTTCATCGCCTCAGACAAAGTTGAATATAATGGAAGGTATTATTGAACTTTCATAATTCATTTTTATTAACAAATTAAAAAGAGCAGCATTTTAGTATCATTTTAAAACATTCTTATTGTTTCGTTGTTTTTTTTATAACTAACCTGCAGATTTTTGAATAAAAGAGGAGATTTGTATAATTTTAAAATTTTTGAGGGGAACATAAAGTAATTTACTCTTATTTTTATAGATGAATGTTATATTTATTAATTAATATTAATAAATAATAAATTAAATTTAAATCTTATTTCAATAAAAAATTTAATTTTATTTTTATTTTAATGAATGAAATTGAAATTTATATATTTTTATAGTAATTGATAATGTATAATAAAAATTAATATAAATTATGATTTCAAATTTATAATATTAAATTAATTTTTAATAATTTAATATTTATAAATAATTTTATAATAATTAGTTATATAATTTGAATTTAAACGAGGTATCGCTAGTATAATGAAAACTATTAAAAATAGCTATTTCCAAAAAAAAAATTGAAAATAGACCTGTAAAGATGGGACTAAATTGACACTACCACTTGAGGACTGCTTTTTCACTAGCATAGTTGGATTGAATTGTTACAAAACTAGTCCGAATCTCTATTCCAGGTTGAGATATATATATATATACACACACACACACACACACCGAGTGATACCAGATGGATTTAACAATTTATTATGTTCTAAATTTTTAATTTCATATCAATAATTAATTGAAATCAATTACGATTATTATTATTTCAAATGCAATCTTTTTATCAAAACAAAATTATATTAAATAAAGAGTATTTATAAAATTTTCGATGGCTATTTCTAAAAAACTTTGATTATACAAAAAAGTTTTTACGTCATTGTGATCATTCAATTTCTTGTTTACAACTTAATAATACTAAAAATACATTAATAATACAAATCTCAACATGAATTTATTAAATCAATAATAATATTATAAAAATTAAATAATATTAAACTAAATAAAAATTAAAAATATGCAAGTAGAGATGAAGAATTTCACCAATATCTATTTTTATTGCAAAAAATTAAGAAATTTAAAACTTCATGCATGTAATGCCAATTTTTTTCGAACAACTTCCTCAAAATTCTTTTATAAAATTATATTTTTTGAAAATATCTAAAAATTATATGTATAAAATTTAAAAGAAAATTTATCTTAATTTCAATAAGAAATTAATTGAAATCGATTATTATTATTATTTCAAATATATTTTTCCAAAACAAAATTATTTTAAAGAAGTATTTATAAAGATATTATTTAAAAAATCAACAGCTATTTCTAAAAGATTTTGGTTATCCAGAAAGGATTTTATGTCGTTGTGATCATTCAAGTTCTTGTTTACAATTTAATATTACTAAAAAATATTACTAATACAAATATCAACATAAATTTATTAAATCAACAATAATATTATAAAAATTAAAGAATATTAGACTAAATAAAATTAATGAAAATATTTATATTATATATTAGTAGTAATATTTATTACTTTTTATAACAAGTATTATTCTCATAATTTATCATGTATCAATTTGTTATTTATTCTTCATTTATCTTTTAATATTTAATTAAATTTCAATAAAAATTTAAATTTAAATTACTTTAATTTATCACCAAAATTCATAAATATTAAGTTATTCCAGTCTTACAAAAAATTCTTAAAAAATTCTTTAAATTATATTTATATTTTGTTTCTTTTCTCTTTATACCTTGTTATCATCTTTTCTAATATGAGAATTTTTATCTTTATCTTTTTTCCTTTTGTTTTTGATATCTTGCTACTTTTAATCTTTTATAACTATTTAGTAATACTACTATCATGTAAATTCTTTTTTACAATTTATTTTGCTTCTTCTTTTATACTATTGTTGTTCTAATTTAATTGTCCATTTTTTATTATGAATACTTTATTTCATTAAATTTATATTTTTTTAAGATTTATAACTTAATCTATTTTCATTAACTTACTGAATTTTTTATGTATAAAAATTGCAAAAACATATATTTTTTTATGATTTATGTTATTAGATATTTTTTTTATTATTTCACACAACCTTTAATAGAAAAAATAGTTACACCCTTTGGAGGAAATTATGAAAGAAGCAAAATTATTATATAAAATGTTGTTTTTAAAATTTTTTACAAATTTGCAATTTTACTTAATAAATTTGCAAATAAACTCAATAGTATTTCCTATTTTAAAATTTGAAAGTTATTTTATTTCTATCTTCATCTCAATTCATTTGAAAATTTTTTACTTTTTAATCTTCATTTAATTCAAATAAAAATCTTTTTGTCCTTATTTTTATCATATTTCAAATCTAATTTAAAATTTACAAACTTGCATTTACAATTCATTTTCTTTTCATATGTATTTGATAAGGTTTCCATTTGCTCGTTTATACAAATAAATAATCTCACTTGCAACTATCAAAGAAAATTTAAATTTAGTATTAAGTTTATTTTTGTTAATACCATTTTTCTCTAAGAAAATTTGAATTAAATATCCAACAACATTTTCCATTGAATAATATAATGGTTCATCTTTATTTGGTGGATTCTTATTATGGTAATTGTAGATTTATTTTTCTATTTTATAATCTAATTAATTGTTTTTTATAATATTTTTAAAAATTTATATTAATTTTATAATCTTTTTTTCCTTTATGTCCTTAACATATTTTTCTTAAACTTTAATTAAACTATTTTATATTTATGATTATATTAAAGTTTTTTAATTTTGGTGTCATTTTTTTTATAAATTTGTGGCTTTACAAGTATAATTAGTCGTGATTTTTAAGAAAATAGTAATCCATGGTATTATTGTGTGTCTATATAGGTTTTTTTTTTTTCAAATTTTGGAATGAGGTTTTTTTATTAATTTCTATTATAATGCAATTTTTTTAAAAAATTTAAATATAAGTCCCTTATTGGTATTTTCCTACCAAAAGATATTTCTCTCTTTCATATAAATTAAAAAATAAAAAATATTTTATATTAAAATATTAAATTTTAGTAAACAAGTAGGTAGTAATTTGTAGATTATATTTAATGAGTTATTTGCAATATAAAATTATTATTTCAAAAGTTTGTTTTACAATGAATTAATATAGTAAATGAATAATTTATTGCCATTACCAAGAAAATCTATTTTATCATAAATTATGTTATTAAACATTAATATTAATGATAATAATTATCTTAAAAAATAATATTTATTTAATGTAGTTTTTGAATTTGAAATTAATCTTTTTAGTAAAATAAATTCAAAATCAATTATCTACTTGAATGTTAAGGTAAATGGGTAAAAAGATGGCCTTTCTTTCCTTAAATTTCTCCTAATTTTTATTTTAATTAATATTTCTCTTTTTTAACTGTCTTCTTTCACTAAAATTTTAGTTTTGACTATTTTTCAAGATTTCTTTTCCAAACATTCCAAATTTCCTTCTCTTATTTGACCTTGAGTTTTTTTTTCCTTTTTTTCTCTTTCATGCATTTTCTTTGAAAGTTCTGTGATTATTATTTATATATTTTTTAAAAAAATTTCTATTAAATAAAATAATTATCCACTTAGAAGCCTGTAATTTAGGATTGTAAAAGTACGAATGAATTTCCTTTTTTTAAATATTGCAACACAAATTCAAAACAGCTTAGAGTAGTTTAACTTTAGTTTAATTTTTGAATATTTAAATATAAGAAAAAATTTTAAATTTATTTTATATAATCTAATGTATATAAAAAAGTTTATAAGTTTAGTCTTTATTATATTATAATATTAATTTTAATTATTTAATAATACACATGTAATAAAATTATAATATTTTATTTTATAAGATATTTTTTAGAATTATTAGTTGTATATTAATTTTTTTATCTACTCCTTTTTGTAAATAATTAACATATAATTGTAATATTATATTATTAAAATAAATATTTATCCGTATAATGCACGGGTAACTAACTAGCTTAAGTAGATGGAATTGAAGAATTTTGTTAATATTTTTCTTTTATAGGGAAGAACTAAGCAATTTAAAACCTTTTCACTGTAATGCCAATTTTTTTAAACAACTTCGTTAAAATTCGTTTATGAAATTATATTATTTTAGGATATTTAGAAATTACATATATAATATTTAAGAGAAAAAATGTAATCCAAAGTGTTTTTAGTAAATAATTTAATCTAAAAATTTATAATTTTTTACTATTGATTTATACTTTTAATCTATTAAATTATTTTAATAAATATTATGGAAAATAATAAATAAATTTTCCTTGTTTAAATGTTTGATATGCTAATTATTTCCACTATTTGGTGATTATTTAACTTTCCTCATAAAAAATTTTTAAATTTTAATTTTATTTTAGATTGTATATTAATGATGATGTGTTTGAAATAATTCCTTAATAACATTAGTTAATTAATGCATGGTCTACAATATTAATAACAACTATTTTGAATAATAGATAAACTGTTTAGCATATATATTTTTTTAAATTAAACGAAGTTCCATTTATTCCAATTATTAAATAAATATTAGGTTTAATTTATTGCAAGTTCTATGACCTAATTTTTATTAAATGTTTTCAAAGTTCACTAAATTGGGTTTTAAAATTTATATTAGTTTATTTAATTCTTATTTTTATTATATTAACTATTAAATGCATACCAAATATATCTCAATTTTATTGATTTACCGTCTAAATTATACACTTATTTATTTTACTTAATTATGTAAATCAAATATATTGACTTAAATTTATTTTAAATTTAATGCACTTTTATTACACCAAAGTATCGTGCTTTTTATTCATTCTGAGAGCCCCCTAAGCATCTGTTCTTTCTGTCCTGTAGCAGTAACCCGAAGAGAGAGGCAATCATTCATCGGCGCCCACCCTGACTTTTTATCTTTTCTAAAGTTTTAACAGCCAATTCTCATTGTACCCCCCCCCCCCCCAAAAAAAAAAGAAAAAGAAAAAGAAAAGAGTTATTCTCACTGTCACTTTGCCTTTCACTATATTATAAAATTAATTATTATAAAAGTATTTCATGAAGCTTAAATTATTGAATAATTAATTTAATATTGTACATTACCATTTATTGAATAAATGTGAAATTATAGTTTACATTACTATTTTATTATACATTATCAATCACTATAAAAATATATAAATTTTATTTTCATTTAATAAAATAAAATTGAGATTAATTTTTTTATTCAAATAAGATTGAAATCTAAATTATTATTTATTAATATTAATTAATGGATATAATATTTATCTATAAAAATAATTATTGACTTAAATTTATTTATTATATTTATTGAAGTAAAAAGTTATAAAATTGCAATTCAAATAATAAGACATATTAATCCTATAAAGTTAGAGAACAAAATGAGCACTATGGTTAACCTAATTTTTGCAGGTTCTGATTTCATTTTTAAGGTTGGGGATTCAATTAAGAAAAATGTAAATATGTCTTTATTATTTAAATTTCACAAATATAATTACTATCTTGTGCTTAAAAAAATGGAGTAATCATTTTATCAAATTAGCCTAAAATTGATCAACTACTTGAATATTGGACTTCCAGTTGGGTCACACACGGCAAAATGGACACAGTCCTCTTATTCTATTTTAATAGATAATAATAGATAGATTCTCCACTTTTTCTTTTTTTGTCAAAAATCATCTTACGTGTGCACATATGCTGGATTCTGTTCAATTGAGTGATACATGACAGGGTAAACATAACCTTTTATTCTATTTTAATAGATAAGTAGTTATTATCGGATAAAATACCGGATTACATTTATTTTACAAATAATTTACTGTTTTACGGTAGTTGTAAAACAAATTACCGAAATATGCAGGGCGCCATTCCAAATGGCGCTCAGAGGGCTGGGAGGCGCCATTCAAAGTGGCGTCCTCCTGCCCAAGGCACCCTTGGAGGCGCCATTTGAAGTGGCGCCCCCACCATGGAGGCGCCATTCAAAGTGGCGCCCTCCAAGGGCACCAATTTTGAATTTTGAATGGGAGGCGCTTAATGAAATGGCGCCTCCCCACCCCTTTAAATACCCCCACCCCCTCCGCACTCCATCATCTCAAAACCCTCCGCTGTTTCGCTGTTCTTCTCTTCTTTCTTCGCAACCACTCTCTGCAATTTCTCTCGTTCTTAGTAGTTTATATTTTTCATTCAGCAATCATCAACCGTTCTTTCCTTTGTGCATTTTATTCGGAGGCATTTTCTTCCTTGGAGCAGACCTGATCTTCTTCTAACTTTTTCTTGGTTAGTATTTTTATAATTTCTGTATTTATATTATATTTTTTTAAATTAATTATTATGATTTATGATATGAAATGATGATCTAGGATTTAGAAAAAATTTATACAAATTTATATAATCTGTGATAATTTATAATTTTTAGTGGTTAATATTTTGATAATTTTTATATTTATATTATAATATTTATTTTATGTTAATTATTATAATTTATGATGTGAAATGATGATCTAGGATTTAGAAAAGATTTATACAAATTTATGTGATATGTGATAGTTTATAATTTTTACTGGTTAGTATTTTTATAATTTCTATATGTATATTATGCATTTCATGTTGATTATTTTGATTTATGATCGGAAATGATAATCTAGGATTTAAAAAAAATTTATATAAATTTATGTGATCTGTGATAATTTATATTTTTTACTGAGTAGTATTTGTATATTTTTTATATTTATATTATAATTTTTATTTTATGTTCATTATTATGATTTATAATGTGAAATGATGATCTAGGATTTAGGAAAAATTGAAGCTTTAACATATTTTATTTTTTAGAAAAATTAACATGTTGTTAACAATATTTTATTACAATCATTAATTATATTTTTTAATTTATTACAATATTTTAAGTAAATTGAAGCTTTAATATACATTTTATTAACAAAAATAATTAATTTCATATTATATTTTACAGAAAAAAAGTTAGTGATTAAATTAAATATTATTTATATAAATTTTTTTAAATTATTGTTGATGATAATTTTTAAATAATATATTTTAAATTTAAAATATATCAAATAAGAGTTCTCAAAGGGTTTACAGTTCGTACATAATTTATTCTTCATTTCATGTATGTTACTAAATTTTTTATTCTTTATTTCTTCAATCATTCTATTAAAAGTTGAAATGCAATATATTGAATAATATTAATATAATATAATTTCATATTTTTGACATAAAATTATTTTTAATGATCAAATATCTTTTTTTAAAAAATTCATGTTATGAAAAACGCTAATTGAAATAACTAACTATATATTATAGTTTTAATAAAAGTTGTTAAGAATAAGAATTAATTATCTTTTAAAATTTATTAATGTTTTCTTGATATAAAAGTTCAAACACTATATTTTAAATTGAATATACATTAGTAAAATTTTATGTATATTGTTATTTTTATTCGTTTAATATATTATTTTACAAAATATATTTAATTTAGCGTAATTTTTGCATAATTTTTTTATACAATAATATCTAATAACTTTTACTTAGAGATTAAAGTTATTAAATTATCTAACATATTTTTCTTTCATGCAGAGGCTTTTTTCTGTTTGCTTCTCCGAATACTTACCAGTTAGTATTTTTATAAATTTTATGCTTATATTATAATTTTTATTAGTCATGATGAAAATATTTTTTATATTAGTAGAGGAATTTGTTTAGAATGTTATGATATAAATAATCAAATTTTTTTATTTTATATTGATTGTTATGATTTATGATGTGGAATTATGATTTAACTTATGATTTATAAAAATTTTGTAGGAATTTATATGCACTGTGATAGGTTGTGTTATTAAAAGAATAACAAACGAGATAAAGAAAGGTGTCCTAATATAGGTCTTAGGACTTAGGTGAAAGTTATATTTAAAGGATTTTTTCATGTAAAATCTTAATATAGTATAAGAGAGGTACTAAAAAAAAATTTTAGGATATGTGAATATAACCAAGAACCTTAAAAAAATAGGATATTGTTATTAAAAATTTGAACTTTTTTATGTTTAAATAGTGGATATAATAAATGCAAGAAAAATAAACTTACTTGAAAAAATTTTAGGTTACATAGGTTTATCCAGGAAGTATTAAAATATTTATAAAGGTATTGCAAAATAAGTATTAGACGAAGTCAGTGAATGTAAAAAAGAATTCATGGTTGTATTATATTAAAAAATTCAAATAATAATGTGTACATAATTTTGATTGCTATTTGGTAGTAGGTATGAACGGAGAAAAAAGCCGTAAATATAAAAAATATAGCGTATTAAAAATGTTAACTTAGTTAATTAGTATAATTTGGGCAAAATAACTAAGATAAGTGATAATTGAAAGAGCTAAGCTAAACCATAAATAAGATTACATAACCAAATATTATATTAGTTTTGGAAAAGAAATAACATTTGCTTGGCCGAAAAAATAATCCTATTATTACGTAGTATTGATAGAATACCTTGCAAAATAGTAATACATTCCGTTCATTTTTAATTATAGTAGTAAATATTAGTGCACTCGTTTATGAGAACAAAATTTGTATATGAGACTATCTATCAGCTGTGGGGGTGCAGTGAGTATTTTGCAGCTAAAAGTAAGAAGATGAAGAAAAGTTTAATTGCTTTTATATATTCAAATGATACAATTATTGAGGGATCAATGGGGGTAATGTACGATGGACCTCCCCCAAAGGCATTGAAGTTAAGAGGATGCAGCACTATGGATGTTTTACGGGAGAGAATTCATGCCCGACTGAAGCTTCATGAAGATCAAGCTGTGGGGAGAATTGTTTATAGGTTTCCACAGCACTAAACAGAGGCTCAATACATGGCATACGAATTGGACGACGATGAAGACTTGGCATGTGCCATAGCAAGTTACGAACAGCATCCGACGATGACAGCAATGGAGTTGTACGCGGAGGTGATCACAGCTGAACTGCACGCAGCCAACCTGGGTTCACAAGAAAGAGTTCCAACAACTAGATCACCTATGGTTCCAACGGCTAATGTCAGCACTAGTTGTTCGATGGTGCGAGAAGGGCTTCCGTACACGGGTGGAATCGAGTTCCACATTTCTGATAGTTATACTCCTGCATTGGACTCATCAGTTGCCGATGTTTTCCTGCGAAATATATCACATACCATGATGGGTTCAACAAGTGCCTTACCGGCCGTAGAGGAAGAATCCGCTGGTCCTATATTGATGGATGCTCACCTTGAGTCTGGTTTTGAGGATGATGAGGTGTCTTGCAGTAGCAATAATGATCGTGACACTGATGACGAGGAACGCGCCACTGCACATGGAGATAGTGTTGCAACGCGGCAGGTGAGGAGTGACAATGCTGCACAGACATCATGTGGTGTCCCTCAAGCTGCTGTCTTCTCTCACATTGATTGGGATGCCATGTGGAATCCTAATGAATTTTCGAAAATAATGAAACCAAGCTATGATTATGACATGGAGGACTTACAAGTTGGGCAAGAGTTCAATTGCAAGGAGGCTTTAATTGCTGCAACCAAGCATTACCACATCAGAAGGCACCACAGCTATTACGTGGAGGAGTCGGATACCAGAAGATTAAGCGTGAAGTGTAATAATTACGGGGACCAATGCAATTTCCACCTCAGAGCGACCAAACTAAAGAATTGTAACACTTGGACAATAACTAGATTTTAGGGCCTCACACATGTGTCAATGCCAGTTTGACACAGGATCACAAGTCTCTGGACTCCGAGTATATCAGTTCCTTGAAACTCGAGATGATTAAAGTTAAGCAAGATGTTCCAATCTCACTTATACAAGAGAGGGTGGAAGGCATGTACGGGTATAAGATTTCGTACAGAAAAGCATGGAAGGCGAAACAAAAGGCAATTGTCAAGGTGTACAGTGATTGGGATAAATCGTACGAAGTGCTTCCCAAATGGTTGGATATTTTAGGCTACTGTGACCAGGCGCTGTTCAAGTTGGAGTCACATGAATTCGTCACAGCTGACAACCGTGTTGATCCGCAGAAACATGTTTTCAACCGTGTTTTCTGGGCTTTCAAGCCATGCATTATTGCATTTCCCTACTGTAAGCAATTCATACAAGTTGATGGAATGCATCTGTATGGTAAGTTCAGGGGCGTGCTACTGATTGTTGCGACCCAGGACGGTAACAAATGCCCCGTTCCTCTTGCCTTTGCCATTGTTGACAGGAAGAACTATGAAAACTGGAGTTGGTTTTTGGCATTACTGCGGGTAAATGTTACGAACAAGCAAGGAATATGCTTGATATCAGACCGGCACTGAGCTATAAAAGAAGCTGTAGCCATCGAAGGTCTGGGATGGCAGCCTCCTAATGCTTTTCACCGGTACTGTATTAGATATATTGCCAGCAACGTTCGCAAGAAGTGCAGGGATGACAACGTGAGGAAAGCTGTCCTTAAGATTGGTATGCGTTATAGCATAATTTCCTTGTTGAACTTTTCATCTATAAATTTGTGTATCTGGTAGTTCAACCCGGTTAACCTATCTGTCTCCTTCTGTTCAGCATATGAGCCCAGTTAGGAAAAGGCCATGGAGAGATTGGAGAACCTCAGTAAAGTCAACGAGGAAATCCACAAGAAGTTGACCGCTATTCCGATGGAGAAGTGGACGCTGGCTTATGATGAAGGCAGAAGATATGGTCATATGACGACCAACATTGTAGAGTGCATCAATGGCCTGTTCAAAGGACTAAGGAAGCTACCAATCACAGGCCTTGTTCAACAAACATATTACAGATGTGTCAAGTATTTTATGGAAAGGGCAAAAGAAGCACATGCTGAACTATAACAAGGTCACATATACGCAAGCAGATTCAGACAGGAGCTTACGACTATCCAGTTACGTGCTTCTTCTTACCACGTTCGTGCTTATAATAGACAAGGGACTAGGTTTGAGGTGGTGGAGGGCCCTGATATGGCAAGGGGGTCATGTGGAAAGGTCGTCCAAGTATTATTAGACAAAGGGCAATGTGAATGTGGACAATTCCAAGCATATAGGTATCCTTGCGCTCATATTATTGCTGCTTGTGCCTCAATCAACATATCGTGGGAACCATATGTCGATGCTGTGTACAAGCTTGACACACTACTCAATTGCTATAAATTTGAGTGGTGGCCCATCGGGGAGTGGTCGCAATGGAATAACCTACCACCATTTCCTGTCCTAGTTTCAAATTATGGAATATTACGTGCAAGGGGACGACCAAAGTCGAGCCGGATCAGAAATGAGATGGATTGGCCTCAAGAGAGCGGTGTAAAGCAAAAATGCAGTCATTGTAAGATGGAAGGACATAATCGTAGGCGCTGCCCACTGCTACATGGGGAGGAAGGCCCTTTTACACCTTGATTTTTATTATTTATTTTCGCATATATGTTATAGAGTATGTTACCCAATGTCGTAAGTGTAACGGTCGCACAATGTATTTTTGTTATGGTTGTAAAATTGCACGTCATTGTGTATATATATGTTACCCCATTACTAGTAATGTGAACTGACCATTAGTAAATCGTCCAAGTGTATACAACTTGGTTTAAACAGCAAATTACAAAAATTTTATAAACTTTTTTTCATTTTATCGCGGTTTCGAAAGTATTTACTAGGCGCCTTCCAACATGGCGCCTGTGCTGCACCTAGCCCGTTGGGGGGAAAAGGCCTGGGAGGCGCCATTCCACTTGGCGCCTCCCCCAATCCATTTTGCATTTCATAATAATTAATATCTAATTAATTAAATTTTATAAATTTATACACGGAATAAATACATAATTTTTAGGTTCCAAGTTATTTATACGGAGATTTTAATTTTAAAAACACAATTAATTATATTCTACGCTATTATTTATATATGTTATAATTTAAATTTAAGATATATTATTTGTACTTAAATTGCACAAGTCTGTTAAGTTAGTGTGTGTTTAAATTTCATTCTAATGCAATGCTTGTCACGGCAGATGGCATCCACATCCCGACGCGTTGATCCTGGACCACGAGATCCTTCATTGCTGACGGCTCAGGCCTCACACATATCCCAGTCGATTTGGGCTGGCCATGTATGAAAATAGTTATATCTTAATTAATCCGAGTATAAACCATTTTTGAATTATCAGACATGATAATTGGTGATTTTTTTTCTTTCGCAACTTGACCGTGTACTCAGGATTCGACGAGCTCATCACTACCATCACCAGCAGCCGCCGGAGTTGATTGTCCCCTTTTTACGAGAGGCAGGCTTTTACGGCTTGGCGATGTGCGAGTTTGTGCCGATCGACCATCAGTTGATCAGTGCTCTTGTAGAGAGGTGGAGGCCGGAGACACACACCTTTCACATGCCGCAGGGAGAGACGACTATTACCCTGCAGGATATTGCTTTTCAGCTCGGCCTACCTATTGACGGTCGAGTAGTGACGGGGCCCACTGTGTAGGGATGGGGAGCCCTGATAGAGGAGTATTTGGGACTCCAGTTACCGGTGGATGAGAATGTCATCCGAGGGGGGCGATTGAGGATGAGTTAGTTGGAGAGGCATTTCACTCATCTTCCAGATGATGCGGATGAGGTGACAGTGCAGAGATTCGCTCGAGCTTACATTTTACGACTCATTGGTGGGACGTTATTTCCAGACCATTCCGGCACATATGTCCACCTCATGCACTTACCCTTGATCGGACACTTACACGAGGCTGGGACGTACAGTTTGGGATCTGCTTACTTGGCCTATCTATACAGAGAGCTCTGCAAGGCCACCGCTCCGGATTACAGGGAGATAGGAGGTTGTTGCCTACTACTACAGCTCTGGGCTTGGGATAGATTTCCCACTATCGCCCCTGCGATAGCTCTTTTACACATACCAGAGGGGGATGCAGGGATTGGCCCCTTAGCACGCAGGTTAGAAAATTTTTCAACTTTCACTTATAATTAAGTTTACTACGAAGTTGTTTAACTTTGTTATTGAACCTGGCAGGTGGCACTATCAGAAGACGTTCCAGGATAGTCCGGCACACATCCTACCCTATTACAGATACGTGCTGGACCGTCTTCGACTTGATCAGGTATGTAAGGGATAATGGATTTATTTATTTCAGGCCTTTGTCCATTCCATTAGCATATTTAAATGACAACCTAAATTTGTAACTTCAGATCGCCTGGATCTCGTACACTGAGGAGTGTTGGGAATTCGGATTATCACATGCAGCGGAATTTTAAAATTTTGATCTGAATTCTACAGAGGATCCATGCAAAAAGCATAAGTCAATGATTAAGGTTTTAGCTATTGGGCACTCATGTTTCTACTGATCAAAACTTGAGAGTGGATGAATCAAACACCGGTCGGAAGGTATAGCGTCTCTACGGTATCCACATGGAGTGAACAATGACCTCTCACCCTTCACGCGTCTGCTAGGTTGCATTTTTCTCTCTAAGAATTAGGATCGGATGTTTTCTGAGTGACTTAGGGTTTATATGGAAGCTTTGGACGTGATTATTAAGTGCTGCCCTCAAGTCCCCTTTTATAGAACTTAGGTAAGCCATAATCCTAGTCCTACTAGGATAATACTTCCAAAATCCTAATCACACTCAACAACTCATCTTATCCTTATCCTAGAGATAATGGGAAGAGATAGGACTTATCTATTAATTATCAAATATTAGATAATAATATTATCTCATAATATAAATATCTTAATTATTAGATAATTGCATATAGTTATCAAATATCAGAATAATATTATCTCATAATATATTTATCTAATATCTAATAAGATAATTATTTGATATTTCTTTAATATCAAATAATATCACATAATATATATATATATATATATATATATATATATATATATATATAACGTGAATTATTATTCTTAATAATATATATATGCACGAAAATAAGTCCAATTAATTGGATATTAATATAATTAAAGTCCAATTAATTATTGTCTTATTCCTACTCCTTTTGTGTGACCCTGTAGGTTCTTACTACGTTGACAATGACTTATTATTGAGCCATAGACAGCGAGCGGTATCTAACAATACATCACTGCCACTCAAGTAGTAAGAATGTCTGTGATTCGACATCCACCTAATACATGATCAACGTTTTGCATCATAACCCTTTTGTAATAATATCCAAATTGAACTGGAGGTATGGAATGTGTCATCCTCGTCAATGTTCAATTTATATTTCTTGATACTGAGTAGACTTAAAATAAATAATTAATATCATATATTAATTCAACTGAGCATGGCCATACATTTCTAAGTCTCACTCAATCAAGGGGTCCAAGGATATTTCTCTTTTATACAAGAGTAACAAAATCCCATTTACATCACTCACTTCCCTCTGCATGATTTATGACACACCCAATCAATGCCCTACTTGTCATCCTGATTAAAGGTGGCATAGGACAATATTAAAGTGAGTAATTCCTCATGTAGGGAACCGTAGTGACTTCAGGTCAAAGGTTTATGTGTAGTTGTGATCATATGAGAATAACTTATGACACGTTTATCCATGCAATATTCTCATAGTGGGTCAGTCCAGTACATTGTTCACTAGCAATGTACTCATGTATTGACTTGATATCACATATCCATGATTCGTAATCATTAGTCACTATACATGCTAGTCTCGATGTATTATTACTATCCTTTTTGTAATAATACTTGACTAGGGGCATTTTAGGAATAGCAAAGCTATTCCAAGGATAATTATTATATTAAGTTATAAATTGCGCATAATAATAATAAAAATAAATATAATAATTAAATTGCCTAAAATAAAATACATTGTGTATAACTCTAATCATCTTATATGATTGGTTCTAAAACACACACCAACAAGGAGGTCACTACATCACTGCCTCAGTACTGCTTTGACGGGAGTGACACGTGAACAGCAGTGGTGCCGCTCATTCACTTTCAGATTGTCGAGTGGCACCAGCCTGATAGGGTTTTACGGCAGTTTGGTCTACGCCAAGCTATTCCAGAGCCACTGAAACAGGTGGCGGAGGTCCATTGCCTTCACTTGTCCGGTCGGCAGGACGAGGAGTGGCACATCCGCCATTAGCCGTATATTGCACTCTGGGATATCCAGCGAGACTTGTGCATTACCACCAAGCCGACGACATGCCTAGTTTTGGGACCATGATCCGATTACATGACATGGTACAGATGGGTTACCAGGCGATGTATTACACTCGTCGGGGGAGTGCTAGACCTTGTGGTAATATTGCGTGCTAGTTTTTTGTATATGATTTTCTTTAAATGCATTAATATTTTAACTAACTTTAATGTTAAAAATTTGCACAGGTAGATGAGGTTTCCACACTACAGGACTTCACTACCCCTGAGGGGCAGGCTGTGTTCACCTTCGATGCGCTCAGATCAGCGACGGAGTCCATCTTTCATGCGATTCAGCAGGTTGATCATGTGATTATTGACTCACATGCGGAGCCAGCTCCCCAGGCCCATCATATCCCTGACCCTGCGGAGGGTGACCATGATCAGCCTCGCTCTCGCCGACGACGTCGCACTGCTCCACGACATACGTCGCAGGCTGATGTTTCATCCGCTTCAACAGTGCAGCAGATTCCACCGTCGACTGCCCAGGAGACCATGACGATGATGCCTGATGTTACTGCCTCATCTCATGTCTACCCTACTGCACCTGATGACCCTTCATCCTCCACCATGTTCTCGGCTGCACTGTATGGGCCGTCGTCATCCCAGATGCACCAGTTCCCTCTTACTGTTCCATCCTCATTCCAGGCATTTCCACACATACCAGGAGTTTCATCTTCATTCTATGTCTTTCCTTCCGATGACGCAGGTCCATCGCAGCCATATCGTCCTGCATTTGATTGGCATACCTAGGATCAGGGATTAGCACATGGTGGCATGATGACAGATGACTCAGAGCTTGTAGATAGAGGGAGAGGTGGAGGCAGAGCGGGAGCTGGAGGTAGAAGAGACACAGACACCGGGGATGTGACTCCCGAGCCTGCCCAGAGGGTTAGTAGATACGGCCGCCACATTACCGATCCTGGATGCGGGACTGGACATCACTTACGTAGACATTAGCTTTCTTTTCTATGTTTGTTGTATATTTATGTACATTTATCTTACTACTTTATTGCCAAACATCAACATTTAGGATGATTTTAATTAATACGACATTTTTAATTGCTTGCGTATTAACAATTATAAATAATAATAAACTTCAAAATCATTGCAATATTTAGTTTTTTTAAAAAAATTATGATAAGAACATCTCCCAAATATAATAACTAACATTATTAATTATCATACTTTCACAACTGTTATAATTATCTACTCTTTTTTTACTTACCATGTGAAAATAAATAAAAAAATTAAATTAATTTAATAACTTTTATATTCATAATGTGAAATATATATTCAATACCTTATGAATCGAGTTCACTAAATATTTAAGAATAAAAATACGTAGTACAATTGTCAACGTAGATGGGGATGCTGCCCATGTACAGTATCAAAATTCAGGCCTCTAGGATTTACAGTCGACACGGTCACCGGCTAATTAACTTAGAAATGAGGAGCGAGGGTGCCGTAGGCCAAAGGTGCCATATCGCCTGCCGTCCCTTCCCTTCAGCGCCAACGACACCATTTCGTCCACCGTACCTCTACACGCCATTTGGCGTCTCTCCATCGCTGTGCGTGTCTTCTGTGCTTATTTTGATAAAATATTTTCGAAGGAACGATAAAACGAATAATAGTTTCTTAAAAAATAGTTAATCAGTACTTTTCCCTCTCATTGCCAAAATAGTTTCTTAAAAAATGAATTATAGTTTTTTTTTAATTTTCAGTTATCTTCAACCTCGTCATTTCGCATTTACTTTGTTACAAAATAAAAATAATTTTTTTGAGATAAATATAAAGTGACAATAATATTATTGAAATAAATACAAAATAAGATAAACATATTTATTTCGTTATATTTCTTTTCATTTTTAACAATATTCAAGTTCGTAAATAAAGAAATTTATTGAATAATTCAATAAATTTACTTATGTGTAATAACATATTAAATAATTACTTGTAATAATATAATTCCAAACGTTAGAAGTTTATAATTTCAAAAATTGATAAATATTAAGTGTCATTGGATCAGATTTTGAGAGACATTAATATAAATTACGTAATTATTCTTTATTGATCCTATATTTTTAAAATAATATTTAATTATCTACTAAATATTTATTATTTTTATTCATTATATTATTATCATTTACTACTTTCTTATTTAATTCCTATAATAAATTTATATATTAGATATCAAAGTGGAGTTAACATATTTTTATATGATATCAAATATAATTATAAAATGAGTAATTTATTTTCAAAAATTTTTTTTGAGTCACAATTATATATTATTTTTTTTTTAAATTTTTATTTTCAAATGATATCAAAATTAATTATTTTTGAAAGGAAAAATTGGAAAAAATGGGACCGAGGGCGCCACCTTGAATGACGCCCTCAAAGCTTGCCAGAGGCGCCATCCTGGATGGTGCCCCTGCCCACATGGCGCCAACTCAAATGGCGCCTCCCCCCTACGTGTGTACTTTGGTAATAAGTTTCGAAAGAATGGTAAAACGAAAATAAGTTTCGTAAAAAATGTTAAAACGGTATTTTAACCAGTTATTATCCTGTGCTAGGTTTGGGTAAGTTCTAGAACGAAAATAAAATTCATTAGTTGCTTATCATAAGATTTATTATTGATCAGATTACGATGTATATATATTAATTACTTTATTATAATTACAATTTTAATAATTATCATAATTATTAGATTGAAATTATTAATAATTAATAAAATAATTAATTCATATCTTGTAATCTAAATAAATAAAGAATTTTACAGCAATAAACTTTACCTAAATTTTGACCTAAGTTTTAATCTTTGAGAAAATATTTTTTCAAGAGCAATATAAAAAGCACTATTAAAAATGTAAAAAACTGTATAAAACAATAGAATTATTTTTTATATCTTTCATGTGAAAGTCAAAAAAAAATTAATAACCAAATCTGTCAAGGGAAATGTGCGGATAGATTATTAATTGAAAAAATATACTAAAATTAGATACATCAATGCTTATTTTATAAATAATAATGACAGGAAGAAATACTTATAAAACATAATATATTCCATGAATAATGTAATTGTTTAAAAAAAATAAATTTAATCTACTTTTAGTGTAAATCAACTTTGTACTATCATACATTTATGTATTACTATATTAATAAAAAAATATTAAAATTTTTTATTACTATTATTGATTTTTAATTATTATTATCTTTTTAAGAGCTTATCATATTCTTATTCATTAATAATGTAAAATATTTTATACTAGTAGATTAAATTTAAACTTTTATAAAAATTTAACAAAATAAATCTAAATTGTGAAGTAAATTAGTAATTAAAAGAATAGTTAACCATAAATAAGACAAATATATAATTAATGCAGATTTCTAATCATTAGAGCCAACATTTGTTGTTATAATTGTATATCGTATATTATATTGATCTTTGACATTTAAAGCGGGTATTCTCAACCCATTTTGTGTGTGTGTGTGTGTTTTTTAATGAATCAACACATTTTTGTTTGTAATACATGACAAAGGTCGCATAAGTTAGCACCACAAAATGAGTTATCGAAAATATTTGATTTAAGTAGAATATGATATTATCTAAAGCTTTTACTTTTCTCCATGTGATGCTTATGAATATTTAATAACTTAATCATTCGTACAATTAAAAAAATACAAGAAGAGTTTAATTTGACTTTATAAATAACGGTTAATAAAATATGTGTTACCGCTTAATTTAATTTCAATATTAATTTTATAAATGATCTTATGTTAGCACTAAATAATATAAAATTGGCGCGGTAATTATACATATCTAGTCAACAAAAATTTGAGGACCATTAAAGTAAGGACAATAAATTACATTAAAGATCCTTATCTTTAATTAATTAAATCCATTTTAGTTCCAAAGTTTTGAATTGACTTCTTGTATTTATTATACATTATTTGTACCCCCTTTTTACCTATCTTTTAGTGTATATTTAGGATAATAAATAAGATGAATTATAATTTATTAATTTAATTAATAAATTATAAGTTAACTTTCAAAGGTATTTGAAGTAATAGAGACTAGTAATTGATAAGTATCATAAAGTAATTTATAATTTATAATTTATATATTGGTAACTTTTCAAAAAATTTCCAAATTTATTCCTTTGTTTTAATTAAAATACAATTTTTATCCTAATTAATTATGTAAATAAATATTTGATATATTTTTATTAACTTAATATAAATAAAAAAAGTGATAAATATGCAATGTGATAAAATATAATTAATTAAAATTTAAGTACTTATATTCTTATTTTAAATATTTTGACTACATTAATATATTTAATATCAAAATACATATAAATTAATTTAATTGATATATCTATTTTTATTAACGTATTCTTTTATCTCATTTAAAAATTTTCAATTAAATTAACAGCTAATTTTACTAAAAACTTCTAATACACTTAATTCATCACTTATTAACTATTAAATAATTTATCAACTATTAACTAGTTATATCAAACAAAGCATTAATGTTATTACACATAGATTAAGAAAACTACTAAATAGCAAGCCTCAATTACATAAAAAATTATTTATAATTTTCAAACTGGCCCTTTAACTTTCTTTATTAGTGTCTTCTCTCATTTATTATCTTTCTACTATTCTCTATCTTTCTATATCAGAAGGATACAATTGACAAAAATTAATTAATGATTTATTAAATTTCTAAAATGGCAAATAATTTTTTTTGCGAAATGACAGATAAAAAAAGATGGGAAGTACAAAATTTACTAATTATTCCAATCAGATATTGTTACCTTAGTTTTGTTAGTAAAATACACAATGAGGTTCTTTATTAAAAGATTAGGAGCTAAGAAATAAATATCGCAATATTTTCTACTAAAAATTGAAATAATTACATAAAATGCCCTTGATTTCTTAAAATTGGTATAATCTGAAAAACAAAATGATTAATACGTATTCTCTGCATAAACATCAATTTACTTTCAACTCTTACAGTTAAAACGAGGGGGGAAAAAAGCATTAACTTCATAGAACACCATCCCTTGATGCTGAAAAGTAAACCAAATTACAATATCTCAAATCAAATTATACCCAAGGACCATAGAAGTCATAATACAACACTTAAATGAGATAGGACGGTGTTCTAATCCCTTGATATATAAACCTTGAGATCTAATTTTCAAGACATTATCATAGTTTCAAAGACCTAAAACAGCTCCAAAACAATTAGTTGCTGTAACCTGCATAAAAGTTCATTTTATAAGGACAATATTAAAAGGAATAAAAAGAATGGGCATATCTTGAACACAGACCAAGAAAGCAAGACACTTTTAATATTAACAATACTCATTAATAATTAATAATTTTTAATAAAAGAGAGCTATTAGACAAGTGAAGAAGTTTTGGGTGACCAAAGAACGTCAAACAGGATACAGGAGAAATATACGATATGTATTACTTAAATCTCATTTAAGTAGACATTTGCTTCTGTTTCATATATAAGGAACCATAAGAATTGCATAAACACATAAAAGGAATCCAATTTTAGGATATAAATTACTCACTTTCAGTTAGATTCATTATTTCAGTAGCATCACTTTTAGATCTTTAAATATCTTAATGGACGCTAATATCTTACTTTCAAATCTCCACTCACTTAAAAATTGTGAGCCCAGCAATTATATCATAATACTTACTGAAATGAAAGATGTAGTTTTGGCTTATCTATACTCAGACCTCTTTGAACTTAGTACAGCTACAAAAAGCACAAATGTAACCTATGAATTGGAACTGCCAGAAAATTAAAGTAGTTGTGCAACATTTCTCCCAGCTCTTGTTCTTATAAAAGAAGAAAAAATGAACAATTCCATATATTAAAGGAAAAAAGCCACTCAATAAACCTTGTAGAAGCAGTATTTATGGCAGAAGCTATTTGGATAGAGCAAAATAATTTTATAGATACAGAAGGAAAACGGTGTAACTCGTATCTTGAGTCAATGATATCAAGAGTGTCATAGTCCATCCCTGTTCTTGAAATATTTAGGTCGCATGACATCAGCAATAATTTATTCCTATGATTTCCTAAATGTTTTAAGTCAATGGCTTAATGTAAGCATTTGCTCAATATCATAGAGAACAAAACAAAGTAAGACAAACACATTAAAAAAAAAGGTGATAGAAATGAGCACAACTATAATCCCAATGCTATGAAAGGCATTAACTTTAATCCCAATGCAGTGCAATGTTGCAACAAAAGAAATTAGTGCTTCACTCTAGACTCTATAAAAAAAACTACTTTGTATAGTTATTAGTCAATTTTGACTTCGGAGTAATTTTATGGTGACCAAACTCATTTAATGTACAACAATGCAGATTGGCAAAATGAAAAAGTCCGCATCAGAAGAAGCATTCTATCAAGAAAACAAATAAGTTACGGCACATGTCATCCACAGGTACAATTTTTTTCTTCAACTCTTATCACATTGTGTATTCTAAGGAATCATTTAATTTGCATAAAAAGTAACTTCTTTTAGAAAATTGAATTTTTTTATAAATAATTTCCTATATAAATTTTTTAAGAGATACTCAAACTTATTTAATTGACATATAAGAAGTAACATTTCTTAGAAAATAACTTCTTATATTTTATTTGGTTCAATTTTAAATATCCTAATAAGTGTTAATAAAATGACTATTATATCATCAATATTATTATACTATATATTAATAAAATTTAAATATTATTAATTAAATTTAAAGAGGATAATCTTGTTATTATATTTATAAATAGCATAGGCAATAAAACTTACATATTGAAGAAGTTGGTAAGCAACTTTCCATGTCCTATGGAAAGTAAAAAACTTTTTAGGAAATCTTCTTTCTCTCAATTTATTAGATAATGACTAACAAAATTTTTTTTTCTAATTTTTTAAAAAATAAAATTTTTCATACTATTGAGATGAACTAAACAACCTTTAAATTCCAAGGCAATGTAATATAAAAGAGATAGAAAGAAGAAAATTTGAAGGATGATTAGTACTATTATGCGAAATGGCATGACTCAATGCACTTTAATCTACAAAGAATTCAAATTTAAACTAGTTAATATTTGATATTTTCATAAATAATAATAAAAAAAATTAGCCATCTAGACTACAAATTAAAAATAGGACAAAAGATGAGAACGAAGAAAGGAAAGTTGGTATCAACCGTTATTCATATCCATGTATAAAAAAATGATAATAATCAAGCTTTTAGATCATATATATATATATATATATATATATATATATATATATATATATATATATATATAGGCTTTTTGATTGAAAAACTATGTTTGGAAAAATAATTTTCTTAAACCTTGCGCTGACAAAACTAATTGCCCCCAATGCTTAAAACTTTTTTTTTTAAGTTTCTCTGATCATGTGGATTGTCACCCCATGACCAGTCCGTGCACTATGCCTAACCAGTCACGAGCTGCACCAACTTGTGATCAGCAGTAACATGTCATGTTCTGTGCGACCCCGTGATCAGGTCCAGTGATACGGCCTCCGAACTTGTGATCAGCAGTCATTGTGCACCTGTGAAAGCCTAGCCCTCTATATAACAATGCAGCTGTTTCTCCATAACACAATGCAGCTGAACTCCTCCATACATGCAGTTTTACTGCATTACGCTCGCCTAACTAAGAAGCTCTACTTAAGCTTCTTGTGTCTCTTTCATTTTGCCCTTGCAAATTATTAACCCTTCCAAGTAAGATATTTAATTATAAAAGAATATTTTTAAATGATATGAAAATATAATGTGTGCTTAGTGTAATATTTTTTATAAGTATTCATTAATTTTATTTTGTATTATTATTAGGAACTGTGACTAGATTATTATTATTTTATTAAATTTGATATTTTATTAGTATATATGTATTTATTATTTTCATCTTGTTATTGTGGTATTTGTATTTTTTTTAATTTCCTTATATTATTCTATGCATATCTTAATTTTCCTATATTATTTTAATTTATTTGTATTTTTATGATATCTGTGTATTTTATTATTTATGTACTCTGTCTAGATTATGCATTTTATATATATTATAATGCTTAAAATTATTATGTTTGTGGGTTGGATATTACCAAAAAAGAAAATAAAAATTTGGAATACTTGAAAATTTTGAAAAAAAATAGAAATATTCATTAATAATTAATTATTATTAAGAAATATTATTTGAAGGTAGAATGCAATATTTTGATATTTCTAAAATATTTTTTTAAACCATCAAGAGCCTTTTGACCTAAATACATATAATCTATATCCCTCTACTAAAAGAAAGTTTTTTTAGCGTCCTACCTTTTTTTTTATTTTTGCCAAGTATCAATATCTAATGAAAAATTTTCCTACCAAAATACCTCTACACTTTCTTTTTCCAATTATGTCCTAACTATAAATTTTATTTGTATTATTGTTTTGCTATCCTTTTGTAAATTTTATTATTAATTATTAATAAAAATCATTATTAATAACAATCATCATTCCTATTAACGATATAAATTAGTACATTCTAATTAATGAAATTGAATATAATATCATGTTAAAATTCAAAATTTTAAAATTGGAGAAAGTAGAGAAATCTTTATCTTTATATTTTATTTTCTTGAATTTTAATTGATCTGCATGTACTAATTGAATGGTATTTTGGGTAGTCATCTCTCATTTTTTAAATACTTACTACACATTTTAGCCAATTTTCTCCATCTAATAAAATCATTATTTTTTTTTCAATTTTACCTTTATTTTTTAATTTTACATTTGGATTACTTCTTTTAACCTTCAAATTAAATTCTCTTATAGGGTTTAAAACAATATATTTTTTGTTTATTATAAAATATTTTAAAATTTGAAAAATTAATTTAATTACTTTAATAATTAATATATTCTATTTTTTATGCTTGTTACTTTATAGTTGACCCATTATTTTTCTTCTTTTTTCTTTCTCTATTATATATTTTTAAATTTTATTTTTCTACTTTATTTAATAATAATTCAAATACCAATATCACTAAGCAACATAAATATTACATAATATATTTTATTTTTATTATAAGTTTTGTTAAATAAGTTAAAACTTTGGAAGAAATATAAATTAAATGAATCAATATCATATATTTTTTTAGTAAAAGTAATCAAAAATTAAAATAATGATTAATTGTTTTAATTTTTGTAATATTTTCTTCATGTTAATTTTCAAATTCCATATATTAGATTTAACATAAATTAACTGGTGTTTTGTCAGAACTTTGTAAATCATGTATTATTTATCTTCCTTTAATTTAAATCATTATATTTTTTTATTATTTCAACTTGTATTATTTACAATTTAAATATTATTGAATATTATGAATCTAATATAATAAAAAAATTTATGATAGAAATACTTTAAAAAAATTTTTGTTTCCTAATGAAATTAAGTCATTTTAATAAAAACTTTATTTATAACTCTAATTGTTTTATGATTGAAATATTATTTCTCATATTTTTATTTGCATAGTTTAATCTTGTCCTAGTTTTCACATCCATTTCTTTATTTTATAACTTAGATAATAATATCACCAAATTAATTTATTTATTTTTAACTAATATTTACTTGATATCAAATTTTTAATACTATGTGTCAAATTAAATATGTATTAATTAATATTTTTATCAAGATTTTATATTGTATGGACTATTTTAATTTTTATATTTTTTCTTTGTTAATTATATTATTTACTACTCAAATGCTGGTAAGTAATGTGAATTTAGTAAAAAAAAAATTCTTTTTACACTGAAAATACTTTAAATGGCTTAAAAATTTTTAATTAAATTAATTCACTTTATCATGTAATTTATCGTTAATTCTTATCTTTTATAACTCATTCATTATTTTTCTCTTTTTATATGCTTGGTTTCATGTTTTCCTACTTTTCATGTCTATGTCTTCTATTTATAATTCAAATATTAATATCACTAAGTAATATATATCTATATATCTATATATATATATATATATATATATATATATATATATATATATATATATATATATATATATATTTAGATTGTGTTTGGATATTTTAAATAAATTAAATTTTTTATAGTTATGAGAATTGCTGTCGGTACTAATTCAAAGGTTAAAACAAATATTAAAAGTTTATATTATTATCCTTAACTCATTGACCTCCAAAAAATATTATAATACACATAATATTACTTAAACAATGTTTGATACTATATATTTTATAAAAAACTGGTTTATGACAACTCTTTACAAACTTGTTTTAGTACATTTAGTTCCATAAAATTTAAATTTCAAAATTGAACTTAAATTAAATTTGTAATTAGATATTAATAAATAAATTAGGTAAATATCCAAGATTGCAATAATCATAATTAATTAAGTAAGTAATAAGATTGAAGTACATATGAGTAATTATGTAGTAATAGTTAATTGTATTTATTTTTGTAACTATAGTAGATCTTTCATTATTATGTAAATTTTATTCCTAAGATGACATGTAAACCTGACTATGGTAGGAATCATAATGAGTACTAGAGAAGAGAATATTTATATTTATGCGAATGTAGAAATTTATGAGACGAATCAAGGTGATACATTTAAGCATCATAAGGTTAAAGTAATAAGAATTAAATCAGATATTATCCTGGATGCATTGAAAAGTATAGTTGGATGAAAGCTACGACTTGATGACAATTAAGTCATAACTAAGTTGGTATATAGGCATCCTCTCTCGTTGAATTCGACGCGGTATAAGGTGTATGAGTTAAAAAATGATGATGACATTTAACGAATGTGAGAAGCGAATGTGAGATTTTCTACTCAATTGTCCTGTTTAGAAGTGTATGCACATATCTCAATAGTGGGATTTGATTTGAACATAGTAAGTCAACCAGTTGATGTGAGTGCTCTATACATGCTATCGCTCACCAGCTAACTTCACGACATTAATGAAGGGCCATCATATTACAACCCATATCTTGCTAGTGTAGAACTAATAAATAGGCAAATTGACTATGGCCAGCAGTTTCACAGTTCTATTGTTGATTATGCTCCAGAGCCATATTTTTTCAGCCTAATTATAGCTTATCTCAATCCCTTTCTTCCCTGGAGGAAACAGAAGACATCATGGATAAATTTGAAAAGGAAGATGCATATGACGATATTCTTGAAGGGTTTAGTGGTGATAATGATAATTACGATGACGATGATGACGGAGAAGATATCACTAATACACTACCAACAATACCTGAAAGTTGATACATGGAATCAGCTATTGCTTTTTTTTCACAACTAAATGTTGAAGCTGCCGTAAGTCATGATTATCCTAAAGTAGGAGATGGCATAAATATAAATGACAACCAGAAGCCATATATGACTTTGAGATATATGGACCAAAAGTTATTTCGCTGTGTAATGAAGATATAATTAGTTCGGACTCATTACACATTTTATATGCACTACTCCTCAGCTAAATATAAAAAATATCGATGCCCTCACTAGGTGTACAGTACAATTGGAGGGTTAGAGCATGTGATAAGTTAAGAGAGAATCACTGGTAGATATCAAAATATAATAGGCCTCACACATATATATTTACCTCTCTTTTTTGAGATCATCTAAAATTGGATACAGATGTCATTTCATCCTACATTATAGCCATGATGACTAAAAACCCAAATGTGTGCATCCAAGAAGTCATTGAGCAAATTTATAGCATTTTTAGATACTTAATATCCTATAAGAAGGCATGGAAGGGTAAACACTAAGTCATCGCTCTTGCATTTAGGAATTAGGAGAAGTTATATTCTATATTACCTAGTTGGTTGATAGCAGTGCATCACTTTAATTTTAGGTCTTATTTTGATATTGTTAGTAGAGAATGATTGCTAAGCAGTTTTGGAGATGAGCCAGTTGCATTGTTTCATCGAGTGTTTTAGACTTTTAAGCCATGCATCGAGGTGATTACCCATTTGAAATCGATAGTCCAAGTAGATGACATCTTTTTATATGGAAAGTATAAAAAGGTCTTGCTTATGGTGACATCACAGGATGGCAATAAAAAGGTTATCCCTTTTGCATTTGCTATGATAGAGGGAGAAACATATGAGATATGGGCTTAGTTCTTATTAAATGTTTGACAGCATGTCATTAAGGACAAATAGAATGTTTGCTTGATATCAAATAGGCATTCTAGAATACTAGCTACCGTTGCAAACTCATGCGTAGGATGACAACCCCTTTATGGTTATCATATGTTCTGCCTTCGATACATTGCCAGCAATCTTAACTTAATTTTTAGGATAACGTGGATGAAGAAGATGTTTACTAGCATTGATGCATATTACTTACACTAATATTATTAATTATCATTACCTATCATGATTATTATTTATTTAATGACAACAATATGTGGTATAGGTTACCAATATGAGTGACATGTTATGGATTGCAAATTGGATGAATTGCGCCACTTGCACTCAAGAGTTGCTGATTGGATTGATAATATCCTAAAAAGTCAATGAAGCTGTACTTATAATAAGAAAGGCCAATGATAGGGGCACATAATAACTAAACTAACCGAGTGTGTCAATAGCGTATTCAAAAGGATTAGTTTTTAATCAATTATTAGGTTAGTCAAAGCTACGCTGTACCGAATAAATAAATACTTTGTTAACCGAGCAAAAACCATTGTAGCATAATTATAGGCAGGAAAGGTGTTTAGCGAAGATATTTGAAAAAATATTCAAGAGTGCATTTGGAAAGCATCTATTTGTCACGTCCATTGCTTTGACCGCCTAGGGTCGACTTTCAAGATGGATAAGTTGTATGATCCAACTTGAAAATAGTTTGATCGAACTTACAAGGTTAGCCTACGTGATCAAACATGTGATTGTAGCAAATTCTAAGTAGAGCATTGACCCTACCAACATGTGTTTGCAACATGTGCAAAGGTCGTATTAGATCTATTACAATTTGTCGATCCTGTATTCTGATTAGAGATAATGCTAAAGGCTTATAGTTATGAGTTTCGACTAATCGATGGTATGGAGCACTGTCCACCATTGAATGGACTAATACTTGTACCGGATCCCGCATAGATGAATCCCAATAGTCGTCGCCGTTCGACACGAATAAGAAATGAAATAGATTGGATAGAAAGCCTATCAGAACCTCAGAGGTGTGGGTTATACCGGCAAACTGGGCACAATCGCGTAACCTATCAATCCAGCCAATGGAATGTGCCATGACACCTTTAACCCCAAAAAAGTTAACGAATAACATTTCCTCATGATTACTACTATACATAGCTTTGAAGTCATGCTTAGTTTGTTGATATATTACTAAAAGCTATTTAACTTGTTATATATAAATAGTATATTGTGCTTGTCTTATTGTATTAAATTATTTATTTTCTTGCTACATTTTGGAAGACTTACATGAATTTATGGTTGTGCAATTAACTGAATTCATCTATCTTGACATAGTCCATATCACCCAATTCCAATTTCTAGTTAGCATCGTGTTATGACCCTAGGCTCGATGATGAGTCACTATTATACTTGCAGTCTTGACATATTTCACAAGCCGTGTGGCTAGGCCAAGTAAGTTTATTTCCTTACTAAAAATTACTTAATTTTATACATGCTAAGTATATTTTCATTTATTGTGAGAAGAGGGATCAAATCCTGATGTTACGACACATTACCCATAGGAATTGTCTCTTCGATCCACCACTTCTAATTGTGCCTTATCTTCAGCAGGCAGGCTTCTATGGCACCAGCCGACTTGGTCACTTTGACTTCAATGTTGCTCTCGTGTCCGTACTTGTTGAATGATAGTGTCTTGAGACACATACTTTCCATACCACCTTAGGAGAGTGCACCATTACCCTACAAGATGTCTCTATCTAGTTAAAGTTATCGTGTGAGGGCATCCCCATCTCTAAATACACTGAATCCGATTGGCCAGGGATTTGCAAAGATTTACTAGGGGTCAAATCACCCAAAGAATGTTTATAAGGCCAGGGTCTGAGCATTACTTAGTTAGCAGAAAACTTTGGACACTTATCAGATGATGTTGATGATGAATAAACACAACTCTTTGCCCATGCCTACATCTTGAGGCTCATAGGAAATTACCTTATGCCTGACACTTCAAGCCACAGAGTGTTACTGATGTATCTACTGTTGCTCAAAAAATTTATAGATGCTGATCGGTTTAGTTGGGGTCGGCAGTTCTAGCTTGCCTATATAGAGAATTGTGAATTGTCACCAAATGTGATGAGATTAACATTGATAAATGTTTGTACTTATTGCATTTATAGGCGTAGGATCAATTTTCCATTCTAGCACTAGTGAGACCTCTGTTTCCTAATCTTTGCTTGGATATCTACCCCATACTTCCACCATTGGGCTTCAAGTATGGATTATACATGATTTTTATATTGCATTTCTCATAACACCTTAAAACATTTGAATAAATAATGCACAATTTATATTCCTTATAGGTGAAAGAACATTAGGCTGCCTCCTTAGCCGCCAGCAATGGTCTTATACCAATATAGAGTACTACTTGATCATATGAGAGCCAATGAGGTTGGAAGCCCTACTTTATTATATCTAACAAAACTAGTCTCTCATATAGTGATATGCTTATTTATATTACACTTATGTAATACAGATTATTTAGCACTCTTATCACATTCTCAGTGTACAATAGCTTATACTCCCGTATTGCTTGACCTCACCTGACATATAGCTAGCATCAGTCCCCATCATATGCTTCCATATCGTGGAATGATACCATGCAAATCATGTGCTTCACCAATTTGGCAAGCAGTAGCTAATCCTACAAAAGCCATTCAATTTTGATTCTTGTCATACTTGCAGCTTCGGGATAAAACATTAAAAGATTGGCGACAATAGCATATGATATTCATTAATGCTTGAAATGCATAACGCAGTACAGTTTTGCTGATTGAGATAGAGACAGATACTCTTCACCATGACTTGGGCTACATGATATGGTACTGGAGACAAACCAGACAATGGATTTATCCAACTAGCGGTAGTCCAGGATTTGTGGTAACTAACAATGTTTACACATTTTTTTATGATTTCTTCAAGATATAATGTATATTAAATTATTAAATTTACTTCTTTGTAGGCTGATATAGATGAGAGACTACATAAGTTTAGTGTCAAAAATTCCTCCTTAATCGTATAGTTAATTTAGGGAGACAGTGGATCGAGAATGTTACCTCATGTTGTGTGCACTAGGGGAGCATCGAGACATGACTGCAGCCCAGCCTGCTTATCCTCCTGATGAATTACCAAGATCACCGATTCCTGAGCCTAGGTGTGGTAAGAAAGGCCACAACTTCATGTCTTTTAGGGATCCTATTTTACTTCAGGAAGGGGATAATGATGAAAGTATCTCTTATGATCATCCATCGACGATATAAGCAGGTGTTCGCTTCTCTTACACCCTTCCATCAATGCAAGCTGATATAGGAGGTGCGAGTTCATCAATTTATACCCCTTCATCACAATTCTTCACAGATGGAGATGTTAGCCCATCATACAACATGACATTACCCCTATAGCATTCTTATGATGCTCTAAAATCATCATTGTTCACCCCATCACCATCACAATTAACTTAGCAAGTTCTTAGTTCTCTAATGGCATTATTTGCTGACCTATTTGCATTTACTACTAAGTACACCAGTGAATCCATGGAGTAGCAACAATAAGAATTTTTCACCTTAAAAAACCTTATTTTACTATTTCAATCCTCCCCCTAGGACTTGAACTCTCCACCCTCTAGGGTTCAAACCCACTTGACTCATACAAATGATGATGAGGATAACAATGAAGATGAATAGCATCAACCCCTAGCTCAATAACTGCAACGAGTAAAGTGACACTCTTGATATGGGACTGAGAGCCATTATTTTAATGATTGGGTATTTTATTATTGTATTATAGTGTTTGATCCAATTTTTTTATTTAATTGATTCATAACCTTTTTACTTCAAATTTAGAACTCTCTAAAATTTCATTTATCATATTATCCAATTTTTTAGATAAATTGTATAAATTGACAATCATATATTTCACTCTTCTTCATTAATTCAAATCACATTATTGAATTAATTATATTCATTATATTGTTATTTACAATTCATTAGAGTGTTCTAAAATACCGTTCATTTTGGTGTTATTTTAAAGTTATGCTTACACATTATTAAATTTTGCATCATTTAATTTTAGAAATTTCAACTTTACAGATTGAATTTTACTAAACTTATACTTAATATTCTGCTACCCTAATTAATTAAGTATTTTATCAAATGATGTGATTTTTTTTCTTAAGAATTACAACATTATAATTTATAAAAGTTAGCTTTTTAATTGTAGCACTTATCTTGGGAAAACAAATTCTCCTTATACTACACACTAAAAGAATTTTCTTGAAATAGTCTCAAAATTACTCTATAATATTTAATGAGATTTACTTTATTATGAAAATCATTTAATCAATGAAAATAAGAATAAATTATATAGTAAAATATTATTAGAATGATATGAATCAAACTTAAATAAAAATTAACCAAAGTATCTTAATGCATATTTTAATAAAAATTTATTTTTCGAATTCATTGGAAAGATTGGAACTATTTCAAAATTTGCGTATACCTACATAACGTATAAAAAAATGATGTATAATGATTAAATAGTCACTTGATCTGTATAAATATATATGAATGATTAAGCTTAACATTAAATTAAATCCAAATAAATAATAATTTTAGCAATACGATCTAAATGTTCAAATGTTTATCTATATTAAGAAAAAAATTTGCATGGCCTCCAGAAAATTTGAATTTAATACAAATTATTTTATAATGGAGCTATACCTTCTTTTCCTTTATTCACATATATAATCACATGTTTTGTAGCATAATTTAGTTACTCTAAGTGTAAAATATAATTTAGAAGTTAAAGTGAATTATTATGGGATAAAAAATTATAAGTTTTGAAGTTAATAAACAATAAGTCATTAAAATGTAATTAATTTTTTAAGTAGTATTATTAATTTCTTTAATTTTTTATTAATTAAATTTATTTTAATTATTATTTTTTAGATGTTAAAGTCAAATATCACATTTAACTTACCATAAAATAATTAAATTCTGTTCTATTAAATTTTAACAAAATTAAAATTTATAGATTAAATTTTATTAAATTTATACTTAATATTCCGCTACCCTAATTAATTAAATATTCTATCTAATGATGTGATTTTTTATTTTTAAATAAGAATTATAACATTATAATATATTAATTTTAAATAATTTTTGACACATAATTCAACACTTTATTTTCAAGTATTAAATTAAAATTTTTAATGCATAATTTATTTTTATTATTTATATAACATAAAATATTACAAGTAATAGAATGAAATTAAATAATGTATTATAATATTACAATTTTTCTTTAAAATTTTCTTAAAAATATATTACCTGTATGTAATTATTTTTTTAAATTAAATTATATCATATTATGGATTAATAGAGTTTACTGATAAAATATTTATTTTTTTGATGCAGATTATTTTCTTATTTCATGTTTAGTTAAGGATTTTTATAGATATATACATCATAGTATGATAAAATATTATTTAAATATTTAATTTTAAGACTTAAATCTTTCAACTAATAAGTTTATAAGAAATATGTAAAAATTTATATTTATTAAATTAATAATTATTCCAATGATATTACAATAGCTACTAATTTTTTTATATTAAATATATTATACAATTTTATGAGAGTTAATAATATTATTGATTATTATTTACAATATTGATTAACTAGTATCAAATAAACATCTACAATATAAAAAATTAAATTAAATATAAATTAAGTAAAAATTAAAAATAAAATAAATAAAGGGTCACAAATTAAAAATGATTGAAATTTTAAAAAAATTGGATCCAAAATCAAATAAAAAATAAAAAAAAGAAAAAAATGAAAAATAAAGGCTTAGATCAGATAAAAAATTAGAAAAAAAAACAAAGAAACTAAAAAAAATCCTAATCACGGGAAGGGCCCACCCGTGACCAGTCAACTGATCATGGGCTCCCCCTCCCCATAAGTAGTATATTTTTTTAAAAAAAAAAATTAAGCATTGGGGCAATTAGTTTTGTCAGTGCAGGATTTAAGAAAATTGTTTTTTCAAACATAGTTTTCCGATCAAAAAGCCTAAATAGATAGATAGATAAATAAATAGATATATATACACATACAAATTGTAATTCATTTTTACACACTTCAAATGCAAAGCTTATGAATTTACTAGATTTAATTTGCAACATTAAATCTTTTTGCCGCTAGCTAGTAAAATTAAAAAAAATATGCTCTAAAACATGTGCAAAGAAACTTTGAGTAAATTTTAAAAATTGGGAAATTTTCGTTATAATACAAATCAAATCATGCATATAATACAAAGTGTTTAAATTTAATTCATTATTAGTTTATTATTTTTTAACTATCCATAAATAAAAAAAGATACATCATTAAAAAAATTAATAATTTTTTTACTGATAATAAAAATATTTTTGCAGTTTTAATTAATGTGGTAATAAATATAAACATGATAACACTTTGACTAAACTAAAAGTGTGAAAAAGAAGGGGACATGACGTTATATACTAATATAAAAATCATATACATTGACCTTAAAATTATTAAAGAACTACAAATATGATGGAACCAACTACCTGATACAACTCTACCTCTATCTATGACTTTTATTCCTGATCTCCCAATTTTATCACCCATAGTTGCATAAAATCTGAAAGTAGCAAAGTCAAAGATAAGAAATCATAACCTATCCTTAATCTAAATCAAGCAGTTGATTAGTGACATTGGCAGTCATCTGGACACTGCATTAGAAAAACACACAAACCACTAAATTTCCATTGCATAAAAAACATAAACCACTAAATTACGATGAATTATTTATATACGAATTAATTAGTTACATAAAATTGAAAAGAATGCGTAAATATTGTTGGTTTCATCTTACAAAATTAACCCTGTTTGCTGCTAGAGTTTTTTGCCAGCAATTTCTCCTTTCTATCTTGTTTTTAACTAATTTTTTTTAAAAAAAATGTTTAAAAAACTCTGCAAAGAACTTAACAAGTAAATTAAAAAAAGGGTAAAATACACTCCCCTCCTCCCCTAAAGTTTAACCTAAATACACTCCCCTCCTCTTAATTTTCAATTTTGGACTGCAAGTTCCTGAAGAATAGAAACTTATTACTCTCCCCTCCCCTTGGTGCCTTATTTTATTATTGTGCCTAATAGAAATTTTGTGGGAAGTGTGTCATAAACTTTTTGGACAATATTACCCTTATGTCAATGGTATGCATATTAAACAATGTAATTCATTATTTAGTTAATGAAATTAAATTCTCATTTTATGATAAATATGTAATTTATTGCCTAAATTCTTATAATTCAATACATGATACTATAAATCTAATTAATTAAATTTTCAATAAGTATATTATTATTTTAAATATTATTATTATACTAATAATTTGTATCATTGTTATTAATATTTAATATAATCTTCAAAAAATTTCTTTTTACTCAAATCGAACAGGAAATGCATGGTTAAGTTGTTTAAAAGTCCAACATTCACTGGAGCTAATGCAATGCAATGTTGGCAAATCTCATAATTTTTTACCATTTTACTTGAGTTGTTGAAAAAATTCAAGGTATTTGCCTAGTCACCCAACAGCCATTGCTAAGAGAAAACATTGCAGAAACTGCATTTGGCTGCTAAGAATGAAAGGCAATATATTGGTGACATTCAAAGATTTCACTAATCGGCTCCACTTAATTTTTTTAATAAAAGTTTATTTTTTCTTTATATTTTGAATTTAATTTCAAACTTTCATGTGATTATAATAAAATAGCCATACTTATTAAAAAAATATATACAATTGGCTCAACAACTTATTATAATAAAATTGTAATGTCATTATCCAAGTTTATACAAAAATCATTTATGTGTAAGTTATGGTTTTACAAAAATTAAAAAATATACATTAATATAAATTTTTTTTTTACTAATAATCAATTGACTCATGAGAAATAAATTAAACTTCAAAACATTTTAGATCCAATAAAAAATTCTAAATTTAAATGTTAAAGGAACTTTTATTAAAAATATTTATTATTTATTGCTATCACTTCAAATAGAATTAATTTCCTAATAAAAATATAGAAATACCTTGAATGTAAATAAAATATTAAAAAAAATTCTTTTCAGGATGCATCTAATCCCACACAACTAGTTTTCCTAATGCCACCTCTTATTTAATGCAAATTTTTTATATGCATTAAATCAAGATTTAATTAAATAAGTTAACGAATTAATGCTCATGATTTACTAAATAAGTTTCCAACCAGACATGTCTAGATGTAAAATTTTCATTAAAAGATGTTTGGTATCCGCAAATTCACCATTTGCATATTTTAAGATTTGGACTTTCATTTAATCAATTTGTAATTTTTACAGATTGAATGGGTTCGTTTAATGATTATACTTATATTTATATCTAACTGCGAGTTAATTACGAGCAATGCTTATTATAAAACAATTCAGACATAAATAAGTTATAATTAGATATTAGATAGGGGAGCATACAGATAGTATGTTAGAATTGCTAACAAAAATCAATTTAAATATTATTATTAAACTTATTTAGTTTAAGAGGTAATGACTCAACTAACAAAGATTGCTCACAAAATAAAACAATTAACAAGAAGGAAAATTTAATTTAAGATAAAAAGAAATTACAATAATCTTATTTATATCTTAACAATGAATTAGACCATCTTGCCATAATTTTAAAAGTTTCAAACTATAGTGATCATGAAAATGATAATTATAATATACTCATTGCATCAATGCACTACTAATTTAAATTGTTAAATTTTATTTACTTATATATTTTTATACAAAATAATTAAAATTTAATAATTAAATTCAATGAATACCTATGTAATTGATACAACGAAACCTCTTCGACATCAATGAAACATGCCGTCAAAGAAAACATTGTGCATACCCCACAACTAACTCTTGTTCCTCATCTTTTTATATGTAGTTATGGACGCTGCAATGAAGGGTAATTTTGTCCAAATACACAATAAACTAACACTATTAGTTTCAGGGGAGGTTTAGCCCAAAATTGAAAATCAAGGAGGGGGAGTGTATTTAAGTTAAACTTCAAGGGAGGGGAGTGTATTTTACCTTAAAAAAAATATGTGAAAAGAAATATGTTAAAACATAACTTGTAAAGATCTTACGTATCGAGGCCGAAAGAGAGAATGTCTACCAAAGTGCCATGATTATAAAGGAACTAGACAGTAACCTATGCATTTTAAGGAGAAATATTTATTTCAATAATATAATATTATAATTATATATTCATTATTTATAAAGAGAAGTAGATAAAAATTTGATCAAATTAATCGTTTTAAGAAAAAAATTATCTTTCTATTAATTTTACTCAATATTTAAGTAGATAATTAATTTTAAATTTTAGCATAAATATAATTTTTAATATAATTATTATCACTAATATTAATATCTAATAACATGATTTACAATAAAAATATATTTTTTATAATGGCAATAAGTAGTAATTTTATATTATGGATGAATATATATTTTAATAATATAATATTATAACTATATATTAATTATTTATAAATATGATTAGATAAAAAAATTAATTAATATATAGCCAATAACTCCCAAAAAAATCCATCTCTCTAACTCTAAAAATATTTGAAAGTGAATGATCTAATAAAATAAAAAGTCAAAAAAAAAAAATTAAGGGAAGAAAAAAGTCATTTCTCCATTTATTTTACTTAACATTCATTCAAGTAAGTAATTAATTTTAAATTTATTTTACTAAAAAATTAATTTTAAATTTAAATATTGCATTAATTAAATATCATTTTCAAGTAATTATTATCATTAACATTAATATTTAATAACATCATTTATTATTAGAAGAGAATAGATTTTTTTGTAATGGCATTTGCAAATTTTAAATTGGATGTGAAATGAGATGAAAATAAGGATGAAAAGAAATTCTAATCAAATCAAATGAAGATAAAAAAAATAAAAAATTTTCAAATAAAATTAGATGAAGATAGAGATAAAATGACATTCAATTTTCAGAATAGAAACTATTACATTTGTTAATATTGATATTTTCATACAAATATAAGGTAATAAAAAATATTTATTTATATATTTTGTCAATTGTAAATTTGCACATTTGTAAAGTTCCCTTTCTTTCATAATTTCCTCTAAAATTATACTTTTTTCTATTAAACAATATGAAATAGTTAAAAAAATTACTTAATGAAATAGACTATATAAAAATATATACTTTTGTAGTTTTGCACATAAAGAATTCATTAATTTAATGAGAACCAATTAAGCTACAACTTTTTTCTTGAAATAAAGAACTTATAACAAATAAAAGAATAATCAAACTACAATAAAAATAATATAAAAAAGATATAAAAGAAATTATAGAAAGAAATTTATATAATAAAAATTTTAAATGGAATAATCACAAAAGGTTAAAAGTAATAAGAAAGAATATTTATAGATACTAAAGGTGAAGATTAAAACTATCATCTCAAACAAAACGATGGTTCTAAAGTGACTGAAGATGAATATAGAATAAGAAAATAAAAACTTTCTTCTTAAATAAAGTGATGGTTTTAAAGTGATCGAAGATAGAAAGAAAAAAGAAGCAAAACATAATATAAATGTAATTTGGGAAGACTTTTATAAGAATGAAACAAATAGATAATTACAAATTCTAATGATATATAAAGATTCAAATTCAAATTTTTATTGGGAATTGATTGAATATTGAAAGGATAAATGAAATAAGCAATCAGTGACTTTATTTTTATTCCTTTTTGTTAATGACTAATAAATATAAATAAATTAATTTTTTCATTTCATAATTTATCTCTTAGATAGAGAAGGAGATTTTTTTTATTTCATAAGTTATCTTTCAAGTTAATAAGAAATAACAAATTAACTTTTCATTAAAAAGATAGATTGACATGTGGTGAATTATGAGAATGACACTTGTTATAGTAATAGATAAAAAAATATCATAATTAATATATAATATATAGATATTATTGTAAATGGCATGATCATAAACAACAACTAAAAAATAATAAACAAACCAAAAAATTACTACAAACTATACTCATTAATTAGTTACCAAAATTTTAAAAAGAATAATAAAACATTACATGGATCATCTTTTTGAATTTGCACTTCTAGTCAATAGGCCATTGACATTTGAAATAAAGGAAAATGTCATAAGTTAGTAGTTGTGATAATCTTATAGACAAACATGCTCAATTTAAGATGAAATTTGGTAGAAAAACTAAACATGTCATAGAGCTCTTATGACTAAAATTTAAGATTAATTTGACTTGTGTACTATTTTTTATTTTTTCAAGTTTAGGAATATTTTAATAATTTTAGTATGGCTCAAGAATTTGAAAGAGTTCAAAAAGCCTGAAAACCATGATGAATAAAAGGAGTGGGCATATCTTGAAGACATACTAAGAAAGCAAGACACTTTCAAAATTCAAATCTTTGTTCATTTTAACATTTCTTATTACACATAAATATGATAGCAACAATAATCATTAAATTTTTTTAACAAATGGGAGCTATTATACAAAGTGAAGAAGTTTTAGGAAACCAAAGAAATTCCAAAACTATGATAACAATGTTTTTAACCAATTTATCACGGGATACATGAGAAATATACAATGTGTATTATTTAAACCTCATTTATGTAAACATTTAATTCTATTTCATTTATAAAGAAGCTTGAGAATTATGTGTACCAATACTACAAAATACCTTTTAATGCCAATTGTTTAAATCATTCCATATTGGTTATTGACCAATGTCTATGTAGGCATCATTACATGTCTAGTATATTCCACCATATGAAAAATATACAATATAACATTGCTTTTTATATATATAAGAACTATTTTTGTTTCTTTGTTGGAAGTCCTTTTTTAGAAGCATATTACAATATCAAAACTTTAGTTAGAATTGATGTTTAATATATATATATATATATATATATATATATATATATATATATATATATATATATATATATATATATATATTCAATTATAGTATTTCTTAAATAACTAATGTGGTAATTCATTCCCACACCCTAAACTTAACTCACAGTTTCTCTTGTTTGGTCTCTTCTAATATTAACCTTTTTTTACATTTCTTCCCTATTTGATTCCTTCTAACCCCTCACATCTCCATTAATACCATAGACTTCTAGTTTCAACAATTTTAAAAATTATAAAAAAAAATGAAATCAATGAAAGTTTATATCTAATATTTGTAAACATATATAATGAACATTCATTAAATACAATGTATAATATTACACATTTCATAAAAATAAATAGTAGATAATACCATCAAACAACAAAGAAGATAAATGAAATCAAGTTTTTTACCTACACAAACCTATAAAAGCTGCATCAAAATGATAGATAATAAAATATGATTAATTATGAAATTAAAAACTAAATTGAAAGAATAAATATAAAAACTAAATAAATCCTTACTTTTATATTTGCACTTTCTTAGTAAGTGCACAACTTCACATATTTAGTGATGGGCTAATAAATCTACATTATTGTAAAACAATTGGTGAGCATAAATACAAAACTAAAGAGAACTATCTTAAGATTGAAGGGTGAGCATCTCTCAATAGAGAGAGAATCATTTTAGGATTAAAAGATCTTTACAATAAAATTTACAAATGGCATTATGAGTTCACACTTTTTCTCTTCAACTTGTGCCACTATTTAAGTTTCCATGATGGTTAGTTAATAAAAACCTAACGTTTATAATAAAAGAACATCATTCTATTATAACATTTTACACGTCGATTACAAATTAATAACCAATGTCATAAATTAAAAAAAATTGCTAACTTTTTCATTATCTTTTGATCAACAATTTTATAATTTTGGCATAAATCTTGTAAGAATTAATATCATTTTATAAATTGATAAATTTACAATGAAAAAAAAGATGGCTTTAGATAGTGAAGATGATTATAAACTAATGATGAATTATAAATTGATAAATTATAAAATGAATTGATATCATTTTAAAAATTGATAAATTTACAATGACAAAAAAAAGATGGCTTTAGGTGGTGTTTGATTTGTGAAATATTTTTAACATTTTCGGGAATATTTTAAAGGAATATTATATTCTCATGTTTGGTTCAAAGTTTAAAAAAAATGCCTGCAAATGTCACATTATTGAAAATCTTTTTAACATAATATTCCCCCAAAATATTCCTATAAGAGGAGGTAGGTATCTCAGATTTTCATGTAATGAAAATGTGGTATTAAAATATTCCTAAAAAAATTTATAGTGAACTAAATGTAAAAATATTATATTTCTGTTAATTAAATTTCTAAGAATCACATTTCCGGGAATGTAAATTTTCCAAGGAATATAAGATTCCATGAACCAAACACCACCTAAATAGTGAAGATGATTGCAAACTAATGATAAATTATAGTAAAAAGAAGTAACATTTTGATTTTTACAATGAATTCAAGTGTTCTAGTGCAACAATTCACAAATTACTTCTTCTCACTATAATTTCTCATCATTTTCTCCATCATAAGACATCTTTCAAATGGAAAGTGGGAATGGAATTTTTAGACAACATGCAAGATTATAGAAGTTGATCATTAACTGAAACTAGCTTATCACATATGTTTTGTTTCATGTAGTTTAATTGTTGATATACATTAAAACATCATAAGTTTTGGTGGTTTCTCGATACAATATATTAGTAAATGCTTAGTATTTATTACACATTAAATGTATACTAATTTTCTAATCTAACTTTTCATTTTTTAATTCCTTGGGATACCTTTATATGTTGATTTGTCAAAAAACCAACATGATATCTACATAAATCATGTCATTTTTTAATAAATAATTAATAAGATTTTCCCTTAATTTTTTAAAGACAACTTCTAAATCGATCCCTATATTCATCTAATAATGGCTATCATTTTCTCAAACAATATTATTAATTTTTTGCATCTTAACTTTAATAAAAGATACAAATTAAAATCACTATAGTCTATAGCATAATCAATATGTAATTCTAAATTAAAATCCTTATTGCAAACTTTTTATGTTAAAATGCACCACCAAAATTCATAGACATTAGCCATTTGTTCATTGAAGTATGAGGTGGAATACGAGAACAACACATACCATCCATGCTATAAAACTAAAAATGTTTCAAATCTTATAATCATGGTAATTCTGTCAAACCTCATATATCTTCTACTCATGATCATCTATTTGAGGGCAAAAGATAATCATGATTTGATAAGATACTTAAAATTATAAGAAATGGGTGTATTATCCTCTTATGTTACTTGAACAAAAGATGGAGTGAAAGAGAAATATATAAATAGTAAGTTTTAAATAAACTTCGATTGTTAAAATAAAATCGATGTGTAAATATGTCCCACTTTCAACGTCAGATTTTTATATTAACTGAATTCAAAAGGCTAATATTGTAATTGTTAGTTATGCCCTAACTTATAAATGTTATTCTTAGTAAATACTTATTATTTATTACAAGTTAGGTGGTCAGTGTATTAGTAAATATTTATTATATATTAGCTAATTGTTTGTGTACCTTTAGACATTAGTTATAATATAAAATCACATTAGTTTTAATAAATGATTGATATTGTTTAGCTAATTTTTTTTAAAAAATATAACTTTTGCATCCTGACATTTTTCTAACAATGGCCTATATAACAACTACACCAGATTATCAATAGGCTTATCAATGCTGCACATTTTTATTTTGAAAAATAAGCATTTTGTCATTTACACTTTAGGAGATATAATATTTATAACCATGACAACTTTGAATACTTATTATAGAAAAGTGATGATCAAGTTTGTTCATTAATAGATTAGGTTATGACAATTTTTCTCCCAAAAAAATAATGGTGGTTATCTTCATATCTTTGATACAATTCCTTGCTTTGAAATCCATGGTAACTATTTTGATCCTTAAAGCCATTATTAATGAATTTTTGTAAAAATACTTGCTCTTTCTTGCTACTAGGACTTTCATATTCACTTTATTAAGTTAGCAATATAGACAAAAAAAACAAGGTTATCTTTGTTTATTTGAAATGATAACTTGACACAAATTATGACTAAGAAAGAATGACAACCAAAGAGCAATGATTTGCATCTCAATAATTGATGACTGAGCAACATCGATCATATGTTATCCTTTTATGTCACCTAAATAAAAAATGGAGTGAAAAAGAAACTATAGAGTGAAAACCTATATGAAAAATTGAGTGAAAAAGAAAGGAAGCTATGGAGGCAATTTATATGCAATACAAAACATTCTACATTGATTGTTAATAAACAATTGATGTCTTAAGTTCGTTGATGAACCTTTTAAACATCAAGTATTTAAAAAACAACATTGTTAGTCTTCATCTCATGATGTCATAATGTATTTTAAATGAGTAGATTATTGAAAGATAAATAATCTCTATAGTTTCTAATAACATAGTAAATACAAATATTAACTAGTTGTAAATAACCTTTAGACATTAGTTTTCAAGTGTAATTGACATTTAAAATACCAATATTTTTTACAATTTCTAATAAAATCATAAATACAAATATTAATTGATCGTTGATATTTCCATAAACATCAATTTAATATACAACTGTCATCTTAAAGTTCTTTATGTCAAGCCCTCTATCTCCCACTTTATAATGTTGGCTTATCATTATAGCCAATGTAGCAAGTTGTACTTATTTTAAAAAATGTCACCATACTATTATAGACATTAGTTTTTACTTCAACCAATAAGATGGCCTTAAAGGATAAATTCACAGTAATGTATAATATGTATTGCTTAAACCTTATTCAAGTAAACATTTACTTCTATTTTATATATAAGGAAGCATCAAAATTGCATATATGCCATGGTTGTCAAAATCGCGAGTTCAATCATACAATTATACGATTCATCCACTACAATACAAGTTCGATTATAAGGAAAACTCGTAGCTGCTAGGATCGTGTTAGGATTGTGATTTTTAGCGTAAAATCGCTAAAATCGTTCATGCATAACGATCCCAAATGAAGCTGAAACTGCTTCTAAAATTTGCCAAAATGACGACGTATTGTTTAGGATTTTTTGAGGCTGAAAGAAAAAAAGAAGACATCGTGCGCGAGGTTGCTACAGAACGCATTATTGAAGGTTGCCAGAGAAGATGATGACGATGCAGACATAGACGTAGAGCCAGAGCAGAGGAGACACTGAACAAAGGAAGCAGATTCCATTGCTAGGACGGTGAGCTAAAAGACAAAGCAGAAGACCTTCTAGTATTTGTTATGTTATAGGCTTTAAAATTTTATATAGATTTAATAATTTATATCTATTTTAGATTTTATATAGATATTTATAACTTTCCAAATTTTATATTATATATGTATTTATATCCATTTGTTACTTTATTATTATCTTTATTCTTTAATTTTTTATATTTATATAATTATATAATATTAATTTTATTATCGAATTGTATTTATTTTATTGCTAATTTCAATGATTTTGGTAATTATATTATATTGTATATGTTATCTAATTATGTTGATTAAATGAATTTTTTTATATTTTGATGTTAATTAAATGATTAATATTTATTGTATTGATTTTAATTTGTTATGTTGATTAAAAAATTTAATTTTTCTTAATTGATTGATGAAATTTTTTTACTTTATATAATATATCTGATCATATTAATTTTTGTTTATGGTTGTTACTTAAATCTTGACATTGCTTATGTTGTTTGTGATTTTAAACATGTTAGAGAACTTTTGGTTACTAGTTTTAATGTTAAAACTTGCATAAAATCTTAATTTTATTTATATTATGGATGTTTGAAATTATTTTAACCATATTTAATATTTTTAAAGGCATATATGTAATGTCCTGAATTTTTAATTATATTATTTGAATTTCCAAATTCTAAGGTCGTAGAAATGAAGAGCACATTTGAATTAGCTTGGTGGGTGAATCTTAAGTTGAAAGGAATTAAGTGTAAGTGTAATCGAAATTTTGAAAGGAAAAAGGATAGTAGGAAAAAAAATTAATTTTCCTAAACAGTATAGATGATCAGAGGAGGTTAGAAAACCCTAAAAAGGGAAGTTTTCTGAGTCTGACAATGTAAAGAATTTTAAACAAACAGAGACCCTATGGACTAAATTGCAAAAGTGCAAAATCGGGTGTGGTTAAAGTGTAAATAACCAAGAAACTGGGATCTACTATGAATAACCAAGAATTTAGGGTGTAATATGTGATTTTATTTAGTGTGACCAATAGACACATGACAAGTGTCATTATTAGAAAAAAATGGCAAGAATAGCCTTACTAATTAGTGAAAAAGGACTAAAATACCCTCAGAAATTTTAAAAAGGACCAAAATACCCTTGAAGCTTCATGAAAGCTCTTCTTCCTTCTCCTTTCTTCTCCAAGCTATAGAACACCTCCATGAAAGCACCAAAAACGTGCAAGAGAGAGAAGAGAGAGAGAGAAATTTTTTTTTGACTTTTTCACCTAAATATAGTGAGATTTAGGCTTAGTTGTAGAAGGAAAAGTTGCTCTTCTCATCAAGCTCTATCTATTGGTGTGTTTAGATTGAAGAAAGCTCAAGTTTGATCAAGTTTGGTGAGCTCTAAGGGAGGATTTTCAAGTTGCAGCAAGAGGTAAAAATGTTCTCCTCTAAAAGCTCTTTAATGTACTCTTTTTAGTTTCTTGATATTTTGGTGTTGGTGTGGTCAAAGGTAGTTGACCATGGAGTTTTGGATGAATTGTCTAATGGTGTTTTGGATGTTGTTATGTTGATCTATGGCTTTGGTTTGGTGTAAAAACAACAAGAAACCATGATGTACATACTAGGGTTTTAGAGGCATAATGGTGCATGTGTGGATTTGGCATGATTTGTTTGGAATTTGACTAAAAAGATGAAATTTTGAATTATGAAAGTGTGTATGAAACTTCCCTTTTGAGAAGCCAAAACCATGAATGTGGAAAAGAAGGAAGGAACGAGATTTAGCCTTTTAAATGGTGTTTTTGGAAGATTGGTAAGGTACACAGGGTATAACACGTCCCGTGTTGTACCCCGTGTTCTTCAACGAAAGCTGATCAGTATGTTACACGGGGTGTAACACTCCCCGTGTTTACCTCAGAACTGAAGGGCAGTAAGATACACGGGGTATGACACGGTCTGTGTTTACCCCCGTGTTCTTCTCTGAGCAATCCAGTGAAGCCTTGAAGTAATTCAGAAAGAAACACGGCTCTAAACACGGGGTTCCCATACCCCGTGTTCTTTGTCAAGTGAACAATTTGGTTTCGATTCTTCACGATTTGCACGGTTTTGCCTTCGGATCCTTTTCTAATGCATATATGTGTCAATCCAAAGCCTGAAAATAAAATATAGAGCATCTAAGTATCCTTTTCAATCAATTTGTACAAAATACTAAGTAAATGAATGATGAAACACATAGAACTTAAGTGCATTTGTGCATTTATCAATGTGGAGGAAGTGAAGAATAAATGAGGTTTAAGGAAAATGATGATGTTCTAATAAGAACTATGATGTGTATTTATGTAGACTAAGGAGTGACAAGTTGGAAAGGCAAGAGGAATTGTAAAGAAGTTTTTAAGTGAGGGCAAAGGAAACATCACTATTGGAAGCTTTTAAAAGGTAACTAGCTTTATCCTTAAGCTCTGTTTTCTATTTACATGATTTTCTGTATATTACGCCATTGTATGGAATGTGTATGAAATAGCTGTGTGCACACCCCGGGAAGACAGTAAAACGCTGTGTGTGAGGCCTATGGCCCGAGTTCCCCAGGATGATAATGCAATTGCTGTGTGCGGTACCTATGGCCCGAATACCTCGGGAAGACAGTAAAATACTGTATGTGAGGCCTGTGGCCCGATTACCCCGGGAAGACAGTGAAATTGCTATATATAAGGCCTAGGTACAATTATCTGTGATGGCCATCTAGATATCTATATGAGTCCTTGAATGGGCTTGATGATTGCTATGTGTGATGCACACTTCTTACAATGGTATGGAATGAGATGATAAATGATTAATTGATTTTGAATTTGAAATGTATGTTTTAATTTGCTTAAGGATCTGGAATGGCTCGATATATTTTTACAGTGATAGCTAGCTACTGGGAAACTCTGTTTCTTATGTTTCTGTATTATACTAACCATTTCAGGTGATGCTTCTAGAGACCTTCTTGACAAGGGAGAATAAAGATTTGAAGTTGTATTAAGAATGATTATATAGTTGGTGATGTTGTAAGTGATGGATGTATGTTTTGTAAGTTGAACTTTTTGTATAATTACATGACTCTTGCCTATGTTGTATGAAATACAGGAATTTAAGGTATTATGAGCTAGTTTAGAGTACAAGGCAAATTAATATGCAATAATTATCTATTTAATGAGGATTAAGGTGTTAATGAGTGAGAGAGTTACAATATATATATATATATATATATATATATATATATATATATATATATATATTTATATATTTTTACATTTTAAGTAGGATCTTACGATCTCACGAATTACGATCTTAGTTTCTTCGTCCAATCCTAGGTAAGATCTACAATTTTGACAACCTTGATATACGCATAAAAGGAACTCAATTTTACTATGAAAATCATTCACTTTCAATTAAATTCATCATTCCAATAGCATCACTTTCAGATCTTTCAATATACTAATGGACTTTAAGATCTTGCTTTCAAACTTCCAGTCAGAAATTGTGAGCATTGTGAGCCTTGCAATATACTAATGGACTCAAAGATCTTACTTTCAAACTTCCACTCACTTACAAATTGTGAGCACCGTAAGCCTTGCAATTGTATCATAATACTCAATGGCAGATGTATTAGTTTTGGTTTTTCTATTCTCAATTCTCTATGAACTTAATACATCTACCAAAAGCACAATTTTGACCTATGAATTCAAAATACCCATGAATAGAAATTGCTAGAAATTGAAACTACTACCAAAAGCACAACTTACCAGGCAAATATAGCAATAACAACACCCAAATCTACAAAATCACAACATAAAAGAAAATCAACATGGCACTGTAATGAAGATGAAGGGTTCGGTTCTCATGGGGTTGCGATGAAGACAAAGGGTTTTCTTTCTTAAGTTACATGGATTATGGTTTTCAAAGGGGAAAACTAAAGTGAATCGATAAAATTTGAAGCAGAAAAGATTAAGAAATGTTGTTTTAGTAATGAGAGAAGACAAAGAAATTGATTCTACTGGAATGATGGTCTAATATTTTATCAATTGTTACACTATAGGAAGTAACTAATCTTGGGCAGCATTTTTCGTGAATTTCCCGTGGTATTTCCAACGGAAACAAATACGGGGGAATCATTTACCATGGATTTCAACGGATTTCTTGCGGAATATTAGCTGCCTCAATTTTTTAAAATATTTTAAGATTTATTTCCCCAAAAAAATTCAAGGAAAAGATGCCTCAAAATTATTATTTTTTTAAAATAAAATTTAAAATTATTGAACACTTAAAAATTTTATAAAAAAAATTATTTTGGACATTTAATTTTTTTAAAAAATAAATGTTAAAATTATCTAACACTTGAAAAATTTGTAAAAATTACAAAGTTAATTCAAAAAATTCTAACAAAAGTTATAAAATCAATTCACAAATTATTATAATAAAAAAATGAATTAACACTAAAAATTAAAAATCAAATTATGAGTTTGAAGCAAATTCTTCCCAATAGAATTCAATAGTTTAGAAGAAGCATAGTTTAAAATGTTTAACTAAGACATAATGAAGTTCTAATAATGGCAAAGAGGTTAGTTCTTCGTTATTTTTATGATTTCCGAAAGGAAAAGACATTCCGTTTCTTTGCCTAATGATGTGTTAATAATGTCATTTTATATGCAGTTTTACTAGCAAATTCTTCTCAAATATATGCACGCACCAGAAAATTTATCTCACAATCTTACTACCCAAAGTACAATTGAAGGAATCAAAATCAAAGCATTAGGATGCAAGATTATAAATTGACAAAAAGGCAACCATTTTTCCAAAATCCTAACTTCATGAATTTTACCAATTAACTAATACTAAAGGTTTCTCATTAGTAAAATAAGTGTAATACTAATAAAGAACTTTTTAAAGGACAAACAAAAGGCATACTTCATTGATAGCTAGCACTTATCCATTGCTTTTCTTGACTTTTTTTGAGCTTCCTTGAGAAATACCTACAATATTAAAATAAAAAATAAGCAACTCTAATTGATATTCTTCTCATTATGAGAAAATATTACAATTATTTAAATACAAATAAAATATAGAAAAGGCACTGCACATTTATATCAACATAAATAAGAATGCATATAAAATTTTTATGCAATTTGTAATTAGTAAATGGAGGAGAATGAAGGGAAAAGGAAGGTTATATCATACACTTATCCTTATTTGGGAGTTTTAAATAATAAAAAAAGGAAGAGTTTGAAGGTTTATCATTAATTCTCAAAAGTCATCCAACACCTTCCACTATATATTGTTATGGCTATTTTGAGTGCAAATAACTGATTAGTTAACTTATAATTAATAACTGATATGCCAATTAATTATATTAGAATTATTTTATAAAATTAATTGTCGAAGTAGTTGAAAAATATAAAATAACAAAAAAATGTTAATATAGAAAGATATATAAATTAAATTAATCTATATGTATTTTTAGATCAAGTTATATTGATACAAGAAACATATTTAAAATAAAAATGTAATTACTTAAAATTTAATTAATTATATTTTTTACTTTACCTATTTATTTATTAATTCATGTACTTGGTATCTACTTGCTATATTTGAAATGTGAATATAATTATTTAAAATATAATTAATGGCATATAATGTCAATTAATTAAAAAGAGGATAAATTTTAAAAAAAATTATCAACATATAAATTATCTAAAGTAATTTATTAAATTAGAATTTTTTTAAAAAAAAGGTTAGTGCATTAAACATTTTTAAAAGCTAACTTTATTAATTAGGTCAATAAATTATAAATTAATTTATTTGTTGTGCTAAACACAACCTTTGTCTTTATACAATTTGTAATATTTTCTAAACATCTAAATAGAAAAAATGAAAATCATAACTTAACCATCTATCTTCCTCCCTTTTCTTAACCCCCATTGTTGTTTTCCCATCCTTTTCCTTCCTAATTCTCAAACATATAATAACTTGGACACTTGTAGAGAAATTGAAATGTAATAAAAATGTTATAAAATATGAGAGATTGAGAAGTGAAAAAAGGGAAGTTTGAAAATTTGTGAATTTGGTTTAATTGAAGTGAGTATTTATAGAGAAATACAAATGTAAAAAAAAAAGGTATCTAACTATTGCAAGTGTGCAATGGCTAGAATGAAGAAACAGTGTATTGAGTGTTACGTGGAGGCGCAATGAAATCAATCTCTAGTGCTCACCTAGTAGCTAAAACTTTCCGATTTCACTCCACTTTCTAGACTCTAGTACACGAGCAAGAAAGCAAGAACTAAGTTTTAAAAATTTCCATCCTTTCAAGTGATTTTTTCATTCCCTTTTAGGCAGCCTTTCCATTTTAATATATATATATTACTGAAGTCATTTTCGGTTTCTATTTAGGTTGTAATGTTATTTCACTAAATATATTATTTATTATCATAATTATACTAGTGTGTGTTTTATATTAATAATTTTGCTACATAATTTTATTAATTTTTTAATTTTAATTATATTTAAAATAAATGTCATTATTGTTTTAATAAGGTGTAATATATGTTGATAATATTAAATATATTTTTAATTTTAATTATATTTAAAATAAATGTCATTATTGTTTTAATAAGGTGTAATATATGTTGATAATATTAAATATATAAATTTATTAATTTTAATATTAAAATTTATTTAATAATTTTAATATAGTTATATATATTAAATAAAATTTCAATGTAAACCCTAATGATTTGATTATATATTATTTATTATTTATTATATATTATCAACCTAACAGGATAACCTATTAGCCCAATAAAATTAGATTAAAAACTGATCTTAATAAGTCAATGAACTAAGACTTAGCATTTCTAAACCTTTGTTAGGTTGGGTTATTTCATGCCAATATTTTACCATGTTAGCTTGTTATTATCATTTTCCATATAAATCTTAATTTTAGATAAGTAAAATTATCTAAAATTACAAGTTTACTTAACTGCACTAAAGAAAACACAATGCAACAAGATGTAAAAACATTATTTTTATTAACTTTCAATTTTCTAAGATTACCATCATGGATTTAAATTGCAATTGAAGTTGTAGTCGTGGGCATAGTTGCGTTGCAATGCAAACAAATGAAATTATAACAACACAAAATTATAAAAAATTGTGGATGCGATCTAGTTTGTAACCACAATATTGCGGTCATGAACTGTTTTTTAAATCTTAGATTACCTTCTAGTCAATTGGGTTCAAGTTCAAGGGTAAAAGGTAAGTTCACAAGTAATGCTAATAATAGGAGCTTTACCCAATTGAAAAGATGGAGGAAGGTAAACCTACTAAAATGAATTAACATAATAAGTAAAAATTGTATATTAAGTCAGTTTTAGGTTAGGCTACTCTTTCATTAGATCAAGAATAAATTAGTTCTTATAGTACCTATCCAAATCCCAAGTCAGTATTTACCAAACTATTGAGTTTTACAAATCCATTTATGTTTTATTCTTATTAAGCTTTTTATTGTTAATTTCACATCACTAATTAGTTGAAATCATTCATTACTATTATTATTATTATTATTATTATTATTATTATTATTATTATTATTATTATTAAGATGTAATAGAAGTGAAATTTTGTTTGATAATTTATTATAAGAAATGATTATGTATTAATATTTGATATGATTTTATTATATTTAAATTCTTAGCTTTAAATAGTTCAAAATTACTTTGAGCACAATAGAAATTTTCAAAATGTAATTATATTTTATTTTTTTTACTATCACTTAGAAATTTCTATTGTAATTCATCATCATTATCATTATCATTATTTGATATAACTAAAATAATAAGAAAATAAATAAGGATACAAGAAATTTTAATGTGGAAAAGCCTTGTTAAAAGGTGTGTTTAGAAAATTTTCACTGTTAAATAAAAAGAAAAAAATGTAAAATACCCCTTCAACTTTAAGATGATTGGATTTTATCTCATTGTGCTTTGAAAATTTAGAAATCATCCCTTAAATTTCACAAAACTTGGAAATAACCCATTGTCAACTTAATAAACCATTAAGTTACATAATTTTTTAATAAACTTTTTAGAAATAATCACAATATTATAGTATATTAATTTATTTTATCAATTTTCATATATAATTTTATAACTCACATTTTATTATTTAATTAAAATGATAAATATTTAATTTAATTTGATGTATTCTAGTTAATTATATAACATAAAAATTATTTATGAAAAAATAACAAGATAAATTAACATACTATAATATTGTTATTCTTGTTAAAAAGATCATAAAGAAATCTTGATAAAATGGTAAAATAAGTTAATTATAAGTATTAATTTCAATTTTTATATAGTTTAAGAGAATGATTTCCAAGTTACTAAAGTTAAAGAAAGTAAAATCTAGTCACTTCAAAGTTGAAGGATGTATTTTATATTTTTTTAAAATATTTTGTTAATTAAATTTACAATATATGAATGGATCACTATTTTTAGTTTTCCTTCACCCAATAATGATTCACCTTTCTTCAAGTTGTTTGCTATTTTTGTATTAAACTAATCCCTTAAAAAGAATAGTATCTTTAAGTTCTCACAACTCATAGATAAATGATTATTATTTAAAATTCGCTCTTCAAAAGAAAACGTACTTTTTAATACTACTAAGAAAAATGGAGGGGTTAATATCACATACCATAAGAACTTAACTCATTGTTGATTAAAGGAGTGTCATCAATTACACTTAAGAAGTTATCATATTCATTATATGGTTCATGAAAAAGATGAAGAATCTATACATCAACAAGATGTACTAAATTTAATATTATACACTTGAAATATCTTTTAAGTGAGAGGTAGGATCATCATAACTAGATAAAACTTCAGTTGCTTTGTAAAATGTTTATAAAAATTATAAGAAATTTATGCTTTTTCCCATTCAACATTTCCAAGATGATGAATAACTTAGATTTTTGTCAAATAAAAAGCACTTATGTCATCTTTATACTCTAAGCAAAATTCTTACATTTTAAAAGCATAATTCACTTAGGTACAAACATCTTGGAATGGCATCTTAATTTTCTTAAACATTTGCACAAACAATTAACTCCAATCAAATTTTCTAAAATGTGATCAATAATTTATAAAACTATACATTTAATATCTATTATAAGTATAAAAAAAAACTTTTAATACATTTTGAACAACTAAGTTTAACATATGACATGCATGTCTAAAATAAAAACTAAGCATCAAAAGGAGGATTTAAGGATAAAACTAAAACTCTAATAGTTCTAGGATTAGTAGATGCATTATTAAAGTAATTAAAATATCTTATCTAATATCACATACTTATTATAAGTATTTATTATATAATTTGTAATAGTTGATGCATCATATGATGGTAAAATATAAATAATTCTTTTATATAAAATAAAGTTATCATTAATACAATGGGTAGTTATATAAACATAGCCCATTTGAGAAGGTGATGTTCAAAGATTGGAACTAAGAGTAAATCTACCTTTGAATTTAAAAAAATTGCAAAAATTATTTTTTTAAAAAATTATTCCATTTATTGATACTAGTGTTCTTAATCATACCATATCATTAAGGATTAAATTGTTGAAGGCACTCATTTAATTTTGGATAACTAACTAAACTTAAATGCATTTTCAACATGGCAAATCCATTTATATAATTTATACTTATAACTATCTTAACTAGATATGTTTGAATTTCAGCCTAGACCATCTATAATATATGCATATTTAGAAGAATAATGGCATCTCATTGTACAAGCACTATTATAATTATAATAAATATAAGATTTTAGACAATATTTATAAGAAACTTTATTTACACTATATACTTTTTTAAAAAAATCAAAATGATTCCATATTTTGAAAATTTTTTATTATTTTGGTATATCAGATGAGGGGTGTGGAAGTGTTTATATTTTTGCAATTATGTGCACATTGTGAAAAGGAGCAATGTTGAGAAGTAAAGAGGATGTAACTCTGGATGCACTTGAAGAAGTATTTGTAAAATTATTATTTAAAAAATCAATAGTTACATTTTCTAAGAAATTTTGGTCATCAAAATAGTTTTACATATTATTAGAATCATCTAAATTCATGGTTAAAATTTATTAATAGAGAAAAATGCAAATAACCACCACCAATAATGGGGTGGTTGCATTTTACCGTTTGAACTATAGAAACCTAAATTTTATCCCCTACAATTATATAAAACTTGTATTTTGCCCCCATGATTACAAGTTAACAAAATCTGTTAAAAAAATGCAACTGTAATGTTTCACTTACTAATGGATAAAAACTGCTGTTATATTCACTAATTTTTTTAAAAAAAATTTACTTAATGGCCGTTTATAAATTGTCACTAAGTGATTGAGGATAATAGTGGCAGTTTATAACTGTTGCTAAGTATTACAGAATCGTCGCTAAGTGTTACCATCATTAACTTAATAATGGTGGGGATAAAATAAAAATTTTATATAGTTTCAGGGGATAAAATTCGAGTTTTTATAGTTTAAGAGGATAAAATATGATCATCCCATAGTTAGTAGGGGTTATTTGTATTTTTCTCTTATTAATAATATAAAAATGAGATTACTAACATTGAAATTAACAAATATAAAAATTATTAAATTAATTAAAATATGATAAAAATTGAAATATATAATATAGAGTAAATAACAAATAGAGTCGATGAGTGTCATTAATATTTTTCTTTTAAGTGAAAAATTCAATGAATTGGAATTTCATGTACCATATACAATTTTCCACACTTACAGAAAAACACAAATGTAATAACATTATGAAGAATTACAAGAGATTGAAAAGAGAAAGAATGAAATTTGATTGTGTAAATTTAATTTGATTGAAGTGAATATTTATAGTGGTATGAAAATTTTTAAAATAATATTAGTATAATTTAGTTATTAAGCACAACTCATTGTCATTGTACCATTGCTCAATAGCTAGCCAATAAATAAATTAGAGAAAAATACAAATTATCCCTCTCAACTTTAGAGAAGTTGCATTTTACCTTTACTAACTTTGAAAACTTACAAATCAAAACTTTAAACTATAAAAAATTTGTAATTAATACCTAATATTTACTTATTTAACAATTTCATTTAATTATGTAATTTTTTAGTAATTTTTTAAACAAGAATCACAATGTTATTGTATGTTATTTTATTACATTATTTTAAACATAATTATACAACTCATTTTCAAGTGTTCAATTAAAATTTTATATATTTAATTTAATTTTTATTAATCATAAAATATAGAAATTATGTAAAAAAAATGTTATAATAAACCAACATACGATAATCATGTTTAAAAACTTCTTGAAAAAACATGTAATTTAATTAAACAGATGATTAAGTATATTATGAATATCAATTGCAATTTTTTTATATTTTAAAATTTTAATTTATAACTTTTTAAAGTTAATAATGATAAAAATACAATTATCCTAAAATTAACAAGGATGATTTGCATTATTCTCAATAAATTATGCAAAGCAAAGGTAGCAATGACACAGATTCAGTGCAATTAATGCATATGCAGACAAAAACACAAAAATGTGTAGGGTTAACAACTAACTGTTTTTCAACGGTAAAGGGCCTGATGGTAACTTTATTATTTTCATTTAATTTATTTTCCTATTCTTTTAAAATTTTAGTAAAGTTTAATTTATATTTTTTATTTTTTATTTTCTAATTTATATATATTTTAATACAAGTAATTTTTCACTTAAATTAATATATTATTTATTTAATTATAATAATTATTTTATGTATATTTAGTTATATAAATTACATTATGTAACTATAATTTTACAAGTTTTAAATTTTATGATAATAATTTTTTCATATAATTTTATTTATTGAATTGTTTAATGTTAATATATTTATTTATTTTAATAAATTTATGTAATATATATTGAAAATATTAAATATATATACTTATTAATTTTAACATTAAAAATTATTTTATATTATATATATGTATGTACGTACATAAATACTTTAATTAATTAATCCTTTATTATTTATTATATATTATAAAGTTAATGGGTGAACTCCATAATTTAACAAACTAACATTTATCTATTTCAGGTTCTTACTAAATCGAAATATTATTATTATTTTCTATACAATTTTAATTTTAAATCAAGTAAAACTATATTGTTCTCAAATTAATTTATTATACTGAACCCATTTTAATACATCTGTTGGAAGGTTGCCCAAAGTTAAATCATTAAAGGAAGGCTTTGAAAGGTCAAAATAGACAACAACAATGCTTCGACCGACATCTCACCTATCGTCGAGAGTTAATAAGGAATACAAATATTCTAAAGAAAATTAAAGGATTGATGTTCTTTAAACTGCTATATATTTTTAAAAATAAAGTGAATATCACAAATTTTTAATGGAAAAAATTAAAAGAATGGATATTTATTTTTTAATTTATTTTTATTTATTAAATAAGAATAATAGAATATCATAATTATTTTTTAATTTAAAAATAAAGTGAATATCATAATTTTTAATAAAAAAATTAAGAAGGGTTGCTTTTTTTAAATAAGAGTGGATACTTATTTTTTTAATTTATCATTATTTTGAATGCTTAATTTTAATATTAAGAATTGTGATGTTACACTTTATTTTCAATCTAAAATAGGGAAAGCAAAGTACTAATAAAGCAAGGCACCATTCTGAATCACACTCCATTTTGTAATTTTGAAAGCTAATTAAATGAGCCAATAAATCAAATGAAAATTTCACTGGTTCAAATAAGTGGATCAATTTTGAGGGTGTTTAGCAATTTGCTTATTTATTAGCTTTTAATTGATTGATTAAGTTAAATTGTTATTTTAAGTACTTGGTAAACAATTCATTTTATTAACTAATTAATCTATAATTGACCAATATAAATAAGTTGAAAAACTCAATATTTTTAATCTAAACAATTCATTTGATTAGTTGATTCATGAAAGTCATGGAAGAAAAATGAATTTACTCCTTAATTGTATACTTCCATATATTTATTTATTTTTTAAATGTTAAGGAGAGGAATTGAAACTTAAATCTTATTTACAATGTTAAAAAAAGAAATTGAAAATTGAGCATTAAGATGAACTAGCAACAACTTAAATATTAAGCTATTAAATATTTTTAATTTCACAAACAACAATTTAAAATATATTAGAATATAATTCGTAAATAATCAACAATCATTTAAATTTTCATTAATTAAATCTATATAATACAATTAATATATGTTAATAAAATAAATATTATAATATGTTAAAGAATGTGTACCATATGATTATTTAATAAATTTAAGTTCTTTCCAGGCTAAAACCAAAAGTCAATAAGATTAACTTATACAAACATACAATACATACATATTCAACAATTTTTTTATTTGTTGTTTAGTTTAATTTTTAGAACATTAATTAAACCAAAAGGAATCATTCAAAGCCTTAATACATTATAAAAAAGATTTACTTTTAATCAATTAATATTTTTCTTAAATAAATGTGATCATAATATATATATATATATATATATAGGAACTGCTAAACTCTATATTCTCATGTAAAGGTTAGCAACCTCCATTTTTTTATTCACAATAAAAATTTATACCCATTAACTTAAATATTTTAAATTAATATTTTTAATTAAAATTACTTAAATATCTTTATTATTTTATTGTCATAAAATTAGTTGCATGGTTTACTCTATTGATATGGAGGTTATATATATCAATTAACACTAGTGCGAATGTGACCCAATGTCAAAAAAAAATTCTCTCTCTCTCTCTCTCTCTAAAGTATTTTTGTTTTCCTTTGTTTATAATTAAAGCTCGTGCAAATACACTCTCTTTATCTCTCATGTTGCCTTTGTGCTTCTCACTGTAAAACATTTCATACTCTTTGCAATGCGTATATTCAAAATTCTCTGGTGAAAAAAGATCAAAAAATTGAACAAGTTAAAAATAGGATAATTAATACAAAATGTAAAAAGATATCTAACATAGAATTGAAGAATAAAAGAAAAGGTATCACATGATTTAAAAAAGAAACTTAGTATATGTAGCCTGTTTATGACCGATATGCATTCTAGCTAATATCCTACATTATTATATAGAATGTTCTTTATGATTCTTTCACCCTCTAAATTTTTAATCATGTACTTTTTTAATAGATTTTATGGATTGATCGAAACTTCCATCTCCTATCTTAGATAGGCAAGATGTTCATATGAGGGAATTACATAATCAAAACTTGAATGCAAAAGAGAAAAACATTAGTACATTAATTAAATGAAAACAAACTTCACATGCTTGAAATCCTGGAAATCTTCACTACAACTTTACATATAGGAGTAAGAGAAGGTTTTTTGAGGAAACTTTATCTTTATTCATCAAGAGAAATTCATATTAACTCAACTTACAAGTCTCCATTAGCACCATTAACTAATAACGTTTATTGATGGTCTTGCCTATTTCATAATTTATCTGGATCACTTTTCGAATTATGTTTTACTTTATCATCTTAAGGAAAAATTAGATATATACATAGTGTTTCGTACTTTGGTCCTAATGGCACAAGTCCATTCTCACCTACTAATGCCTAATTAAGTATAAACTATTGGAAATCAAGCCATGCATCGCATGAATAATGTAACTCAAGATGCATCTAAAAAAATAAACAACTTTCATATGTCATATGTATAATGTATTGAAGATCATTTACATAAAACAACTTCTATATATCATATATGTCAAACATGCTTGCAATGCTCAAAGTCAATTCCCTTATCACTCTAAGATTATCCTAGTTATGGGTTTATTAACTAGATTCTCTTAAAACATTTTTTAAAATATTTTTATTGAATTAAATTTATTTTCCAAATATATTTCACTTAACAAAATAGAGATATAACCAACATAAAATGTTAGTTAAGACACAAATAAACAATAACAAACTAAGAGCAAAATAACAAAATCATAATACTAAAAAGAAAGACTAAAACAAACACAAGAAAAATTTGGCTTTACAAAATAGGTTTATAAAAATATCAACAAAGTGAGGAAACTAATAGGAGAAACACACCATAAATCAAACAAAAAGAATAATCCAACATAAAGATCCAAAGAACTCTACATTAACATGTGCCTCTATCATGTACACATTAATCCGATTCATTAACAATTAAAGTTCACCTGAAACTTCTACTCACTCATTCCTTAAAGTCCTTTACTTGCAAGATAAGAGAAAATAATTTAAATTTCAATAAGAGTTTCTTTGACCAGTAACATAAGTCAAACTAGTTTAAAATATGACAAAAATTCATAACTTTCAAGATTTTAAACTTATGGTAACTCCTTGGCTATACCATCATTATATGCCCGAAGCAAAAGCAGATATAAATATATATTATTAATTTAATAATGGAATTACTAAAAATTAAAAATAAAAATATATTTGTTAAAGATTACATACCAATAAATTATTTTACTTATAGATTCTTTTATTGTGGTCATATCCTCCGCACATATGGCATGCCATCCTTTTAATTAGTTTATTTATTCATACTTCAAGCCCACTCTTTAGCTAGTGCCATCCTTCTTTCTTCCTTTCGTTTATGATATATATGGATCCCTAATGGTGTAATACCACAAATAAGGCAAGAAAGTTTAAAAAGGAATTTTGACTAGAAAATGCCCTAAGCAAAAGACTAATAAGATAATCAGGTGAATCGTAAAGATGGTTTAGATGCACATCTAACTAGAATTTTTGTAGAAAATATATTGGGCACCAGTATAGGTTAAAATCTAATTAAAAATCCAACATTATATTTGAAAAAATTGTATGAAAGTCTAATAGGAAATATAAGGTCTAGGTAAGCCAAAAACTTAAAAATTGGGCTCAAATTTGAAATAAGTCATCTTAATTCATTTAGGCTAATTTGGCTCAAATTTTTTAAACCCAAATCTGACCTTAAAATTTAGAAAGAAAAATAAGGCCTAAACAAAACTCAAGCTTATGGAGAAGGCTAATGGCAATTAGGTGAATAAATGAAAAAGTAAAGATAATTGTTAGTAAACTCTTTTAGACTATATATTTGATAAGTTTTTTATTGAATTTAAGGAGATTAATCTTCTAAATTCTAGCTTCAAGAAATCATGCAACAGGTGCCAACTATCACTAAATTTTTTACAAAGAAAAAAAATAATAATAAGGAGTAACTTATAAAAGAAACTTTAGCTCAAGATTCTATTTAAGGCATTAAAGCCATTTTTGAAGCAAAATTTCTACTCATCTTTTAGCCTAAAACAATGACATCCTTAGGGTTTTCAAGCTTCTAACAATTTTTAAAAGGTATTCTAAGTGATTCCATCAAGTTCTTGCACGATGAGCTAAGTTTCCTTTCATCTTCTTTAAGTTTTATTGAAATTTTCTCTTCAGAAGGCTCCCAAAATTTAGTTTGTTTTAGTAAAGTTGCTATTCCTAGAGGTCTTTTGAAAGGTTAGAGAATAAAAAATTTGAAGTAAGTGGCAACTATCCTTTGTTCCTTTGAGTTTCTCATAAAAGGTGAAAAAAATGATGAAGCATGCTATTATAGGTGTTAAAATGATTTATGGTGCCATATGGTTTAGTTTGGCATTATATAAATGTTGATATGATGATATGATATTGGTATTTTAATTTCAAAATTGGTAGGAAAAGATTAATTAAGTTTCCTTAAGAAGATAACAATAAGGTTTTGTTAAGTTTGGAAACAAAATTTTTAAAGGAGAATAATAGTATGTTTTCTTGTACTCTTTGGAATCAAAAGTTAGGAATTTGGTAAAATTTTAATTTTTATTATTTTAATGTTACAAATAGAGTTAAGATAGATGTATAAAAATTAGGAATTTTTGAAAAAATTTAAAGATATGAAAAGTGAATTTTTATGGATCTTAGTTATAAGAGTTCAAAACAGAATTTTAGATTCTATGTTCTAAAGTTTAGTGCCATTTATGCAATAATTTGATTGATAAATTTAAAGGAATTACTGTTCTTTGTCTATTAACATGTTAGTAAACTTGTATAAAAATTTAGTAAAAATTAAAATTAATTTAGATACCAAAAAAGCTCTTGTGTTATAACAGTTCCAAAGTTGCCTAGTTTTAGCAACTATATGCATTTAGTTCTATATGAATAGTACCAATGTGATATTTTTGTGAAATAATTGAAGTTTTTCATCATCTAACATGTTAGGGATATGGTATAAAATTTGGTAATGATTGGAAGTAATTTGAATGTTTAAAAGAGGTTTTCATTGTAACTACTCATGTGTTGTCTTATTTCGAAATTTATATTTTTGTATTGTGTGAACAGTACTCGAAAATGGAAGAGTTGTAAAACAATTGATGTTTGATACATAGTAATATGTTAAAAGCATTAGATAAAATTTTATTAAAAATTTAAATTAATTTAAGAACCTCAAAGGTACTAAACTATAGGAGTATTCATATTACCCACAGCCTTAATATTTGATATTTCTTTTTGAAAAATGTTGCAATGAATTGAAGTTAATGATATAATTGATCATATTTAAGTTATAATAGATAGTTATTTAGGACATATAGGTCTTCTCACTACTTTGAATGGAAAAATTGCATATTAACCTTAAACATAATAATATATGATGATGAAAGTTGAATATATGAGAATGACAAATTTTGTTGACAAAACTCTTATAGCATAGTTGATATTTTGATCATACTCAATGAAATCAATGATTGATACTTATAACATCTTATCATTGCTTATTATGAATATAATTTATGGAAGGGGGAGATGTTTCATTTGCAAAGAAGGAAAGGCATGGTAAAGGTTAGAAGGATAAGGTGGTGGCTTTATGCCTAGGGTGGCAAGGAATAAGGATAGATTGAAGATATAAGATGAAACTTATATATTAACTATAGTCACTCTATTTAATAAACTTTATAAATATTATACATAAGAGTTACAATAAGTATATAAGATCTTTACTCAATTATTATACATTGTTATGTATATATCTAATCTTTTATGATGAGAACTTTTTAGAAAAAGAAAAAGAGTAGTCATTCACTGAGTATTTCAATACTTATACTCTTCATGTTGTATTTTAATTATAGGTATAGAACATAGATTCTATAAGAATAACTGACACTTATGCAAAAACCTTCCTTTTACCCTAGGGAACCTTCCAAATAACATTTTGCTATAGACTCCAAATTTTAGTAGCATATTCCTAAGTAGATTACACTATAAAAACTTAGAAAGATAAATTCTATATTTAACCCTTTCCTAGTTAATCCCATTAAACAAATCCATTTACCAAAAGGCATGGCTAGTAATTTTAACTTAATCAATATGCTAACTTCTCATTCTTCCCCATCCATGGAATCAAATCTTGAGGAAAACAATAAATGGAAACAAATTAGTCCTAGTTAGAGGTTCTACTTTTAATAGTACTTGTGTATAAATTTATGTTTTAAAAAATTTACACTTTTTTATAAATATCTTTTAATATATGTAAATTATATTTTAAATTTCCTTATACAAATGCAAATAATATTATTTTCTATAAATACTTATTCATACTCTTAGTAGAGTTAAGAAAGCAACTGAGTCAAATGTAAGGATATTGACACTAGTTAGATATTTTTATGCTAATCACAATATCCAAGAATTAGGTCGTGACTAATGGCTAATTGTGAGGAGTTCATCCACTTTCTCACTTATTAGATAAAGTTCACTTAATTCTAAAAGATCATTATTTTCAATTTCTATTCCAACTACGTTCTTATAAATTTGATCCAATTATATCATGATAAACTTATATATGCCATTTGATTCTCCTACAAGATTAGATAATTTGTTTACTTGGCTTTGTAAATGTATGATTCTTAAAATCATTAATGAATAATCTTAAGCAACTAAACTAATATCACTATGACTAACTCTTATATCTTTATTTTCTTTGGTCTAATGGTGCAAGATGTAATGACTTGGAATTTAAACTATATTTTTTTCTTGAAAAATTACCAAGATGTGCGTACACAATATTCCTAAAAATTCATATAAACTGACAAATACAAGTAAAAAATTTTAATTCTAAGTTTGCATTAACAACGAATATATCTTGAGGATCAAAACAATTACTCACCTAATACATATAGTTGGAGCCATTTTTTTCAATCTTCTCCCTGGTAGATGTATTAATCCTTAGAAGCTCTTCTTATAACTTACTAAAGGTAGCTTTGATATAAACTAATGCAATATGCTTTTTAATTTTTAAGGTAACACTCAAAATGCGAGCTCTATGTCAAAATTCAAAATCCTCTTTTCTTTTTTCCTTATAGTGATTCACCATTACTTTCTCATATTTCAAGATAAACTCCTATAATGTTATTGTAGAATTTACAAAGGAATTAAAGAAAGCATTATACTCTCACTCCTTTAGGTGGTATTCATCCCACTAAAAAATATGCTTCTATTATAAATCTATACCCATGACTTTTTTATCTCAAACAACCTTTATAGCCATTCATTTTCTTCTAAATCATAATCAAGCATTAAGCATTGCTATTTTTCTTCAAAATCCTTTGTAATTAGTGATCCTTGAATGTAACTCTTCAACATGCTTGAAAATAGAATTCTTATGATATATGTGAGTAAGCTTTTTAAGGACATCCTAATGTGCCACAAGCAGAGATAATGATGAGTTTTTAGAAATACTTTAGCCAAGGTAGCTCCAAAAGCTAAATCTTAATCAGCTATAATGGATATAGGCTTTTTTCCATTCATTATCTCAAGCTAGGTTTTAAATAACTAAGTAAATGATCTTTAAGACTCATCTTATAACAAAGCATAACTAAATAAAATTAATTAACAATGATGATTCAATCTAGTAAATAGAGTAAATGGCATACAATAATTACTATTTTTGCATACGGTATCAAAAGTAATAACATCCTATAATGTTAATATGCTAATCTTGATCTATTATCAATCTAAAAAAAGTTTACCATCTGATCCTCATCATCATATTGGATTGTATAAAAAAATTGAATTTTCAGCTTGCCTCTATTTATAATAATTGAAAATAGCTTGAGCATCCCTAACATCCAAATTTTTTTTCCTTAGATTTTTAATGTGATCCTAGCAATCTTTACTAGAAAAAGTTAAGTTAGCATTATTAAACATGATAGAAACCTTTCTAGTTGGTATATCTTTTTCTTGAAATTTCTCCATAAGGCTTTTTGTAATAGCACTAATCTTTTTATGACACCTTAGATAAGATACACTTCTAGGACTAATCATCAAATGATTGTGAACATTGTTAAAATGCTTCATAACCCATTTCTTTATTTTTCTTATTCCCTTTCACCATAAGTAAAGCTCAACAATCAGATAATAAAGTTTAACATTTTCTTCTACCTTTTTTCATGTTATTACTACTTTCCATATATCCATTATTCTTTCTTTTGTGTTAGCCTTCACAAAAACAAATTAGAAGACAAGATTTTGGTTTACTAGAATGAATTTGTATTATAAAATCTTTCTTTTTATTAAAAGACATGAATGCCTTAGCTATTTTAAAGGAATCAAATTCCAATCGAATATATGGTCGAGTAATTTCCTCACTAACAAAAACACACTATGACATCTTATTTTCATAGCATGTTTAAAATTTTTCATTGGTGAAAGTATTGGTAAGTTCAAAATATCATACCATAGAGCCATTTTAAGTTAATAATTAAAGCTTACAAGTCCATTTGATATAAATTGCTATGATTTTCATCCATTCTCTAATACAATATAAAATAGTAGTGAGTTAATATTCAATAAGTACATGAATGTTAAAAGGTAAAAAAATTTAAAAGTGAAAAAAATTGATATACCATGAGGAAATGGGAAGATGAATGTATTACTAGTTATTTTATTGATGCTTTGTTTCTGTTAAGACAAAGATAATGAAACTTGAAAAGCTACAATTATGTTATGACACAAACCTAATCATGATTGATGTAAATCCCACTATTAGATTTCTATCAACCTCAACACTAACTATACTAATTATGCCTAACAAAAATTTGTTTATATTTGTGGTGACTCAAATTCATTTACAGTTTAAAGAAAAATAGACAAGGTTTCTTTTATTTTTGGATATTTTTTGAAGGTCACATATCTTAAATTATAAAATATATAAATTCAACACCTATATATATATAATTAGATAATTTCCACACATAAATTACATATATACTTATAAACTTCACTCCTAAGCCAATTGTCAAATCTCCTAACAATATAGTCTTTGATCTTTATAAAAGCAACAAGGTTTAAATGAATTAATTTCAACTTAAGAACATTAGAAATAAAAGGAATGAGTTACAAGAATTCAGTGAGCATATATCTACCATAACCATACTTAGAATTAGTTAAAAAATAATTAAATGCTAATTACGTACTAAAAATAGAAAATAATTGCAAACCTAACTCTTAGATTATTATAACTCAAGGTACTGAGCCCATATTGACATATTCATTTGCACATATCTCAAATTTCCTATTTCACATTACAATTCACAATAATATGAATCACTCAAAGTATATAACATCATTACAATTTCACACATAAATCATTTTTTATAATCATTTCACTTTCAAATAGTCATTAAAAGCTTAATTGCAGCTAGATCATCATAATCATATCAAATGAAAATATCCAAGGACAATTAGATTATATTTTCATAGTATAATACATAGTAGTTTATAGTAAAATATATATATCTACCTTATAACTCCTATGTCAACCTTATCCCCTCACTAGCTTTTTACTAGGAATTTTTTTTCTTGTGTTCACAACATCTCTCCCATCATATTTCTCAATTTTAATGCCATTTGTAGTATAATTTATAAGTTTTACACATCATAATCACAATCTAATCATAATACAAAATAACTAAATCATCACTATAGGTTGTTTTCAAAAATATGTAATAATATATAACAACAACACCATGCCTTCTTTACATGATCATAAACATCCAACTGCAAGAATACACTTAAAAATTATTTAAAAGAATCATATAAATATCCTATAAGTATATGGAATAAATTACCCCATCATCACAACCAATATAACAAATAGGGATATTCATAACTATGTTACAAAATAGGAATTCCATGCCTCCCTTACATGGCATAAGGATTTACTAATAGTAATCTATAAAGAATATATATACACTGATGTAATCAGTTACTTAACCAAATGGCATAGTAAAGTATATGATCGCATATATCAAAATCAAGCTCTCTATTCATAAATATTCTTATATTCAAGTAGTTACATCTCTAAAAGGCTTAATTGCACTTTTAGTCCCTTAAAGTATAAATTAGATGATTTTAGTCCCTTTAATTTATTTTACTTAGTTTTAGCCTTACTAAATATTTAGTTTGCTTGATTTTTATCCATAGTTAACTTTCCATTCAAAATTTAATGGAAATGAATGATATGGCAATTACTTATCTCATATGGTCTAAATTATTAATATGATATGGCAATTACTTATCTTATGTGGCAAGCTATACAAGTCATGTGATTAAAACTCAACCTTCTATCCAAATTGATTTACATTAACCATAATTTGCCTTAAAATAACCCTAACTCTATTGAACAAAGTCATTAGCTATCTAAGGCATGTAACCAAAACATTACAAAGAAAGTAACATCGTTGACATCCTAGCATTACTTATCTTATAATATGTTTTGACCATATAAAACAATCTTTAACACAACTCATTTATATTCTATGGCTAATAAAAATAGTTTAGATTATTGCTTCAAGGGCTCATTTAGGTATAGCTCAAGGTAAAGGATTGAATTTGTTCTTTTTAAAATGATGTTATATATATTGATATAGATAAATTGTATATTTTTGAAGAAATATGTTTTAACCATTCTTTAAGTTTAGAGTATTTGGACTTTTATGGGTTGTGGTCCTATTCTCTATATTATTCATGTAAAGATATGGAATCTTTTTTTCCATGTGCATATGTTTGAGTTTCTTTTTATTCATTAATTTTTTAATATGAATTATTTTTTTTGGAAAGATGTATTAACTTTTATTTAATTTATTTTAATGAAATATTAATTTACAATTAAGGTAATTAATATTTTTTTATTTTATGTTGTTAAGTTACTCAAGTGGAGTTATTTGACATTATAATTCATTATAGAGTGTGATTTATTACTAGTTCCACATTGACATATGTTGGAAGAAGAGTAAAAAAATTGAAAAAGTGACCTTAACCATTTGTCATTAATTGAGGTATCTGCTAATATTAAAGCCTTAAATTATAAAACTTATAAATGCTTACAGTGGAAAATGTTTAAGTAGACTTTAGCAACTAGAATTAAACATTTAACCAAGGACTAAATGTAATAGAGTTAATTAATGCTATGAAAGGATACACATATATTGAGGTGTTTATGAAGCATGATATTAATTTACAAAAAGTTATGGGGAGTGTTGTACCACATATCAAGCATGTTTTTTGTTGGGATCGGGAGTCATACAAGCGCAACGGAATAAATCGATCACAGCCAACAAATCCATGCAAAATGTTAAATCAGAATAAGGATTCGTTCAATACCTTTGTTGATGACTCAAGAATTCAGTCGTTGATCACCTCTTTAGCTTCTTTGTGACCAAAGACTCCGAGGTATCCACACGAACCTGTGAATCATCGATGAACATCCATATGAACACCGATTGGAATTGTTCTCCTTTTGTTCTCATAGTGCTAGCTATGCCTCTTCAAGGATTTTTTGTCAAGGAGAGGTGCTAGGATTTTTCTATGCCTTTTAAGGTGCGTGAATAATTATATTATTATTACCCTAATAAGCCTATTTAAATAAGTGCATAGAAAATCCCTAACCTATTTGGGCTTTATTCCATGTATAATTATAGGCTTACTATTAGACCTTATAATTATGACATAGAATTCCCAAATATTAGGCCCAAACAATTTAGTCTATAAATTCCAAATCCACTAGGCTCTAAGTGTGCGAGCCTATAGGCTTTCATTACGTTGGCAATGATTATTAATCATATTAATGATCATAAATAATGAGCGGTGCCTAGCAACACATCATTGTTACCCAAGTAATGAGAAATTCGATGATTTGACTAAACCTTTACACGTGATCGTTATCTATACCCTTTTATCCTAAACATCTAGATTGAGTACGAGATATGGACCATCTCATTCCCATATAGCCCAATCTTAAGGTTTCTTATCCCTAAATAAGCTAATTGAAGCAAATATAATTGACATCCCATGTCAATTCATCTGAGTATGGCCATGCATTTTGTTAGCTTTACTTAATCAAGGGGCTCATAGATGTTGCTCCTGTTATATAAGAGGGACAAATTCCATCTTGATCATACAAATCCCTCTGCATGATATATGACATATCCAATAACTACCCTTGCAATCACTCAACCATGAGTGACATAGAATAGTATCAAAATATGAAACTCACATGTAGGGAACTTTGGTGATCTCAAGTCAAAGGACCATATTAATAATGATCACTAAGAATCACTCATGATACTCATATAACGATCCATGTAGCGTTCTTAGGATGGGTCAATCCAGTATATAAGTTCTTTAACTTGTACTCATGTGTAAACTTAATATCCCATATAAGTCATCACACATGCTAGTCTTAACATATCAAAGCAACCTAATCCACAATGATATATGATTAAGGAATTTAAGAATATAATTATTCTAATGTTATTATCATAATTAAATATATTATGTAGATAATATATATAAATATAATAATTAAAATTGTCATTAAAATAACATGATTCAAAATTACAATAACTAATATGATTAATTTTAGGGCATATACACTGACATTTTTTACTAGGCTTGTAATAGTGGGAAAGATGGTAAGTACCACAAAGTTCAAGTTAAGGTTAACGGTGTAGAGGCAGTTATCCCTCATGAAGTTCAAGTTAAGGTTTAAGGCATAAAGGGAAATATTCCTCACAGAGTTAAAAAAGAAAAAATATTTAATAGTGTAAAAGCAAACCTATTTTGTAAAGTTTAAATTAAGCTTTATGAAGATGTAAATAATTAAGATGCAAGTGATAAAAATATCGATGATGCAGATATAAATGAAAGTAAATATGAGGAGGAATAAAATTTGTAAATAAAGTAGAGACTATGGTACAAGCTAAAAATGCAAATGTTCTTATGGAACAACATCCATTAAGTCCAACTAAACAAGTTTACTAGGTTGCAGATGATAATGGTGATTGGATAGGCTGAATTTTCCTAAATTTACAATATTCAAAATGCCTTTTAATAAGAAGTTAATTCAATTTAAGATTGGGTTAGACTTTGTTAATAAAAAGACAGTAAAGGATGTTATGCATAATTAGAGGCTTTTTCAAAGCAAACCTATTTAGATTAATAAATACAATAAAAAAAACTAATGATAAGGTGCAAGGAAGAATGCCTGTATTACCTAAGGATAAGATTAAACATACATAGATAAGTAAGGCAAGTCAAGAAATTGATCAACAAACATATGTCTTGGATAATTTCAAAACCCTCAAGTGAAGATAAAACTTTTAGGTAAAGTGTTTATGAATAAAGTGAGAGGAAATACAAATATAAGTTATAAGTCACACTAAGGAAATGCTAGGAAGGATTATGTTTTGCACTTAACAAGAGGGTAGACATGTAAAGTAAAAAAAAAAAGCTATTGAATTGGTTGAAGGCACATCTAAAGATCAATATAGCAATATAAGGAGTTATGGTTTAAAGTTGCTTATAACTAATAAAAGGTAGCAGTGTTATTATATAGGCTAACATATTACCACCCAATTATTTCTCAAGTTTGATAAGATACATGTATGCTTTCAAGGTTGTAAGAAAGCATTTTTATCTTACTACAAGCCATTGATAAGCCTTAATGGATGTTTTTAAAAGGTCATCATGAAGGGCAGCTTCTAGCTGCTTTAGGAAAGGTTGGTAATAACCAAATGTTTCTAATAACATTTGCAATTATGGAAGCTAAAAGGAAATATTTATGGAAATGATTTGTAAATAGGCTACCTAATGACTTAGTTCCTATTGAAGATCATTTCTAGTCTATTATATCAAACCAACAAAGGGTGTCATTTGTTATATTTATACTTATTTCTATTTTATATTTTTTGATAGTTTAAGACATTGGAATTAATTGTTATTTTTCTTGTAGGAGTAAGATCACACTATTATTAATCTAAGGGAAGGTATTAAGCATAGATTTTATGTGAAGCATTTGTATGCTAACTTCAAAAGGAAATTTTCAAATGAAAAGTTAAAAATTATCATGAGGGAATTTGCAAAAGTAATGACAATGCTAAAATTTGAGGTAGTAATGGAAAAGCTAGAAAAATTTAATGAAAATGCTTGGAAACATATGCAGAAATTCCTATCAAATTAATAGAGCAAGTATGCTTTCTCCACTCATACTAAATGTTATATATATGTGAACAATATGAGACTTTTAATAGAGAAATTTTAGAAAATAGATAAACCTACTACCCAACCAGTAGAAGACATTAGACTTTATTTGATGAACAAAATTAGTGACAATAAGAAGAAAGTTATAAGGCACTTTGGAATCTTATGTCCAAAGATATAAAATATTGTAAAAAATAATGAATGGATACCAATATAAGCTAGGGATAAGCAAGATGCATTGTATGAAGTTGAGAAAAAACTGAAAGATATGTAATGTATTTGGTTAAGAAATCATGCTCTTGTAGAAAATGGCACTTGATAGGTATGCCATGCTATCATTCAATGGTAGCAATAGCTTAGTGCAACCATGCCTTAAAAGACTACATACATAAGTTTTACAAGTTAATTCCTATTTATTTGCTATTATGTTAATTATTTGGTTTGTCCATAAATTTTGAGTCTAATTTATTTTTTTTGTTGAATCTATTTTATATAGTAAGAAAACATACATTGAATGTTACAACCATATAATATGCCTTATTAATGGTCCTAAACTTTAGCTAAAGAGTCAAGGAGATCCATTACAACCCCATAAGTTAGAAGATAACTAAAAAGGCCAAAAAAGGTGAGAAAGAAAGACACAAATGAAAAGTCAAGGGACCTAAATAGGTTGCCAAGACACCATTTAACTTATAAGTGCAAAAGATGCCATAAATTTGGTTATAATATTAGAAGCTTCAAAGGGAAAAGTAAATTTAATAGAGAAATCCCAATAAAAGGTAATAAAAACCATGTAACATGAGCTACCTCATAAGTTGCGACGTAATTAGCCTCATAACTAACATTAGAAGCCTCAAGGGTAGCCTTACAAACATACCTTTTTGCATATTCCCAAGATAGATTAGTAGCAACACCTAAGGTAGCACTAGCAACATCCAAAGTAGTAGCAACAACATTCAAGTTAACATCAAAAACACTTTCAAAGGCAAATTCCAAGAAAGATACTAGTGGTTTAGGATTCAAAAAAGAGATAAGGAGGAAATCCTTTTCATGTGCTAGGCAACAATTTGTGACAAAAGAAACTTGACAAGCTATTAGTAAAGGAGCAAAGGGAATTAAATAAAGTTATTCCCATTTGATTCACAGAAAGGGGATAAAATGAATTAGCCTATGTGTAATTGCTTTAGGATAACTTGAAGATATATTGTTTTTTAAGTTCAGTTAGATGTACTTTTTGCATTTTAGCCCATATATTGGAACAAAGCAATATGGCCCTTTTTAAACTAATTAGTAATGGAATGCTTTTTCTTTGTGTTATCTTATGATTTTTATTTTTTTAGACTATGTTATTTAGTAGAATCTTTCAAATAATCTATTTCAAATTTATAGAATGCATAGTTTTTCCCTACATTATTTAGTAATATTACTCTACAAAGTCACACTTTCATTGTATCTACTTCATTCAATATGTGTCCTTATATTTACATTTCTTAGCATGTACTAAATTCTTTGGCTTAGTTTAGTTATGGTGGGTTGTTAAAGAACTTTACCATGATTAGGTATTTATCTTCTATTTTATCTAATTTGTTTGGTAAGATTATGTAGGAATAGTTAGGTGTTCATATATATATATATATATATCCCATTTACACCATCACACGGCCAACAAGGAACAACCAGCCTCTTTCGGACTCATGCTACAATGCGTACCACATTTTCCATAAACAAATTCAAGCTCCAGAAAGAAAACACAAAGTTTAGATCATAAGCAACCAAAGTTAATTAATTCATCCCTACTTCCCCCCTTGACTTTGATACCCCTTGTTCACATGTGAAAATTAAGACGTAAGCCTAGTTTTCTAGAAAATATTACTATTCAAACCCAGAATTCAAACACTTAGATCAATTTATAAGCAATAAAAGTTATTTAGTTTATCCTTATAGAACTCTGAGGTAGATATCAACCCCCGGGTCATACATCTGCATTACTTTATGCTATTTTATTTTCTGCATTCATTAACTGTTTCTATTCTTCATCTACTCTCCCTGCTGCATATTTACTGTTTAAATCTTTTATTTCATGGCAAATAAATTTATCCGATCTTTTTCAAATCAGTTTTCACTAAGCAAATCTTTGATCAAATCTAGCTCAGATTCGAGTAAAAAACCTATCTTCTCTGAAGAAATTAAATTTGAAAATATAAATCAAAAACTTGATGATTGGGAATGCCAAATATCCCAAATCAAGAACTTTATTTTATCAAAAAAGAAAGTTTTTTCAACAGAACTGATTACATTATCAAGACTGTTGAAGAAACCATATGGGTAAAACCCAATGATGAAAATTTCATACTTTTTTTTGGCCAAGAAGCAGAAAAGCTTCGAAAAAGGTATAATTATTTGCATATTGGCTGTATTCAAATTGCTGCAGTATCAACTCTTCGTAGAGGGCTTGATAATGCTATCCTCCTCTATCTTCGAGATGGAAGGGATACAAATTTTAAAAATTTCCTCATCGGAGGGGTTGAAACTAGTCTGTCTCAAGGACCCATCTACTTCAACTGTTTTCCAAAAATGAAGATAGTCCTTGCCATAGATTAATTTCCTGAAGCTCTTCTTAAGCTTCAAGTTAAATTGCATAATTATACCATAGAACCCGACCAAATTCCAGTAGTGATAATTTACTGGATCCATTATAAATTGCAACGCATCACTTTGCGTAAAACCACCTTCACTGAAAGGAGAAACAATCTTCTTTCAAATAGACGCAACAAAGGTAAACTTGTTTGTTCCAATGAAAACAATATGGGATAGAATAAGTTGGCCTGAAGACTGGGGATTTAGAAATGCAGTCAAGCCTTAGGAGATTGCTGCCAAACTAATCTCGAGAATTGAAACCATGCCAGATGGTTCAGTCTCTATTTCCTTTGAGAATAGAAATAGGCTTAGTAATTTTATTGAGTCTGAATCTTTTTCCTAAAATATGGATAAAAATTTGGTAAAAGGATCAAGAAGATCTTGTTCTGGGAGAATCAGTTCAAAAACCATTTTAAGAACTAGGTCTTCTAGAGGATCAATTTCTTCAAGAAAATCTTTTCAAACTGCTTCTATTGTTAACGTTGATATTTGTGGCGTTTACAATAGTACAAATATCCCAAGACCAGTATATGGTCAAACCAGTCAAACTTTAGAAGATGAGAAGGATGGCGAAGCAATAGATCCTGACAATGATTTAGCAACATCTATTGGCTCTTCTACCGCCTCACAAATCTGCCCTAATAATGACCCAATTTTATTATGAATTATAAAAATTCATTTGAAATAGATAAGGAATCTTTGAGGAAGGAATTTTATTCTGACCAATTCCTCCATCAAAGAACTTAGTTTTTAGCAAAATATAAGGGTCAGGCAAGGCAAAAGATTCAAGAAGAGTATTACTCTGATATGAATCTAATTAAACAAAATCTTTCCTTCTTTGATTGGTTTGAATACTATACTGGAAGGAACCAAATTTACTATCCTTTTTCTGAAAAATCTGTTGGAGTCATTCATGAGTGGACCTCTACCAAAGGAGAAAAACTCAAGTCAGAACTTCCTCCAAATGGGCCATTTCAAATACCAACAACGGATCCAAAGAAGCCTGTCGTAGCATCTCCCTTCAAGCAAGCTGACTGCCAAGAAGGAGCAGCTGCTACAGCCAGAAATTTTGCTACCGTGATCGAGCAAAACAACTATACCAACAGGTATCTCCAGACTTTAGGGTCTCAGCTAGTATCTGTTAGTAATAGAAATATATCTGCTAGAAATATAGGTTCTGGTATTTCTGAAAACCTTGCAGGTGAAGCCTCTAGAACCAAATCTAGGATTGAAGAACCCCTCTTCAAACCTTACCAAATTCCATCTGAAAAATAGCTCTCTAAACCTAAGAAATCTGTTGACCAGATGATAGAAGAACTCAATCATAGGTTAGCAGACTTATGTCGTGATGAGTCTGACACACCTAAATCTGTGAAATCTAGCTCTTTAAAACATGTAGGAGTTCTTGGTTATTATTCAGAATCATCTTTTGATAATGGCCAAATAAACCTTATCAAAAAAGAACCTAGGGAAGTTAGCTGGAGAAAACCCCAGAATCTTTACTACCCTAGAGCCAATCCTCCTGACTTAGTTGTTGAGGAAAAATCGAGGATTGTCCAAAATTCCTATAGCGGGAATAATATCTATGAATGGAACATAGATGGGAAATCCGAATATGAAATCATAAATACTTTCCAACAAATGGGAATGGTTAGCATAGCTTACCATACAACTTATCAATGTGATGATGTTACTGTCTGTCATTACCTAATAACTGGGTTTTCCAGACAGTTAAAAGGATGGTGGGATGATCATCTTTTACCCATAGAAAAAACTCAAATTTTAGAAACTGTAAAAAGGGATGATAATGGAGATATCCTTTTAGACAATGAAGGTAACCCAATCCCAGATGCAGTAAACACCTTAATCTATGCCATGATTAGACATTTTATAGGTGATCCGACCTTTTGGAAGGATAAATCAGCCGAGTTGTTGTCTAATCTCAGGTGCAAATCTCTATCTGACTTCAGATAGTACAAGGATATGTTCTTTACCAGAGTTTTCTCTAGGTCAGACAGTAATCAACCGTTTTGGAAAGAAAAGTTTCTTGCAGGACTTCCCCTAACCTTAGGTGATAAAGTCCGAGGAGAAATTAGAGCCCTTTACGGTGATCAAATCCCTTATGAACATCTTACTTATGGAGAACTAGTAAGTCACGTTCAGAAGGTAGCCCTCAAAATCTGCCAGGATGATAAGATCCAACAACAACTAGCTAGGGAAAAAACCCAGAACAGAAAAGAACTTAGCTTTTTCTGTGAACAGTTTGGTTTAACCTGCTCTAGGAATCCCAAACCCAAAAAATCTAAACATTCTTCAGAGCAGCATAAAACTGCTTCTAAAGATGTTTCAAAACCTGAAAGAAAGTCAAAACATGACTCTAAATACTTCGGGAGAAAAGCTAGGGGTAGAAACATTCCTCCTCAAGCCCAAAACCAAGCAGTATGTTATAGGTGTGGAAAACCTGGACATATTGCTAAATACTGCAAGTTGGATAGGAAGGTTAGGAAATTAGGATTAGATGAATCTGTCCTTAACCATATCCTTACTTGCCTTGCTGAAACCTCGTTAGAATCAGAAGCTGAAGCTAATGAAGAAAATGAAGTTCAGCGTTTGGAGCATCTTCCTGAAGATGACGAAATATCCTTAGGGGATTCGCCCTCTGAGTTTAGAGTTAGTATGCTCAACGATGAGCAACAAATCCTGTTAGACATCATTAGGGACTATCCTGAAGATGAAAAGAAACAAGGATTTCTTCTCCAAAATCTTTTAAAAGAATCTTCAAAAAATCTAGAAAAACCTTCTTCTTCCAAAAGGTTTTCTCAACCAACTTCTTTTAATCTGAAAGAAGTCTTAAACAAATTTAAGTTAGACTTTGCCAGACCTGTTACATTATAGGATTTACAGTCTGAAATAAATTTGCATATATATATATATATATATATATATATATATATATATATATATATATATATATATATATATATATATATATATGTGTGTGTATATATATATATATATGTGTGTGTATATATATATATATATGTATATATATATATATTCTTCTTTGAAAAATAATGTTATTGATAATAGGCATATAGGTGATAGATTTCAAGATTGATTATATTTAGGTTCATATCTATATCATCTATAAAATTTAAATGTCATCATCAATTAATTTAAAAGGAAAGGCACATGTCATTTACTTATTTTCTAAAAATTCCCATATTATAAGTGATGTATATAATACTATTTTATCATTGAGTAAAGGACATATGTCCTTTACTCAAATACATAACCTTTATTCAATTATATAGATATGTATTTCAAAAAGGACATGTGTCCTTTACTTAAATACATATCAATATAAATGTGGTTTCATGCAGTAAAGCATATAACACTAGGTTTAAATGATGTATATACTTTTATTAATTATCCAATCAAGTAGTACTTTAACTATATTGTGTTAGAATTCTTTCTAGTTTAATACATTATGAGCTTGTATTCTATTACTATATAAAGCTTTATTTTAATTTCTTGGAAGTATTTTCATGTACATTGGTTTATTCTTTTTGAACTAAACCAAGTTGTGGCCAAAAAAGATGAGCTTGTAGTCCTTATTTTTTTTTACTTATCATTCTTTCTTGAATCAACTACAAAGACTAAGTTTTTGTTTAAGTTATTTACAGTAAGCCATTTTAGTTAAATTTTCAAAACCACACTACTTGTAGTTTAAAATATATATATATATATATTGACAGCGTGTATTTATTCAGTAAAATGTGCTTGTAAAGGTGTGATTGCATCTTTGACCAACTGCCATATATAAACTCTATCAAACATTAGTTTATTTCAATCCATAGAAATATCTATCTTCAAAATTTAATGTTAGTGGCAGTGTTTGCAAACAATCATCACATATTTAATAATGTTTGAGTTTATAGGATACATTCTAAAGCAAAACATTTCATAGCTTAAATCTTAGTACTAAGAAAAAAAATTCATACAAATAAATAGACACTCTTTGTAATAAAAGTCAAGTTTGACTTTAACACTTCTTTAAAGGAATAAGATTATCAAAATACTATATATCAACACTTGTGTTTCTTTCAAAATTCAAATAGCATGCTCACTCATAAGGCTTTTAGGTTTTGGGAAATCAAAATTTACAAAAACTATTCTATAAGAATTGATTTGGCAAATCATTTTTGGATAAAAAGATTAAACGAGACTAAATTAATTGAAAATAGATAGTGTGGAATAGAAATTTTCTTTTTTCATTGCATAAACATAAAGAGCAATTCTCAAATAAAGCATTACATAGGTTAGACAATACAAAAAGAGCACCTTTAAGTTTAAACCAAGTTATTTTTTCATTTTATCAACAAACCTAACCTCTAATTAACTACCTTCACCAATACATGTATCATTAGCAACACTAATAAAATAGTAAACCCTAGGGAAATTTGACAAATTTTATTCTTATCTTTTAGTACATCATGCCTGAAAACTTCCTTTTCTTTGTCATTAATCTCAAGGTCATGTTAGCTAAAATAATTAGTTATACTTCTTGTTATTGTAGTAATAAAACCTTCATCCTAGGTTTTCAATAGTCCAAGACATCAATAACATTCTTGTCTTACTAATGTTGATGGATATTGTCTCCCTTAAATAGATTATGACTTTGTCTAATAGAGTTAAGGTTATTTTTAGGCAAATTATAGCTGATATAAATCAATTTAGGTAGAAGGTTGAGTTTTAATCACATGATTTGCACAACTTGTCACATAAGATAAGTAGTTTCCATATCATATTAGTAATTTAGGCCACATGAAACAAATAACTACCATATTAGCCAATTTTGTTAAATTTTAGATGGAAAGTTAACTATTAATAAAAATCAAGCAAATTAAATATTTTGTGGGACTAAAACCAAGTAAAATAAATTAGGAGGACCAAAATCGAGTATTTAAGGAGACCAAAAGTACATTTAAGCCTTACTAAAAATGTTAGCAACTTTAAAAATAACTATTGAAGGAGAAAAAAAAAGGCAAATTAGCAAGACTAACCTTAAACTTGCAATCACAACATTGCTTTCAAGTGGAACTATTAGAGTATTAACCCATCTTATAGGTTGAATGAAAAAAGTTACCTTTAGTAATCATAAATAATGAAGACCTTCTTGAAATGCAAAGGCAAATTAAGTTATTTAACTGGAACTAAACCCAAAGAAAATGATCCAAAGTTCAAAGCATGGGATGAAGAAGACTCCTTGATTAAGTCATGGTTATGGAACTTAAGGCTACCTAAGATAAGCACAAATTGTATGTTTTTGTCCAATGCTAAGGAGATTTAGGAAACCATATGTCAAACCTACTCTGAGGTAAAGGATATTACCTTAATCTATAAGATGAAGATAAAAACCTCATCTACTAAAAAGGGTAACCTTTCTATTATAAAGCATTTTAATATGATGAAAGGCTTTTGCCTTGAATTTAACCACTATCAAAATATAAAATTAAGTTATAGCAATGACACTATATTTCTTAATAAACTTTAAGAAAAGGAAAGGATTTTTGAATTTCTTGCAAGATTAAACATTAACTTTGATCAAGTAAGATTTCAAGTTCTAAGAAGGGAGAATTTACCATCATTAAATAAGCTCTTTTACATCATTCGAATTAAAGAAAGTAGAAGGAGTGTGATGATGGGCTCATAATCTTGTGAAGGATCAACTATGGTCACAAAGAAAAGTAAGAAAGGATCTACACAAAATACATTGGGACATACTAAAAAAAATAACAAAACTTAAATATGAGAAGGGAAAAGATAAGATTTAGTACACCTACTAAATAAAACTAAGACACTAGAGAGAACTACTTTAAATTACATGGAAAAGCTTAAGTTCTTTCTCAAAATGGTGGGTTTAAGAGACAAAGGCAATTCATATTATGTAAAAGATTCTAGTTAAAAAAAATGTGCTAATAAAGCTGTAATTAGAAAATTCAGAAAAGAGGAAATAGAAAAGCAAAGAAATTTGCTTCACTCCCTAACTAAATTCACTATTGGTAAGTGCTTTATGGTACTATAATACCTCAAGTTAATAAATAAGTTTTTATAAATTTCAGTGTTTGTAAATATTTCTTTTATTTCTTCAATTAATAATTAGTTTTAAATTTTTATTCTTTTAAATTCCAAGATATTAGAATAATATTGATGATGATATTCAAATTTTATTTATATGGCCGTTATTGATTTACAATTAGTTTAAAATAATTTCTACAAGGAATTTGTCACAAATTGAAAATAATTTTAGTAAGCATGGGTGTAAGAATTTATGAAATAATTTATTTATACTTGATAAATTATTTTAAAAAGTTATGAAAATTTTGAATAATTATTTTAGGACTTTCAAATATATATATATATATATATATATATATATATATATATATATATATATATATATATATATATATATATATATATATATATATATATATATATGTTGGGGTAGGATTGAAAAATATTGAATAGAGATTTCAAACAAAATCAATTTTATGAAAATAACTTTTCTTTTTAATAAATAAATAGCTAGATTATTTTTTAATTTAAAATGGATAGCTAGGATTCTCTAGAATAAAAATAGATAAATGAGATTAAGGGGAATATGCAATTACAGTTTCCCATATTTTAAAAGCCCACAACTTAATTTTTAAGCATCTTTCTCCTCTCTTTTTTATATTCAGTGCCCTTTTCTCTCTCCACACACTCCTTCACCTTTCTCTTTCTTTCTCCTTCTTCTTCCTTCTTCTCCTAGTCACCCCTCTTTCTTTTTAGTTTTGCTCCATCTCTTCTTCCTTTTTCTCCTTTCTCTTCTTCTTCTCCTTTCTTTTACTAGTAATATGGAGTAATGGTCATGTCGTCACCTCACTGCCATTAACTCTCACCGTGCATAACTAGAAGCTCTACTAGTGGTGCTCAGAAGTTGCATGAGCAATGATAGCATGCTAGGATTTCTATTAGGCTACTACTGTTCTTGCACCTAACACCTTCTATCACTAGTGCTGATGTTATTAGCACGACAGCTACACCCTATAGAGCTTCTTAGCTTGCCAAGAATATGGGGGATCTACTAGTTAAGCCTAAGGTCGAGTAGGCATCATAATTACTAGAGTCACCTTTTTTTGCCACCAAACGCCATTGTGTAGAGTGCTTGGTCTCCAACTTGAAAGCTTCACAATAGGAGGTCATTGATTAGAATGAGGATAGCAAGATGGAAATCCTTCTTTTTCTAATGAAGTTTGGCCTACCCAAGTGTCAATGACCTTCTCAGGTTATGGTAAGGCCTTTTATACAAAAAGTCTTTATTTCTTTGTGATGATTTAAACCTATTCAAAAAAACCCATTTCTATATATTTTGAGAAATATAATGATAACCTTGAAAAATAAGATTTTTATAATATGTAATGATTTGACATCATGTTTGTAGTATTTCTAGTTATACCTTAAGATTTTGGATGATTTAAAATTGATTTAGAAAACCCATCTATAAGTATTTCAACCTACATGATAATATTTATGAAAAATATGATTTTTATGATGTAGAATGCATAAGTTAGAGGAATTGTGGAGTGTTACTTCCTAATATTATAAAAGATTCATGAGTGAACCAACAAACCTTAAATGGGTGAAATAAGAATTAGTGATGATATTGAAATAAAACTAAAGATATTAGAAACCAAATATATAATTTTATGAGATAAAATGAATATAGCATTCTTATAGTATAAGGTTTTTATATTTTGACTATTTCATACTTAGTTCAAGAAATCTCATTTTATCATCTTATTTGGATAACTAACATAACATTGATAAAATAATGATTTAAGACTCTAGAATATAAGGTTACTATACTTAAAGTATACTTATATCATAAAATTTATTATTTTAATGTTTAAAGTTAATTTAAGTAACTCCTTAAAATGTGATGTTTTGAATTTATAAGCTTATATTAGGAAATATAAGAAGCTAATGGTTTTGAGTGTTGAAATAATTATAAAATAAATCTAAAGTTGGTGATGTTTGAAAAGAGGGTGAACAGTTACTTTGTATTAATAAGTTATCATTATAAATTGTTAAGTAAGGAGAAAGGACAGATAAAAGTGAAATGAAAGTGAATATTTGGAGATCTTCAAAGTGAATGGATGCTACTAGATGAGTATATATCTGACCTTTATATGCTTATGGATGATATGGAATATATCCCTACTTCCATAAGTGAGTTCTTTAAGGTATACTTGTATAGCATAGATTATTACTAAGTTATCCTTGTATCCATATATAAATGATATGGAGATGTTATCTGTAGTCAGAAGATAGTTATCTATTTAGGTAAATGTAGAACTAATATTCCTAGTATAAACCTAATTATCTATTTGAATAAATGTTAAATAAACATGATTAGAAAGCATAGTGTTACTACTTTAGACTATCAATTAATTATGATATGGCCATATGGGTGAACATGATGGCATTATTTTAAACATAGATCTACCGTTGTGTGTTTTGATATCACCTCATGATGAATTAGTTACTTTACATTGAAATTTTTATAAACATTTGTAATATGAAAGTTGAGCTCTCACGTGTATATTATTTGTGAATCATGCTATGAGTAGCATTAAAAATTGTGAACTATGATAGGGTGATAATATATAAGCCACATGGAAAATTCCTAACAAACAATTGTGAAGGATATAAGACTGACCCATAAATCAAAAGGGAGGATACAAGTATGTTTGTTATAAATGACAATGTGATGTAATGTGATATTGGAAATTTGTTTATAATTGGATATTACTATTTGATATGGTTGTAAGATCTTGATGTGATTGTATAGATCTGATTATGATTGAGCCTTAATGACTATTTATGAATGTAATAACCACTAAAATGGATGGTGTGTGATATTACAAGGATATTATATACTAGTGAATAGTTAAGTTTACTATAATTAGCAATGTGAAATATGAAATCTAATTATATGCAGGTTCACACTCAATTCGAGGTTTAGTTTTGTATAATTCAAAAATCTAGGGAATAAGTTTATTATTAGTTTCCAATTTAAAAGATGATTAGTTTGTAACTATTATGTTTGTATATATAAAGCTAATCATCTGTAAAGTAATGATAGGTATATGTACACTGAGTTTTTGTAACTCATTCCATTTTATTTTCAATATTTTCAAATAATAAATAATGCTTTCAAGTTTCATCACATCTATGGAGAAACAAAAATCACTTGGTTTGAAGATTTGATAGTTAGGTTTCTTTTTGAATTATGATCAGAATTTGAGATATAGATGTTATTGATTCAGCATTAGATACATTAAACTATTCATTGGTGTATAAGTTTGAAATTGTATAGTGTTACATGTATGTTTATTACTATTGTATCTATGATGTATATATATAGGTTTTATATTTTAGGAAGTGCAGCCCTCAGAAAGTGTCTAAAAATAAGAAAAACTCTATTTATTTTTCTACAAAATTTAAAATATTATTTGAGTCTCCTCCAAATAAAGATACTTCCATTAGATAGAATTAGAGAAATCAATGTTAAGGCTTGAGGAAATCGAGTATCAAGATCCACACTAATCATGATTAAGATTGAGTCATGATAACCTTACAAACTTCTGATAGTCCCAATACATTATGTAAAGTCTCAAGAAGCCCTAATCATATGACACACAATTTCACAATGTTTCAAACTTGTAGAATGTGCTTATAGGATAAAAAGATTGCTATAGCTAATGGTTCTCCCATAACCATTACTAGTCAAAGGAAAATTATTTTAAATTTTTACCTTAAAAATGTATTACATGTTTTATAATTATCACTTAATCTAATATACATCTATCAGGCCACTAGAGGCTTAAATTATTCTATAGTGTTATACCTACATATTATGTTTTTAGAATTGAACTTCAACAAGGATGATTGGGTATGCTAAGGAAAGGAATGGCCTTTACTATTTTGAATAACCAAAAGATGAAGATATTATAAACAAGTTTATGTGTTATGCTTTTATAGTTATGTACAATACAAAAAATGATATTTGGCTATATCATTATATATTAAGTTATTCTCTTTTTACACTTTTAAGAACTATGTTTCTTACTTTATTTGAAAACATCAATATAAATGATTTACACTATGAGACTTGTGAACTTTCTAAGTACCATCACACATCTCATCTTTTAAGCAACATAAAGTCTTCTATACCTTTCTCTTTTATACATTTAGATATATGAGGACCTTTTAAGGTAGCTAATATTTCAAAATCCAAGTGGTTTGTATCATTCATTAACAATTATACAAAAACATCTTAACTCTTCCTTTAAAAGAAAAATATAAACTTGTTTAAATTCTTTCACTTTTTTACAACCTGATAAAAAAATCAGTTTGGTATCTTTATAAAAACCTTTAGAATCGATAATGTCAAGTAATATTTTTATCAAAATCTAAATGTTTTCTTTTAAAAAAAAAGGAATTATGCATAAGTCATCTTGTGTTTATACACCCCAATAGAATAGGGTAGTTAAAAGAAAGAATAAAAACTTCCTAACTCCTCTTTCAAGCAAATTTTCCTAAACATTATTAGGGAAAAGTTGTCTTAATAACTACCATCCTAATAAATAGAGTATCATCTAAAACTCTTCATAATAAAAGTCCTCTAGAAGCTCCATTAGAATTTTATCTAAGTTTAAAAAATTTTCAAAAGCTACCTTTAAAGTTTTTGGGTATGTGTTTTATTTGCACATAGATATACATGAAAAAGGAAAATTGGATCTAAGATTCATAAAGTGCATATTCCTTAGATACTTAACAGCATAAAAAAAGTAGAAGTGTTATTATCCTAAAACTATCAAGTCTTACATCACAATTGATGTAAATCTTTTAGAACATGAACCTTTTTATTCTTCTCCACACGAAACTTATCTTCATGGGGAGTAAATCAAGGAAAGATAAAGAAAAATTATTTTTTAATCAAATTGTTCTCCAAACTTCAATTAAAAGCATTGCACATGTACCTAATCAAAATATTATACAAAATGTTGCACCTAATCAAAACATTGCACCTAATAAAAATGTTGTGCAAAATACTCCAATTATTCAAAACATAGTGCCTAGTGTCCAATATATTGCACTGGCTATTGCAATCCAAGGAACAACACCTGATACTCAAAATGACTTTAAAATAAGCTTCTTTAGAGGCAACCAAAAATATTGAAATAGATGAATCAGCTAATTCATGACTTAAAACAAAACTTGATTATAGACTAAACTTAAGCTAACCTTAAAAGGTATATACTAAAAAAAGATCAACTCCAAACTTAATGTCTATATAAATAACTAAGGACCCTGAATAAAAAAATGGTCTACTCCAAACTCTTACTTATACACTTGATGTTTTTCATGATTTTTTAGATTGAGGGATTTCTATTTCCTTTAAGGAAAAAAATGGATAATGCACACCCTATCTCACACAATGTAAGTTTTGACAAAAAAATTCTTTATAATAGGAGGCCTTTCTTACCTTTTTAAATTATATAAGTATTTCAAAAAATGCACAAAAGGCTCTTGTAAATAAAAAAATTACAAATATGCTATGGAAGAGGAAATGAGGACCTTAAAAAGGAACCACATATGTGAAATTATCAAATCACCTAAAAGAAAACTTCCAATAGGATGTAAACACATGTTTACTATAAAATATGAAAGTTAATGGAACCTTGGAAAAATATAAGGTGAGGTTGGTAGCAAAAGGATATATCTAAACCTATAAGGTAAATTATTACAAAACTTTCACCCTCATGGCAAAAATGAATATTGTTAGGATTCTCATGTCTCTAACAGCAAGTTTTAGTTAGTTTTTGCATCAATCCAATATTGAAAATGCTTTTTTACATGGTAAATTAAAGGAATAAATATTTATGGAACTTCCTTTTAGGTTTAACAATTCGTTTATTAGTGACAAAGTTTACAAGTTAAAAAAGGCTATGTATGATTTAAAACAATCTCTAAGAGCTTGGTTTGATAAATTATTCAAAGCAATGCTTATTATAGGATATAAACAGAGCCAATAAGACCATGCCTTATTTATTAAGAACTTAAAGGATAATAAAATAATAGCTCTTTTTTTTATGCTAATGACATATCATCACCAAAAATGATACAAAAGAAATGAAAAGCCTTAAAAATCATTTAGCTATAAAACTTAAAGTCAAAGAGCTTGGAAAATTGAGATACTTCCTAAGAATTAAGGTTGCAAATTCCAAAAAAAAAAAGGTACATTTATATCATAACTAAAATATATCTTAAATCTTCTCTAAGAAATTGGGATCCTAGGGTGTAAAACTATAAACACTCTTATGGAAACAAATCACAAACTTGGAGAAGAGGAAAATGATAATCCTATAAGGCTAATTGATAAACTTATTTACTTATCTCATACATGGCTTGACATTACATGTGTGATTAGCATTGTCAGTTAATATATGCACAACCTAAAGGGAAGACACTTACAGGCTATACAAAGAATTCTCCATTACTTAAAAGGTACACCAATATAGGGAATCTTGTTTAAAAGGATGCACTTAAAAGCCTATATAGATGTCAACTACATTAGGTTAATGATTAATCATAGATCAACTACTAGTTATTACACTTTCTTAAGAGGAAATTTGATTACATGGAAGAGAAAAAAATAACCTATTATAGCAAGATCAAGTGTTGTAACTAAGTTTATAGCTATGGCTTATGGGGCATGTGAATTACTTTGGATAAATATCATCCTAGAAGTCTTTAAGATTCAATAGGAAAAACCTATGAATTTGTATTATGACAACAAATCTACTATAAATGCAACATATAATACAATCTAACATGATTGGGTTGAATACATTGAAGTTGATAGACACTTTGTTAGAAAAAAAAAGCTTAATAATGATCTCATTAATACTCCTTACATTTCATTAAGCAATTAACTAGAGGATGTGTTAACTAAAGGGATTTCTAATTAATGATTTCAATAAATAGTTTACAAGAATGGACTATTTATTCCTCAGCTTAAGAAAGATATTGAAAATCTCTAATTTCCATTATTTTTGTTATGTTTTAAGAAATTTATTAGTTAACTAATGACCAATTTCCTTGTATATCTATTAGTTAACTTCCTTTTGTTTGTATATCTTTTCCACTTTTAGATGATCATCTCCTTGATTTTAGGAGTTACTTTATTTTAAAAATTCTTTTATTGAGTAATATCTTCCATGATTTTAAGAAATCACATGTAATCTTTAGTATATATTTACTCTATTATAAAGCAAATATATACAAGCAGGAGTAGTACATGAACTTGGAGAGTGAGACCATTGTAGAGAGGATTATAAATGTTTAGAATTAAATCAAAATGCAATTTGAAGTTTTAATTTCATGCAAATTAAGTCTAATTATCTATTATCTGTTTGATACTCCAGGACACTCTCATGAATAGGCCTCCTAAGGTGAGTTTCAACTAGTTAGGAAGAAAGACATCTTGAACACAACATTAGGATTAAGTAGCATTTCAATCATATTCGAGGTGTTAGATATGGTGTCAACCTAAAGGAGTACTTCGGCGCTCAAAGCACCATCTAAATTCTAATAGGACTTACATGCTTTGAGTTAGAAGATGTCATGCAAGCATCACCCACAATATGGAAGCTTGACTCAATGCAAACTAGATGATAAAGATGTAGTAAATGTAGAAGCAGCACATGCATATGTAATAGTAGCAAGAGTAGATGTAGCAATAGCTAGGGATTCAATTTATGTTATGTAGGTCAACCCATTTATTAAATATATCAAAATAAGTCATCCATTTAACTCGTTTAATAATTTCAATTAATAAAATTTATATTATAAAATTATTTATTAAATTGAATTACTTATTATCTTTTATAAAAAATATTTTAAATTATTAATAAAATACTATTTTGAACCTTTTATTATTATTTTATTAAAATAAGGATTTTATGTTTTTATTATATATATCTATTTTTAATTTAATTATTAACTATTTCTTAATCAATATTTTTAAAATTTTAAGATAAATTCTTAAATAGGTTAGTGTATTAACCAAAATTTTGTAAGCATGTCATGTTTGTGCTATATTAAAAATTGTCACCCCTAGCAGTAATAACTTTGTGCTCTAATAGACTAAATTGCCTTTTAGCAAACCACACATTTGAATTCCTTGTCATTTTTCTAGTTAATCTCTACAACCACTTTTCACACCAAAAAGCTAGCCCATTTGATTGCTACCTAGCCTACCCTTGAGATTACTAATTATTAAAGGATGCCAAACCCTCTTATGATAAATGTGTTAGAGTTACTAGCATTTTTGCCTTTTGTTACCACAATAGAAGACATAATAAAGATTATTCCCAAGGTAAATATCACCTTGAACCCTTACACTTTTCCATATATTTCTATGCATGAATTTGGTTTCTTATAATGAGAGTTCATATTGAACATGGTAGGGCCCTATATGCTTTAATGGTGGCGAGACCACTTATGTGTAAGGTTGTGATCGGGTAGGTTTTGATAAGCCATGGGCTGTACTATCAACTATTAAGGACTAAAAAGCCTTTGGACTACATAGTTGAAATGCTAATGCCAAACAATAAAGTCTAGATAGTGGAGGAAACCCATAGGACTTTCATTGCATGGTCGAAAATCCACATTCGATTTATAAAAGAGATATCATTTATGTATCCCTTCCCGTTAACTTCTTTATATGATTGAAGTTATATTAGTTTTATTGAATAATATCAATAAATGACATTACCTATGTTCCAATAACCTTTTAACTATGATTTAAAAGGTGGTGTAGGTGAAGTTTCATAGCTTATAAGCCTAAGAGGCTTAGGTTTAAGTCATAATAGAGGTAGAGATGGTAGGAATATCTTATTTGTTATTTATTGAGAAATATATCATCTTGTAACTTTTGAGGTTTGAGAAAATTGATATCACTTGCATCCAACTTTGAGTGTAGTAAATTTATTTTGTCTTCTTTGAACAAATATGAATTAGTTCAACTACTATTTGAGTATGCATAAGTTTAGCTCATACATTTCCTTTTATAGGCATTGTTACGGTTACTAATCCTATTTCAATGTGAGAGCTTATTTTGAATTTCTATGCCTATATCATATAGACTGTCAGGTTGAGAAGGAAGATAGGAAAAATAAGGAATGCATTATGGTTGCATTATTAATGAAGCCTAGGAAATCCTTCTACTTTATGTCATACCATAAAGGGTAACTACCACTTATACATTAAGTGTCACTAGATGTTTGTTGTGGTGTACTCAAAGAAGAAAATCATCAATTAGATCTCTTAGGCAAAAGAGTGTAACCTTTATTGAGACAGGTCCTAGATAAAGCTCTGCATGAATACTATAACAAGTGCAAGTAACTATAAAGGAAAGGTCATAAAAAGGTAAAGTAGGTTAATGTTAAAGTAAGCTTTCTGTTGTAAGATTATAACATGTTGCAAATGGAAGATTGTGTATCAATAAAATGAAATTGACCTACTATTTTATTATAATTCCTTAAACCCAACAATATGGAGTATAGCTATTATGTCATGCAATACATGCATGATATACTTTGTAATGCTTTATTTTAATCACTTACTTATTTATAGCTTCTTAAATGCTTAATTATCTTAGTCTTAATGCTAACATGTTAATTGCATATACATTTTAATACTTTAGCAACAATAGCCCATTCACTTAAGAAAAGCTTGATGAAATAAGAGAGCTTTAAGTAGGATATCTGTTCAAGGTCACTTTAAATTGAATTGAATATTTTTAGGTATTCTTGAATGTATAGTGGTTGTAACTTGTAACAAATATTGATAATAGGGCTTTGCTCATAAATGACTTGGTTCTAATGTGACAAATGCACAATTGTACATAAATTCTATGATTTTCATCACTTATTTACTTAGTATTTTGTACAAATTGATTGAAAAAGATACTTAGATGCTCGATATTTTATTTTCAGGCTTTGAAAGGACACATATGAGCATTAGAAAAGGATTCGGAGGCAAAACTATGCGAATTGTGGAGAATCAAAGTAAATTTGCTCATCTGACAAAGAACACGGGATATGGGAACCCCGTGTTGAAGGCCGTGTATCCTTCTGGAATGCTTCGAGGCTTCACTGAACTGCTTAAACAAGAACACGGGAGCAAACACGGGCAGTGTCATACCCCGTGTATCATACTGCCTTTCGCTTCTAAGGTAAACACGGGGGGTGTCACACCCCGTGTAGTATGCTGATCAGCCTTCGTCGAAGAACACAGGGTACAACATGAACCGTGTCATACCCCGTGTACATTTCTGCTTGACACTTCGGAGAAGAACACGGGATGTGTCGCACAACGTGTATCATGCTGCTCAACTTTCGCTGAAAAACACAGGGTACAGCACGGGCCGTGTTTGACCCCGTGTACATCACCAATATAAGTTTTGTGCAAAATTTTGCAATGAGGGTAGAGGAAAAGAGGAGAAACCAAAAATTAAAAGGGGAGCTGCTGGGAGAAACCCTAGGAGAGACCCAAACTCACCAAGAGCACCTTCTAACATGGATTTGAGCAAGGAATTGAAGATTCAAGCAAAGAATTTATAGATCTTCATGAATTATTTGAATTCCCTCTCTATTTTCTGGTTTTCTTCTGATTTTGTAATGTTTTCACACTAAACCCTTGTACTCAGCTTGGGTGAACTTGTTCATGGATTTATGGATTTAAATTTTATATAATCTAGCTTGATTTACTATTGATTTATGATTTGATTATGCTGTTTATGCTGGAACAAACTAATATATCTGGAATATTGGATTTGTGTTATGGATTAATTGATTCTAGGTTGAAATGACCAATTAATTAATCGGACCTTGCATGATCATTGGGAATATCAATTAGACTTAGGAATTAAGATAATTGGATTCTTTTGCACAGGATGAAATGTCTGAAAATGGATTCTAAAGCAAGTTAATGCAACCTAGATGAATGATTACTAGAGTAATTCCGGGCACTTAATCTTTTGGTTAGTAGCTAGTAGCCTTGCAATGAGGTATAGCTTAATTTAGGTAATCCAGCAGTCTGAATTAATAGTAAACCAAGTTAAAGGATTACATTCATTTCATAATGAAATGTACAAGGGAACCTTAAGCTAAGTATGCTTTCATTTCATTGAATTAAACCTTTTCTTGATAACTAAGCTCTGTTTTACATTTTATCCTTAATTCATACTATCAATTGATACGCCTAGATAATTTTACTTGAAATTCAGTTAGTATTCAACATGCAATCCTTGTGGAGACAATAATCTTTTATACTATAACTCGACTTAACCCGTGCACTTGCAGGATAGCGGTCAAGTTTTTGGCGCCGTTACCGGGGATCGAACCCGGGTCGCCCGCGTGACAGGCAAGAATACTCACCACTATACTATAATTTGCACAAAATACTAAGTAAATAAGTGATGAAACTCATAGAATTTATGTGCAATTGTGCATTTGTCAATTCCCCCACACTTGAATCTTGCTCGTCCTCGAGTAAGGAAGTAAGAGAATAGAAAATCTACTCCAATTTTTATTCTTTCCTTTTTCTTCTTCTTCTCTCTTTTTTTTTCCTTTACAATCTGAATTTCTAAGTAGTTGAGGCATATAAGTCATGAGTTGTTGATTTAGGATGCCCATTTTTGCACTTGGTCTCTGTCTCTGGGGTAAATTAGGCATGAATGCCTGATTGTTGTTTGTTTTCTTGTACAGAAGGCTCAAAACGCAGTCCAGTGAGATACAAGGTGTACAACACGGGTCGTGTCATACCCCGTGTACCTCACTGTCTGGTTAGCATAAAAGCTTTGTGATTTTCATAGCATTCCAGTGAGAAACACGGTGTTGAACACAAGACGTGTCCTACCCCGTGTTCCTCACTGGCTGACTAATGAGAAAGAGTTTTGAACATGAGCCTTCCAGAGAGAAACACGGGGTACAACATGGGTCGTGTCAATCCCCGTGTTGGACCCTCTTGCTCAGTAGCTTAGATTGTTTATTTTTTCTTTTTACTTATATATTTTGCTTTTACTTATTTCTACTCTCTATTTCTATTTCTCTTGGTCTGTCCTTATATTGACTATGCACTTTCATTTCATTTTTATTATTTCTTTTCTATTTTCTTACACTTTTAATATTCATGTCTGTAATAACTCACAGCATATTTTTTTTCTCAGTATTGCATTTTCTTTCTTTTAGATTACCAATCTCCTCTCTCTCTCCTAATTTGTCTCTACTTTTGGATCTCCCTGAAATCATGATCTATATTGGGCCACCATGCTCCACTTGTCAGGGAAGTTTCAGTCCCCCATCTATTCTCTATCTCTTTTTCCGTTTACCTTATTTGTACATTGAGGACAATGTCTAATTTTAAGTGTGGGGGAGTAGTGTTTAGATTGCTTTGCAATGTTTTGCACTTGAACTTGCTTGATTAATCTAGAGTACTGAAATTTACTCCAATTTCAATAAAAAAATTAATTAAAAATGTAAAAAAAAAATTTAGGACAATCTTTTGAATAAAGCGATTGGTTCATGCCTTGCTCCTTTAATGATTATCTGATAATTTAATAAGGAAAATCTAAAGCTTGAAGCTAAGAGAAATAAGCATAATTGACCCTTGTGAGATTTGAGCCTTTGAGCAATTTTCACATTAGAAATTAAAGCTCATTTTTATCTTCTTGAGGGATTATATCATCACTCTTGACTTTTTGCTCTAGAACTTGCATTTGATCTTTTTGAGGCTACATTTTATGTATTTTGCATGTCAGAAATGATGAGGCCATGTTTCTTCACCCTTCTTTTTATTTGTTTGGCTTATTTGAATCCTTTTCTTTGATTTACCCTAAACTTTTCAGCTTTGCCCCTAGTTAGCCACTTTGAGCCTTAGACCCTCATTTCTAGTCTAACCATACTATGTACATCCAAAGCCACTGCCCAAGTAAACTTGAACCTTAGAGTTTGAGGGAACTTAGATACATTATATGAGTTTGGCTATCACTTAGAAGTCCTTACTTAGTGCTGCTAGTTGGATAAGTTGATTTATAACTTTGACTGTTAAAAAAAATGGTGTCAAATAAATAATTTTGGGAAGAAGAAAAGGAAGAAAAGCTTGTTGGGAATAAATAAATAAAAAATAATAATAATGTTGTGTTTGCTGATTAATATGTATATATAAAAAAATGATGAAAATAAAAAAAGAGAAGAATGGAGGTTGAAGCAAGGGTAGAAGCAGAGTATTATGTTAAGCTGAGTAATGAAACTCGACAATGGTCAAATTCATGACCAATGTGTCTTTTTCCTTCAAACTCATGACTCTATCACTTTTCACCCCTTGATGTTCCTTTCCCCTATCCTCACCTTTTTCCCTAATAAAGTCCTCTGATTTGCATGCATTTTACAATATAGTAGTAGAGATTAGAGTTTTTGCAAGCATATGGTAGCATTAAGTCATGAGCTGATTGACTTGAGAGTATACACAAGCCTTATCTTGAGAGTGAGAGTAAATACTTTACCTGTGAGGCTATTCTCTTTTGCTTTTATGCTGAGGATTGACTTATTTAGTTGCTTTATTTTCATTTAGTTGCTTGGCATGACTTAATCCTAATCTTTGATTTGTTGAATGATTGCCTGATTATATATATATATATATATAAAAAGAGAGAAGAAGAAAAAGGAAAGAATAAAAATTGGAGTAGATTTTCTATTCTCTTACTTCCTTACTCGAGGACGAGCAAGATTCAAGTGTGGGGGAATTGACAAATGCAAAATTGCACATAAATTCTATGAGTTTCATCACTTATTTACTTAGTATTTTGTGCAAATTGATTGAAAAAGATACTTAGATGCTCGATATTTTATTTTCAGGCTTTGAAAGGACACATATGAGCATTAGAAAAGGATTCGGAGGCAAAACTATGCGAATTGTGGAGAATCAAAGTAAATTTGCTCATCTGGCAAAGAACACGAGGTATGGGAACCCCATGTTGAAGGCCGTGTATCCTTCTGGAATGCTTCGAGGCTTCACTGAACTGCTCAGAGAAGAACACGGGGGCAAACACGGGCAGTGTCATACCCCGTGTATCATACTGCCTTTCGCTTTTGAGGTAAACACGGGGGGTGTCACACCCCGTGTAGCATGCTGATCAGCCTTCGTCGAAGAACACGAGGTACAACAATGGGCCGTGTCATACCCCGTGTACATTTCTACTTGACACTTCGGAAAAGAACATGGGACGTGTCGCACAACGTGTATCATGCTGCTTAACTTTCGCTGAGAAACACGGGGTACAACACGGGCCGTGTTTGACCCCGTGTACATCACCAATATAAGTTTTGTGCGAAATTTTGCAATGAGGGAAGAGGAGAAGAGGAGAAACCAAAAATTAAAAGGGGAGCTGCTAGGAGAAACCCTAGGAGAGACCCAAACTCACCAAGGGCACCTTCTAACGTGGATTCGAGCAAGGAATTGAAGATTCAAGCAAAGAATTTGTAGATCTTCATGAATTATTTGAATTCCCTCTCTATTTTCTGGTTTTCTTCTGATTTTGTAATGTTTTCACACTAAACCCTTGTACTCAGCTTGGGTGAACTTGTTCATGGATTTATGGATTTGAATTTTATATAATCTAGCTTGATTTACTATTGATTTATGATTTGATTATGCTGTTTATGCTGAAACAAACCAATATATCCGGAATATTGGATTTGTGTTATGGATTAATTGATTCTAGGTTGAAATGACCAATTAATTAATCGGACCTTGCATGATCATTAGGAATATCAATTAGACTTAAGAATTAAGCTAATTGGATTCTTTTGCACAGGATGAAATGTCTGAAAATGGATTCTAAAGCAAGTTAATGCAACCTAGATGAGTGATTACTAGAGTAATTCTGGGCACTTAATCTTTTGGTTAGTAGCTAGTAGCCTTGCAATGAGGTATAGCTTAATTTAGATAATCCAGCAGTCTGAATTAACAGTAAACCAAGTTAGAGGATTACATTCATTTCATAATGAAATGTACAAGGGAACCTTAAGCTGAGTACGCTTTCATTTCATTAAATTAAACCTTTTCTTGATAACTAAGCTCTGTTTTACATTTTATCCTTAATTCATACTATTAATTGATACGCCTAGATAATTTTACTTGAAATTCAGTTAGTATTCAACGTGCAATCCTTGTGGAGACGATAATCTTTTATACTATAACTCGACTTAACCCGTGTACTTGCGGGATAGCGGTCATAATGTTCTCTTTTTTAACTAGTTTTGTTGTATTTTAATGTGTAAAATAAAAGTTTAAAAACCTTATATAAAAGCTCCAATAATTGTTTTTACTATTGTGAATGACTATCCATTTTTGTTGTTGTTGTTGTTGTCAATTGTTGTTTATTTCTGCAATTGTCAATTGGTTGTTTCTAATAGGGGTTTAAAAAAATTTAGGTCTTAAAAACAATGTTAGTTTTTAGTAAATACTTGTTTGTAACACTAACACATCAATTATTTCATAAATAATTGACATTATAAGTTTCTTAGTAAGACAGCATCGTTATCATTTAAACATTAGTTTTCTAGTTAATAACTAATGTCTAAAAAAAGAAAGTTGTCTTGACAACTTCTACCCATTGGAATGGAATTGAAAATAAAATGAGTAAAGCACTAACACCAATTGCAAATTCTATTACCTAGGTTTTCCAACTCTAAAATGATTCTCTATCTAATGAAATATGCTTATCTTCTAATTTTAAGATTATTCTTCTCAGTTTTGTGTTATGCTATCTAATTTTTTTGCAAGACTGAATTTCTATTAGCCTAGTTTTAAATGTGTGGTTTTGTATTTTATGGAAAAACATAGAATATAAATATAATGATTTTTTGATTTTTTTTATACTTGCAATTTAATTTTCAATTTCATAATTGACTATATTTGGTTATCTATCATTTTGATGCTTCTTTATAGGTTTATACAAGTTAGAAATTTAATTTTATTCATCTTCTTGGGTATTCAATGATATTATTTACCATTTATTTATATGAAATATGTAATATCATATATCTATTTTTAATGAATGATTAATGCATTTGCAAGTATTGGATTCAAGAGCACTTTTTTAGGGAGTGCAAACTTTACATATTAATTAATAGGTATCAAGGCAGATTTAGTAAAGCATACATCTTTAATTAGGATATTAGATATCATTTTTCATTATTTTTAAACTTTTGTTATTTAATTTATTCTTTATTCTTTAAAATTACTAAAAATGAGATTCTATAATGTCATAGGATTTGTTGGTCTTTATTTTAGTTATGTTATGTTAAAAAAGGGAATATATGGGTAAATAGGGGGGACCAAGGTTGGAGGGATATAAGGGAAGTGTTAGGATTAGGGGACAAAGCATACTATATTGGTTATTTAATGAAACTGAAGTGGTATTTAGAACATTACACGTTTATTTTCATAAAAAATTGATCTATAATATTATTTTCAATGATGATGTAAAAGAAATGGCATTAGTTGTTTTTCATACAATAGCTAATGTTATTGTTATTTTTTATGATAGTTATAAACCTAATATTAAAATTGATATACAATGACATGTATAATCTACTAAACACTTGATATCTATTTATAATTTTATAGTAGTTCCTTGCCATCATTTTAAAAAAGAAAAATGTAGTTCAATTTAAAAATTATGCATTTTATTATCTTTATAAAAGGATAATTAGTATTTGGGATGGTTTAAAATTAAATAAAAATAAGCGTGATGAAAAAAATCTCTAGAAAAATAGCTAATGCATCCTAGATTTTTCAAAAAGAAAAAAATACAAAAATCTAAAACAACAAATAAAAATGAAAATCAATTAAAAGTATTTAGCATTTTTTCGGGGAATTTGGAACCCTTGTAACCAGCTATGCTATGCCATCATTGAGGCAGCTAGCATAGAAATGGTCCGTATATTTCTCTTAGATTCTAAATCTCTCTAACCAATTTTCCTCGATATCTTCAGCTTCTAATTATACATGAAACTTATTGACTATTTCTATGTGCAAGAGGAAAAAATTAAATGTTTAAAAGCACAAGGAATCAACAAATGCTGTATTCTCCATTTGCTTTTCTTGGGAAATTAGCCGTTTAACCAATATATCTAAGGCTTCTTTCATCCACCAATGCTGACAAACTTCTCTTGCTTCAGCAACAGTCATCTATAGAGGAAAATTATAAAAAGATGACTTAGGAATGAGAGTTTGATCCGTAAAGAAAAACTTTTAAACTATCAATAAAAAACTGCATCAATGAGGAGATTTAAATTTATGTATTACTCCTTTCATTTTTTTTAAGTATCATTTAAAGCAAATGTATAAAAATTAAAGAAAGTAATAAATAATATTGATTTATGAGAAATAAATTATAATTTATTAACATATCATTTATTAAAAATTAACTAATAAATAAAGTGGCTAAGCATTTATTTAAATAGCAGAATTGATACTTGAAAAAAAGAATAAATACAATTTTGATCTCTTAAAATAATAAATAAATAGAAATAAAATTTTTTTATCTCTTAAAATGGAATTAAATGAGTATTGATATAAGCTAATTTTTTACTCTTACTCATTGGTATATTTGTTATGTCATTTAACAATTATTAATAGCTTTTTTGCTAGTAAATTTTTTTAATTATTAGTACTTTTTTAAATGTGTGTTTTCTTCTTAATCACCGGTAGTATAAAAAAATTTATAATAATAGTAAATTCAAGTTGAACTACTAGAAAACAAGGTAAGTATCTAAAATTTTTCCCACCACTAATAGATTCTTAGCAACTTTTAATTATATGGTAACACAAAATAAGCCATGGTATAAATATGAGAATTTAAATCCTAAGAAAATGATAGAAAAATGAATTAGGATTGTCTACAATTGTGGGCTAGACTATCTTTTTTTTTTAATGAATAAAATAATAAAAGAAGGAAGAGAGCATGAACACACCCATATTCGTCGGCGCACATTTTGCTCAGGCCAGAAATCAAGTTGCTCCTTTACAAATAAAGGGAACATTTGCCCTTCATAGTATGTTCCATGTCTTTTGCTAATGAAGTTCCATTGCCCCAGTTCACACTGCCATATGAAATCCAAAATTCAATTAGTTTAGAATTCAAATTTTGTTTATGTTTTGTAACAGGAGAAACATAATTGAGTGAAAATAAAAATGAAAGGCTAAAGAAAAGCTTTCTCCGCATCAAGCACTAATAATGATAAATCAAATCGGGTAATTATTCCAATTAAAAAAAATGAAAGCTGGTATTTGCCATTTTCAATAAATTTTTAGCTAGAATGCTTGTTATTTCATTTTATTTTCCTTAAAAAAAAATTTTCAAACAAAACCATCAGTCATTTAATTATGGTTATAGTCATAGTTGAAGTTGCCTTGTGACAATCATTGTTGCAGACAAATAAAAAAAATGTAAACGTTCCAACAATGAAGAATGTTCTATTTATTTAATATTAAGTACATAAAATATAATATTGTCTATATTAACAAAAAATTATTTTTCTTCATTAACATGATTTCAATTATTATAATTTTTTAATTAAAATATATATGCAAGATATTACTCCATTGTTTATATACAAATAAAATTTTGCTCCTAAAAATATCTTCCTGACAAAAACTGAGCCCAGAAAAGTATCCAAAATACCTCGACATCGCCGGTAACTCCAGCTTCTTCGAGGGACTCTCTATAAGCTGCTTCTTCTACAGATTCATCAAGTTCCCAGCCTCCCTGAAATTAAACCGACAAATATTTTGTTATTTTGTTGTTTTTTTTTTTTTGTTTCAATAATAAATCAATAGAATTACTATTCAACGAGAACCTTTTGAGGCTAAGTACCTTAGGGAACATCATTTTCTGACCTTTCTGTGAACTAATCACGAGTACTTCCAATTCGCGGCTTATACTACCATCATTGTCTTCTTTATATCTGTAAGGGATGCACCTGCAAATCAACAGTCAAAGTGATGAAGGGAGAAATTAACCTTAAAAAGAAGACCATGATAAAAATATATATATATTAAAAGTTGTTGAGTCATATTTGAAACTATATTTAGAGTTAGAATAGCCATATATATAACAACCTTATTGCCTAAATCCAGAACAGTCACGTTGAAAAATCACCGAAAATTAATACCCATGTGAAAAATATGGCGGAAACCTCCATCCAAAAAACAAAAAAAACTCACCTGCATTATTTAATTGTGGTTTGCATCTACGATTTTTTTGCAATAACAATCTTATTTATCATTTTCTTTCGCAATTATAATTTTGACATGTAACCACAATAGTAAAGATTGCCCGCAACCTATATCTAATAAAGACATGATTTATATTTTTTTAGTTACTATTATAGTTTGGCTGTGATTAATAAAATTACAGATAAATGTAAAAAGTTGCAGATGATGCACAATTGCAATTGCAGTTTAATCTGAAATTGTAATAAAACAATAATACATGTATGTAATATTGTGATTGGAAATCATAAATTAATAGAGTGATTAAGATTATAAGAAAAGGAAAACTAACGAATAGAACTAAAAACCAAACTCACCCAACAACTTGGCGGCCACCCATGTTGTTGTATCTCTGGAATTGCCTTCCAGTGCGAGATACCAAGCGAACCATGTTTTCAAAGTTTTGCTTCAAACCCAGTTGATGAAGAAGCAAATTAGAGAGTTAAAAAAAAAAAAAAAAAGTGGGTGAATGATTCTTCTTGCAGTTCTTGATTGATTTGTTGGAGAGTTAAAAGAAGAGTGGTTGGAGAGAAATAGTGGGCAAGAGGAGGCTATATATCGGAAAACTGCTATACCTAAAGAAATTTAAAATATATAAAACGCGTAATTGTTGACTTCCTAAACGTATCTATCAATTATCAAAGTACTGCAAGAATAATCAAAAGGGGAATAAATAAGTTGAGGCTTTCTGTGTCGTTTCCTCACCTAACTAGCTATTTGTGTTTCGTTTGTTTTGATCACTAGATGAGCATGAATTTGGAAAAGGGAAAGAAAATTCTTTTATTCCCAAGAGAGAGATAAATAAATGCACGTGGGTGGGATGTCCTATGGAAATTTTATAAATTTTGGAAATTGTTGAAAAAAATATATATTTAGCTCAGGCTTTTAATTGTCATATGCTAGATCTCATCAAAATTGTTTAAATTTTTATACAAATATGCAATTATTTATCTCTCATTCGGCTCATTGTTTTTTGTCTAGTCAGATCAACTTATGCTTATTTATATATCTTTCCTTTTTTTCAATAATGCGACACTTGCATCTTTATCTCCACTAAGTGGGTAAATCCGAAATTCTAAGATTTTGTGAGAGGGTGTCCATGCAAAGTATAAGCAAGTGGGGGGGGGGGGTAAGATTTGTTTTACATTTCTATGATATTTTTTAAACTAACTGATCTTTACCATCATTTTTGTCATATATAATCTTAAACTTGTTTTAAATCTTAGAATAATTAATTCTGGCTTAATTGTCTTTCACCGATATAAATAATTAGATATGCACCAATGACTTTAGATTTTTTTTAAATAATGATACAAATGATAATTATTAAATATATATAATTTTGAATTAAAATTTTTTAAATAATATTAAATATCACCATATCATTAAATAAACATAAATAACCACATTAAAATTGAGGAAGAGACATTTTTATTTCAAAAAATTTTTATCAGCCTTTATTATTATAAGTGAGAAAATGTCTATAAATCAAAATGCAAATAGAAGGAGATATGTAACGATAGTTAGACTTCATAAAAATAGAATTTGTACCCTCATCTAAAGTTGTCACAGATTCCAACCACGTGTGGTGTGGTGATGCCCACTTGATTTATGTCTTCTCCAGTGAGATAAAATTTCTGACCCCGCAAATGAAATGGAATAAGTTCGTAAGCAGGCAAAAAAGAATGATATGATTTGTGTTGGATTGTGACGAGTGAGTCAGCACTAGTCTACGCGCCTGGGGAGAATAATGATGGGAAATTGACTCATGAAATACACGTTTTACCCATACCGTGCAATACGCATGGCCTTTTTCTTGAATTTTGAGAATGTCCCGTATATTTTTCAATTTTTTTTTTAATCCCTTAGCAGGTGAAGAGGGTTAATTAAAAAAATTATTTTTTTATTGAGCGAAAAGAAAGAGAAAAATGTTTGTATTATTTTTATATATGAAAATTTTAAAAATAAATATTTTTTTCATTTTTTTACTATATCAAATTGTAATGTAATAAGCGGAGATTTCTTCTGTGCAAATTGCTTACTGTACTCCTACGTACTCCAACCGGAGAAGAAACGGATATATTAGCATAGATTGTTGTATTCCGTTAATCTAAAGTTTAAAAATTTTGGTATCCTGCCTTCACAAATTAGGTTGCACTTTATTTTTTTTCTTCTGAAGAGATTTAAATAGCTAAAAGGAGAAATTATATTTTCTTTATATGTAATTTTATCTTTTTTCACCGAATCCATCTATAATTTTAAGTATTAAAATTCACTAACATATGCTTTTAATCATTAAGATTTTGCACACCTAAATTATTTTTTATTCAAAATTTAATAAAAAAAATTCATATGCATCATACATGATCCTTTTGTCCCCAAATTTTAACTTAATTTGATGTTTTCTCAAACTAAATTTACTCATAAAAAAAATTTATTTGACTCTTTATATTTAACAATTATGGAATAAATTGCAGAAGACAAATCTCTAATAGAGTTAGGTCCACAGCTTGACAAAATTACTAATGGATGGTATTCTTTTTAAAGAAAATCTAGTATGCTCCAATTATAACATTTATCTTTATTTATATCCAATAAATAAATGATAGTTATCAATTTTTACAATTTTCGATATCTTGTAAATTGAAAAAATCAAATTTTACAATGTGTGAATTCCATAAGACTAATTGTAAGCCTTGGCAACCCATAGGTGAATTGGGTATTTTTAAAATTTTCAGCCATTTTTAAAATTTTTTAAAAAACTTTTTATTTTTAGAAGCCATGAATATAATTTTAATTCAAATAATTTCAATAAAGCTTTATAAAAATATTTGCACTCAAAATATGAAAATTTAAAGAATTAATTTAACAATTCAATGTACTTATGCAAAGCAACTTATTTAACTATGCATAGATGAAGAATTAAGAAACCAATGCATAGATGGATTTCTTTTTCAACCATTCAATTATTCAAGTATCAAGATCAATATTAAAGTATAATATATTCAACAATTTTATCAATTACGCATAGACAAATCATTAAGAAGCATATGCATAGATATATACCCTTTTTAAGCATTTAATCACCAAAGCATCAATATAAGCATTGAAGCATAATATATTTAACAATTAACAATAGCAAAAATAGAGCATTTAATAAAAAAATAAAGCACATAAATAAAAGTAAATAGAATAAGAGTAAAGAGATCAAATATACAAATTTATAGTGGTTCTCCCCTTAAATATCCTCTCTAAAGTGTACATCTACTCTCCAAATTTGGAAAGCTTATATTTCAATCCGCTATCTCTTTAAGTTTCAATCAGTACTTGAAAAAGCCTTACAATACTTTCACTTTTCCTTAAGTAAATCTTTTTTTTTTTACAAGGGATACCTCACCCCTGTCTAAGTTTTTTCAAGGAATATCTCACCCTTCACAATTAGAAAATGATATAAGATGAATATCAATTCATACATACTCTCTTATCATACATACTCTCTTATAGAGTAGATAAAACAAATAAAGTTCCTAGAATAGAGAAATTTCACAAAGAAGAGTTTAAATCATGATTTGGGTGAAAGAAGGAGTGAAACGATGTAAAAATATGAAGTTTAGGCATTTTCTTAATTGTATTTGATGTTTCTTAACTTATATAGGAAGCCCATGGAATATTATAACTGTTTAAGGTAGTTAGGAATGAAAATTAGTCATTTATAATCATTATATACACACTAAAACAATTAGAATGAACTGGTCAATTGATTCTAATAAAAGAATTTTCCTTTGCCTATCCAAAATCAATTAGCAATCAATTTCCAAAGATAGAATTATAAACTCAATTTTAAAAGGTCATAACTTCTTCATTTTAAGTCCATTGTGAGCAAATGACCTATTGTTGGAAAACTATTTGAGTCTAATTTTAAATGAATTTAGTTTCATATCCATATCTAATTTAATTTTTTAGATATGTTTAAAATAATGAACAAATGTAAAAAATAGTGAATTGTAAAAATTTGATTTTGAGACTCAAAATTTAAAATTCATAACTCTTTCATATCTTGATTATTTTAAGAAAATAACATGTCCATAGAAAGCTTTTTAAGTCTATTTTCTTGTAAAAATAATTTTGTGTTTATATCATTTATGCTTTTTTGAGATATAGTCAAAATAATAAGCAAAGGTTAGAAAAGTCTAGAATGCAAAAAATTAATTTCTAAACTCAAATTGAAAAAATTATAACTCTTTCATATCTTGATCATTTTAAGCAAATAACATGTCCATTGAAATCCATTTGAGTCTATTTTCATATGGATAAAGTTTGATAATAAATTATAAGTATTTTGTGAGATATAATAAAAAAAAGACCAAATGTCAAAATAAAAAAGACTAAAATTTCATATCTCATTAGTTTTTGAAGAGTCTCATAAGTTATCTTGTAAAAATATGATTATAGGTTATCTTTTTATAACATTTTGATCAAGTTAAGATTATAAAAATATATTTAAGCTCTATATCATGAAAAACTCTATTTTACAAGAAAGTTTAAGCCTAAAATGAAAAATTATACTAAAAAAATTCTTAGACTTTTCTTGATATTTCCAAACTTTTAAAATTTTAATCTTCTCATCTTTCAATCTTGGATCATATCTTCATTTTTCCATTTCTTCTTTGTCCATTCTTGAGTTAAGCATAACAAGATTTTTTATTACTTTACTTCAATACTCACTCTCATTCATTTTGGACATTCCTATATAATAAATATAAACTTTGCAAACCATATATATAATTAATCCAATCTAATATATCAAGATATTGATACATAATTCATATATAAATTATATAACAAATTGATATAAGAATATACATAATCATCGTATTATGTTTCTCGATCAATTATATATTTAATCATGCTTATGTTTAATATAAGTCTTTTAGCACATAATCAAGTATTGCTTTTGTAACCATAATCTAGCATGTCTATTAAAGATTTTATAATATTTTGATATAAATACAAGCAATTCTATAGCAATATTCATTTTTCATCATTCAAACTCATCATATAAAACTTAGGACTAACACTAATAACTGTATAATAAAGTTAATAACTTAAAATCTTGTGATTAAATAGTATAGCCACAAAATTTTTGATCTTTTGTTACTATTTTAACTTTGGCACAAGTGATAATCTATTATAGCGACTTTTAACTATTAACATTTTATTTGCATAAACTATTTTCTATCCAAAATAGAGAATCCATTGCAATCTGACATATTTAGAACCAAATTATCCTAAAAAATTTTAATTCTGTTAAAAATTTGTTTTTTGTCATTTGTGACATGATTGTTAAATAAAAGATATTGAATAAAGTTTTTTTTAAATAAATTAATTCTGAGTGAATGTTGGATTAAGTCAAAATTTAAGAAAAAAGATATCATTTATGATATATATGAAATTTCTGTTAAATTTTAAATAAAAAATAATTTAAATAGATAGAATTTTAACTATTAAAAGTATAAAAATTGATAAATTTCAATCTGTAAAACTATAAATAAATTAAGTGGAGAAAGTATAAAATCACAATCGAATAAGTTGTAATTTTTCCTTTTATTTATTTTAAAAAAGAAAAGTACAACCTATTTTATTTTCTAGGAGCAAAATACAAAACTTTTTGAACTTTAGATAAACAAGCCCAACAAATCTAATATACACGTGTAACATATTCATTTTTCCGCTGGTCGAAATGCCAAGCAGTACAACAAGCAATTGATAATCAAGAAAATTCCGGTGAATCGAACAATTTCTACGAGATTATAGTAAGTTTAGAAGAATAAGAAATAGAATGAAGACAATATTTAATTTATTATTTATAACAGTAATAATTATTATATTTCTTAAATTTTATAATAAATTTTATTAATTTTGACTTTTATTATAATTATTTATCCCTCCTTTTATTTATAATATTAAAATAAATGATAAAAGAAAATTATATAAATAAATATTTATTTAATATTATTAAAGCAAGATTCAATATATTTTAGTGGAGAAACTACATGTATATCAGTATGGATATGTGCTCATGTTAACTTTTTTTTAATTTACATATAATTATGTGTTTCATTAAAAATATCTTAACTATTTTTTTAAATTTTATTCCCACAAAAATATTGGAACATATTTATTTCCACATTGATGCTCAGGTCTTGACGCTGATGTATTTAATTAATTTTAATATTGCAAATGAATAAATGAATGAATGAATAATTATAATAAAAACAAAAGCAGGGGAGTAATTAAAACTAATTGTAAAAGTTAAAAATATAATAGCATCATTTATATAGGAAAAATTAATTATTGCATTCACTCCAAAAAGTAGCTTTACTCTTCCTTGAATATTTTTATATTTTAAGTATAACATGTATTTTTATAAGTATTTAACAAATAAATTATAATTCTTAGTATCTTAAAAACCATAAAATATAATCTTTAATGAATGCATGTAAATTTTATGAAACTAACATATAAATTACAAAGACTGGGAATTGAATTCTTTTTAGACATTTATATTAATCAATGACACTATTATTAATAAATGTTTAATTACGACACATAAACATAAAAGTTTTAATTATTTTGTGTATTTTTTATTTACGTTATTTGCCAAAATAAAAAGTTAAGCATAAAAGTATATAAGTTTTAAAAAATATCATAATTTTAAATTAATAAAATATTTTTTAATCAGTCCGCTTATAGAAATGGTTAACATTATCAGGAGCCCTAATTTTATAAAGTGAAAGCAGGAGAATCCCACTTCCATAATCCCAACTCTGCTCTTTTTTTCCCTTTATAGGTTGGAGGTATTCTTAAATATTTAATGGAAACATAATCACTAATAAAAATTGAAATTGAGATCGATATAAAAAATTATTAAAAAATTATATTTATTTTAATATTCTTACACTTATCTCAATTTTTATTAATCATTAATAATGTATATATAAATTGTATATCTATGGACTCACTAAGAATTTCTCTTTACCTTTTGCCGCTGATCGGTTCCGTCGCCTGTCCTTATCAATATAATCAGGTGTTTAGCAAGTTAGGCCATGATCGGAATCCGGCACAATATAGACTTTGAGTGGTAACCCCGTCCAGAAATTTTAACTTGCGCTAGATATGTATTTACAAAATAAATACTTTAAAAAATACTTAAATTATTATAAGAAGATGGGACATTTAAATAAAAATAAAATATTCATATTAATATTATTAGAATTTGATTTAAATTCTAATTATAATTAATTTTTAATTATTTTTTGCCAATATTTTTAAATTAAAATTCTTATTAATTTTTTATTATTTCTATTTTGAATTAGGAATATTATTTTGTTGAGCAAGTCTTTAAAACTTATAAATATGTTGTATTTTGACAAAAATAATTGTCAAAGGGACCAAGATGAGAGAACTTATATTTGTTATTCTTATAAAGGTAATTTAAAATCTCACAATTTACTTTTATTCTTTTGGTAAAATTTTTTAAATTGAATGATATGTACATTGTTTGGCATTTTTTGGTATGTTTGGAGTGTGAGTTTGAGAGTTATTATATTATTTATATTCTCTCCATAATTTATCTAAATTAGTGAATTTGTATTTCATTTTTATCTGTAGAATAAGTTAAAAATTGAACCATATTAAATTTCTGTATTTTAGTGGTTTATCACTTCTTTTTCTTGAGTTATAACAATACACTCCTGTATCATTGTAACCACATCTAAAATTTTTTCCCAACAAACATCTTTTTGTGTATATTAATTGTATAATAAATAAAATTTCAAATGATTTTTACAATTATTTAAAAGAAAATTTTTTGCCAGACTTCACCTGGGCTCCCAATTATTTTATACTCTAGCAATCACGACGGTCGTAGTTTATCTTGCATCAACGCTTCCTCAAAACAATTCTTATCTCAAGGATTAATTAAGATTAACGGTGGGATCACTGCTTTAGTCAAACAACGTCGATTATTTGATGAGATAGACATTAGTTACAAATCAATATTTATATGAATGTCATTGTATATTAGATTATTCCATATCAATTTCACAATGAAAAATCACAATAACTTTGATTTTTATATGTATGAGAATCATCATTGTTTCTTCGTTGGAAAATTAACTTGGCAAGTTAGAAACTTTATGAAATATATAACAATATTGAACATTGGTTTATAATAAATAATCCACTTTAAATATCTATTATATGTTAATTTATTTAAATAATTGATATAGTACATTATAACTCTAGTACTAGCCCTCTTTTATAATTCCTCATTATTTGGTCCCTTCTAATACTAATTCCTATATTGCAACTCCTCTTATCTAGTTCCTTTTAACCCTAACATCTCCAATGACATTATTAAATACCAATTTCAACAATTTTAAAAAGTAGAATAAAAAGAATAAAAATGATAAAAATTTATATTCAATACCCGTTGATCAATATATGAGATTAGCACTTCCTAAAAAAATACTTTTGAGTTTGATATCTATAATTATAATAAACATTCATTCAAATCAGATATATAATATCACATATTTCATATATTTATATATAATAGATAATACCACTGATGTTAAAGAAAGTGAATAAAATCAAATTTTTTTACGTATACAAATTTATAAAAGTTGGGTCAAAATAAAAATAACAAAACATAATCGATTATAAAAGTAAGAAATAAGTTATAAGAGCACTGATGATAAAGAAAGTGAATAAAATTAAATTTTTTTACGTATACAAATTTATAAAAGTTGGGTCAAAATAAAAAATAACAAAACATAGTCGATTATAAAAGTAAGAAATAAGTTATAAGAGCAAATGCAAATAATTTAAAAAAAATCTTACTTTTATATTTTATGCTTTTTCAATAAGTGTGCAACCCTATAAATTTAGTGATAGACTAATAAATCTTTACTACTACAAAACAATTGGTAAGTATAAACATAAAATTGAAGAAAATCATTATAAGGTTGGAAGGTGAGCATATCTTAGTAAAGAGAAAATCATTTTAGGATTTGTAAATGGTATCATAATTTAACTCTATTTCTTTCTAACTTATGCCTTGATTCTTGCATTATTTTAAGTTTCCATATTGGTAGCTAAACAAAATTAATGTCTATAATAAAACAATATCGTTCTGCTACAAAATTTTACATGTCAACTATTAAATAAATTCAATCTCATAACACTTCAATATTATTAAACAAACCAAAATCTTTTATTTGATCAACTTTTTCCATAATCTTTGAAGCAATAATTTTATAATCTTAATATAAATCTTGTAAGAATGTTGACATTATTTTATAAACTAATGAATTTTATTTTTTAATTTAACTTACTCTAAGTGAAATCAATAGTATTATAATTTTTTTTGCATTATAATAAATTTTTATACAATTAAATAGAAACAAACAAGAATATATTGAATGTAAATTGAATGTAAATGAAATAAATGAGACATTTACAACTTATGATGAAAGCAGTGTTCTACAATTTTATTTATTCTCACATTAGTCCATGAATATATATATATATATATATATATATATATATATATATATATATATATATATATATATATAATGAAAAACTATGAAAAACAAACTTTAAATGAAAGGAAAATGGATATTCTCTTCTCATAAGTCCTTTATATTGCTTAAAGTCTTTTGAATTATATGGTGTAGATAGTTGCAAACTAATAATAAATTATAGTGAGAAGAAACATTATCACCATTCATGTATTACAAAATTATTTATGCAAGAATGGACATATGGATTCTTCTCATTTCAATTTATCAATAGTTTCGCAACCTATTTGTTTTTTTAATATTTCTAAATGTGCTTCTTGAGATAAAACATGAGTAATCTTCATATCTAATCCAATAGACAAGGCGTCTAAGATTGAGATGAAGGGTGTAATTGGTTGTAAAGTGATTATAAGTTATAGTGAGAAGAAAAACTATATCACCATTCATGCATTACAAAACTATTAACATAAGAATGGACATATAACTTATTCTTACTACAATTTATCATCAATTTTGTAACCTATCTATTTTCTTAATATTTCTAAATGTGTTTCTTAAGATAGAGATGGAAAGTGTAAATTGATAGCTTCTAAGATCCATTAATAAAAAAGGTTTTTGAGATGAATGTTGTAGATCGTAGTGTTCAATGTTACTAAGACTATTGAAAAAGCATTGGAATCTTTCAAGGTTCTCTCCAAGGATTTGTATTGGTACTTCAATAATGAATACAACCATTTTACAAAGTATTTAGAAGGTTTTTTATCTAAAATCTTCTAAATACTTTCTAGAATTCTTGTATTTATGGTGTAGGTATAGATTGTTAAAAGGAACTTTAATTGATTCCATGACCTTCCAATAACCCTGATAATGCTAATTGATATGCTAATCTATGTCCTTAATGTCACAACCTAAAACTGATTATAGCTAGGATGGAACTCATTATTCGGTTTCTACAAACCTAGTTCTATCCATTCATCATTATCTTAAGGATTCAATTAAAAATGCATTGAAGATGGAAGGTAACATTAAAGAAGGAAAGACATTTCATTAATCATCATACAAAGGTTAAGATATGAAAGAATTATAATTACTTCTAATCCTCTTATCTTAAGGATAAGCTAACATAACTAACCTGGAAGAATTTAGTCCATGAATCCTTTATCCAATATCTATACAAAATAAGACCCTAAAACATAATCTACTTAACAAATGTATATGCTACTAAAACTATGTTGAAGAAGTTTCTAATAGAGCTAGCTTTAAGGAGGTAATAGTGGTAGCTCGACCTATGTATTTGCAAAATTAAACAATAAAGAGTGAATCTAGTGCTCATTAAGTAAATACTCTAGTATATATACTTACTAATTGGACTATCTTTTTGTAAAACTTATCACACAAAACATAAATTAATCAATTCAATCTCAAGAAGCCATGAGAAGCTTAATTATAGTTATATCATTATAATTACAACACATTGGGAGAGCTAATGACATTTTAATTTCAATATCATAACAAAATATAGAACTATTTTTAATAATAAACATATATCCTTCTCGTGACTGCTAAGTCAATTTTATACCTTTCATAAGTATATTACTAAGAATTAGGCATCTAGCATGTACATCAACTCCTTTATCACTTTTCTTACATCATAAGTCACATGCCATTTCTTTCTCATATCATGTCATAAAGGCCTTGTCATCACATTTTCAAAGCAATAACATGCCTTAACGCATAATGACATATCTCATTTCAACTCATGAATGCATTAACAAATTCAACCTTATCCTATTTCAAGCGTAACATTATGTCTAAGTATTATTTCATTTCATAAACAACATAATAATTGTATTCTCTATACATCTCATATGGCACAAGAATTAGAGGTCATATTTCATGGAATTAACTTAAATTTACCATACCAGATCCTATATTGATGTTGAAAATCATCAAACCCCATATATGATCCTTAGGTTTTATGATAAAATGATGTAAACTACGCATAGTTGACTATATGTTAGGTTTTGCATTAAAAAGCACATAAAAAATTTAAAAATTTATTTTGAAACCTACCAAGGATCCAAGTGAAAAAATCATAAACCAATATTAGTGTTTATATCTTAGTTCTATGAAAGACACTTGCTACAAAAAATCTACTTTTGCTTCCTAATGAAAAATCCAATTACTAGCATCCTAATGATTAAATCATGAATGCACGAATAGTTGATCACAAATAAATGAACATGATTATTATGAATTATAAAAATCATCCCAAGGGGTAACATTTCTATTATATCCACACAAGTAGTTAAATTCTCTAATTTAATTGAATAAGATCACACTTTCTTTCAACAAGATGCTAGTTGCAAGGGCTTTTTTAATTTAAGATTATTCTCTTAAAAACCTCATGACACTATCTCAATTTTATAAATGATCACCATAGGTTTTTAATCCTATCTAGATATTTATCAAATCACATGATCAATATCTCAACTAGATATTTTCTTTTTAAAAGTTTTAACTAATTTTAGTCAAATTTTATTATCTGCCTAATTTATTTTATCTCATTGATAGAAATCCCTTTTTTATCTTTACTCAAAACTTTCTTAAGAAAAGATATAACTTAGCTTTAATTATTAACCAAGCCTAAATATGATATTTCATGTATTTTAAGTATAGCTCAATCATATTGTACTACTACTTAATAAAGTCCAATCATATTTAGCCTATCATAATTAGAAGCCTTACTTTGACTAGGACTTTTAAATTATACCATGACCCCAATATTTAACATACTCTTTGTGTGTGACTCTATAAGTTCTCATTATATTAGTAGTGATCCAAAAATCCTATTTTAATATCATAGGTAATAAGTGGTATCTAGTAATACATTATTACTACCCAAGTAATAAGAATGTCAATGATTCGGCATAACTTTTCTATCACTAATGTTCTATATAGTACAGTCTTTTTTATCTTAGATATTTAGATTGAAATTGAGGCATGAAATGTGTCACCTTTTTCATAATTCAATATATATGTTTCTTGATTCCTAAGTAAACTAATTAAAATAAATGAATCAATATTACATATTGATCTATTTAAGTACAACCATGCATTTTATAGTCTTAACTAAAGGGCCTATAAATATCACTTTTCCTACATAGGGGGCCAAAATTATATCTTGATCACTCATATCCTTTTGTATAATTCATGGTATACCCAATCATAATCTTTTAAGCCTACCTTATTATAATTGACATTAGATGACATCAAAGAACATAACTTCTCATGTAGGAAACTATAGTAACTTGAGGTCAAAAAATCATATGCATCATTATCACTATAAAAATTGCTTATGACATTCATATAGTGATCTATATAGCATTCTCATGAAGAGTTAGTCTAGTACATTTATTCTCTAACATGTAATTATAAGTTGACTTGATATTACATATTGATAATGACAGTAATTAGCCAATGTACAAACTAGCCTTAATATACTAGTGTTATCCTAGTTCACCATAAACCTTAAACCCTAATACTAAACTCTAGACATTTTAGGAATGATATAAATTATTCCAGGAATAAGTATTATATATATAATTATATTACGTGGATATAATATTAGATATAATAATTGAAATGCCTTTGTGAAAGAAAAACATAAGACAATGTATGTCAATACAATCATCCTATAATTAACTACTAGAACATACACTAACAATCTTCCATTTGCACTAAAGTTAATTACCCATGTATTTAATACCAAATGACCTAGTGTGATTATAATGCCTTTGTTGCACTAAAGGTTTTGTTAGTGGGTTAACAATACTATCTTCTATTAGTATTTTGTATATCTTCACATATTTTTCATTAATGATTTCATAAATGAGATGGAAATATTGAAGTATATGCTTTGGAACACTAGTAAGATCTAGGTTCCTCACCCTATACAATGGCTCCATTATTATCACAATAAAGGTTTATGAGGTTTAAAATGCTAAGAACTATGCCAAGCTTGGTATTGAACCTTCTTATCCAAACTACATTTTTTGATGCATCAGAGGCAACAATATACTTAGCCTTCATGATAGAATCAAGCACTATTTATTGCTTTGAACTTTTCTAGCTTATAACACTACTATTTAAGCAAAACATATAACTTTACTAAGATTTGAAATCATCATATCAAACTAAAAACTAACATTAGTGTAACTTTTTACAACTAGTTCCTCCTCACCTCCATATATGAAGAATGAATTATTAGTCCTTCTTAAGTACTTAAGGATATTTTTGATAGCAATCTAATGACATTCATCATGCTTCAAGCATATAAGACATCAGGATCAATACAAAACATGAAATACATGATAAATTCAATTATTGATGCATATGAAATCTTATTCATGTGGTATTTTTCATCTTGTGTTATAGAACATTGAACTTTAGACAAATTCATACCATGTGATATAGGTAAGAACCTCTTTTTGAATTCTTTCATGCTAAACCATTTTAGCACTTTGTCAATATATATACTTTGACTTAAGCTAAGCAATTTTATTAATCTATCTTTATAGATCCTGATACTTAGCATATAGGCAACTTTGCCCAGGTCTTTCATTGGAAAACAATTTCCTAACCAAGTCTTTATAGCTTATAACATAGGGATATCATTTTTGATATCATCCATATATAGTATAAGGAAAACAATTATGCTTTTATTAACCCTTTTTGTAAACATAAAATTCATCTTCATTTTTTATGAAATCAAATTTTTTGATTATATCATCAAAATAAAGATTCTAACCCCAAGAAGTTTACTTCAACCCATAAATGGGTTTTTATAGTTTACATGCCTTTTTAGCATTTTCAAGTAGGTTTTGTCATCTACCTATCCCTAAAAAGCATCCCATTAAGGAAAGCAGTTTTGATATCCATCTACTAGATTTCATAATCATCCAAAGCTATAATAATAAGCAAGATCTAAATGAATTTAAGCATGGTAATTGGGAAATAGGTCTTATCATAGTCTATATCATGAATTTACTTAAATACTTTAGCAACTAATCACCCTTTAAATGTGTGTACATTACCATCCATGTCAATTTTCTTCCTAAAAATTCATTTGCATGTAATGCATTTTATACCTTCTATTAGGTCAACTAGAGTCAGCCTACATCACATCCATTTAAGATCTCATAAAATTAAGCCATTTCTTAGAGTCTAAATTTTTAATTGCTTATTGTTAGGTTATAAGCTCATCTTAATCTATGATCAATGCATCACCATATTGAGTCAAAAAAATCTATATTTCTTAAACTCATGGCATGTCTTACTAGATCTATTTTAGCCTTATGTTACATGAATACATTCTTGTTTCATAATAACTTGTAGCCTCTATTCAAGTTCATTTATAAGTTCAATGTTATTTTGTGAGTTTTGAACTTCTTCAAGTTTTATTTTTTTTCTACTAATTTTTTTAGAAATAAAATTTCTTTTTAAAAAGACACTGATCTAAATGACAAATACTTTGCCCTTAGCAGGATTATAAAAATAATCCCCCTTAGTTTCCTTAGGATACCCTATAAAATAATATTTATCTAATTTAAGTGTAAACTTACCTAAGACTTAATGTTTTACATAGGCCTTGCAACCCTAAATCTTTATAAAAAGACATATTGGCATGTTTCTTAGTTCATATCTTATACAGAGTCTTTTAAATTATTTTAAAGGGAACATAGTTAAGTGTAAAAGCAACTAAACCTAGAAAACATCCCAAAAAGGAAATAGGAATATCTACATAACTTATCATAGATCACACTATACCTAATATAGTGCAATTTCACCTTTTTGAAATTCTAACATCCCTAAAAAAATATTTTTATTTATTTAAATACAAAGCCTAAACTACTAAATAACTAATAATTTAATTCTCATTTTATTTTATATAAATTCATATAATTTTAAATTTATAAGATATTAGGATGTTTAATTTGAACCTTTAAGCTAGGGAATTATTGAGAAAAAAACAAAACTAGTGAGAATAGTAATTGTGGGCATCATTTAGTAGAGTTAGAGTAAGTATAATTAAGAAAAGGTAAGGATCAATCTTGTCTAAAGTTTATTAGGCCCTAGTGCATCATATCTTTTCTTTTATTTTATACTAATCTAATGGTCAAGATATAATCTTGGATGAGACAAAGTTACACCTATTTTACCTTATAAATTTGTTAAACTCCTTTTTCAACAGCCAAAGCCCTTATTATACCAAAACCATCTATTCCACAATCTTCTCTAGTGCCTCCTTCTTTATTTTCTTTCTTTCATTCCATCATTGCTTGCCATTGGAAGGCCATAGTGTTGTAGTGGCTCTTACGTCCCATTAACCTACTAGCCTTTTTAGTTCATGGAAGTGGAAGTTATCTCTTATCACAATAAAAGTAAACGTTGTTGGTTTCCTTAATTAACGATCCTACTATTAACTTTGATACCAACAAGTTATTGACGGCTACCATAAGGGTATGTGAGCCATCTTATAGCATAAGTTCCTGATAGTTTTCAATGTAAAAACAAGATTTAAAAGATCTTAGGTTTTACCTTTTTTTATATCTTGCATCATCCATAAAAATATAAGAAAATGATGATTAAGATTATTAGTGTAACATGTTTAAAGCTAAGAATTATAACTTTTAAAGGGAAAGTAACAAGTGTTAGTATATTTATTAACGGTTATTATATATTAGTGAGTAAAAGAATAGAAAAAGAAGAGTTTGAAGCTTTGGAAAAGCTTGAAGAATCTAGGTGAGTGTATATCTATCTTTAATTTTATTATTTTCCAAACTTTTATATATTTTCTTATTTACTTGATATATAGATAATTTATTTATACTACTATAAATGAATGAAATTGGTTAGCATAATATTCTTGAACATAGCAACCTATGATTTTGAATATTGGTTGTTAGATTAATTGTTGTAATATTGAATGGTATCTTTAGTGTATTATATGTCCTACCTCAAAAAGATGTATTTCATTCAAATTCAATCTTTATTTGTTATTATATATACATACTCATATATATATATATATATATATATATATATATATATGTACAAAACATGAATTTATATATTTTTATATAATTTCTTAGTTATAGTCATAAGAGCTTACTATACTTGCATTGGAAAAATGTAATTTATTTGTTTGTATTGTTCACTTTTGATCCACTTAACAATGTAATTAATTTGTAGAACCTTATTTCTTCTTCTTGCTAAATACTATTAGTTATACTTTGTATAAATATATAAATTGTTATGATAGTATCATTGAATGTATGATGTGAATGTGATGATATTTCAATGATAAATGAAAATATGATATGATGTTAGCTGGTATGTTTTGTACTTTGAATTATATATTTTTTATAAAATATTATTAACTATTTCTTTAGGGCTATACAATAAAAGCACGGCATTGTTACTGTTTTATTAAAGTAGATTATAATGATGAATGTTAATTTGTTAATTATGTTTAAATCTACAAATTATGAGGTGCAATTTTAATCAGAATGAAACTATTTATGTATTCATAAAATCCTAGATAAGGATGAGTTTATTGTTGATATGTGAATGAAGGAAAATGAAATGATAATGATAATTTGTTATGCATTAATGAAATCCTAGATAAGGATGAGTTTGTTATTAATGTGTGGATAGGGGAGAATGAAGTGATAATGATATGATTAATATCATATTTGAATATACAGTTTATGAATGGATAAAGTGCTTGAAGGGATAAAGTTAGGTTTGTTAATGGATAAGGGTAACTAAGAGTCACAATAAGGCTTAATCTATTTTCTTGTTTGTTTAATTTATGTATTATATCACTAGTAAGTTAATGTTAGGTTTGTATTTATAATTATAATAGTGGTTAAAGATTTCAAATGAGTTGTAAACTTTTTTATTTGATGACTTTTTTTAAATTGATGAATATGTAAAACCTACTTAACTGTGGCTCCATTTGGTGTGTCATTATTCTTCAAATTGCTAAAAGAAAATATAAATATACATGTACCTATTGTAGTTTTGAACTTGTGGATAGTTATAGTTTTAGGTATGGAATGAAACTTGTTATTTTATTTTAGTTACATGTTTGTTTTTACTTAGAATGTATCCAAATGATTTTAATATTGATTTAGGTATATGTTTTAAATACAATGTTTACAAATATAGCTTGAATCTTTAAGTTAAGTTGCTCATTTAAAAGTTCAAAGGCACATTGACTGAAGAATTTAATAGTTAGAAAATAATGTCAATTGTGATTTTTTTTAATTATTCTACTAAATGAAGAGTGGATCTCATCCTTGTATAATTTTGTTGTATGCTTGTAAAATATAATAAGTCTATGTTATACTAGGGAAAGTATCCCTTACGAGAGTTTAAAAATGAAAGAAACTCTTCTTGTCCTAACTAAGTTTAGTATTTCATATTGGTCATATAGTAGTATAAGCATTTTTGTAAAGATCAAATATGTCAAGTTAATTAGAGAGGTTTGCAAAATCAATTATCATGTTTCGCACAATTACAATCTAGTTAAATCATGACAAAGTTAGTGTCAAAGCATGGTATAAGCTCTATTAGTGTATAGGCTAGGAACTTTTAACTATCAAATTGGGATAAATATACTAGGTTCATAATTGTGCAGTTAATAATCAAATGTGGGTATGATAAACTTGATATCAAGTTGTGCCCTTAGACTTCCATAAAGCTTCCCGATTTAAAGTTGCTTTTAGATGTTATTCTATACTGAGTTTTCTTATAATTTTTCTTTTAGGATAAATTATTGTTTAGAGTTTGGGAAAAAGGTTATAAGCACATAGCATGCATATGTAGGAATGCGATTGAGTATAATTGATAAATTGTAGCATTATTAAATGAAAATTTTATGTTATCATTTAGCTCTTTACGTTATATGCTTAATTAAATTAAACAAAATCCTTTATGTTGTCTATATACTTGTTTTTGAATCGTAAAGTGTTGGTTTGAATGATTTTATCTAGGGGTAATGCATACTAATTATAGTATAAGCATTGTTTGAATTCATGGTGTGTCTTCCTTATATTTCATGAAAAAAGTTTTTATCTAGATGTGAATAGTTATGGATAAAACAACTCATTTCTTTTATTCATGCCTTACAGGAGTTTGATATGAGAAACCTAGTTTTCCTTATGTTATAGGAATTGATAACTATAAACCATAAGAAACTAAGATTAACCAAGTACTCAAATTTATTATAGATCATATGAAAGGATAAATCTACATTGAAGCTGAAAAGTAATACGATACTAAGAAGTAATCTTAATAATCCTTTAATAGTAATCTTATGTTTTGTAGTGAATGATGTTAATAAGTACCTTGATGGGGAACTTCTAGTTTAGATTTATTCAAATGGCTTGATATTAGAAAATAAGATTAAAGGTTTTCTTTAAATAAAAAAGAAAATATATACATGATAGTAGTTATGTGAGTGTAGTATGTGTGTATATAGCTAAATATGTGTTGAAAATGATATTTGGTGTCAATATAAGTTAAGGAAATAATATCACACTAGAGATGAAGAATTATATCATACTATTGACCGAGAGGGATATTAATTCATGTCGTTGAGATTTGGCATTAAGTTGTAATATCCCTAGGAGACTTTTCTCAAGAACTACTCTTAAAGTATCAAAGTAATTTAGCACTTTCCAGTTAAACGTGCTTAGCCTAGAGAAATTTTAAAGATGGGTAACTTTCTCTGGAAGATCTTTATAGACCTTTTGAAACATTGATAGAGATAAAAATTTAATTTAAAATATTATTAGAAATGTGCCCAAAATATTAGATAAATTTTAATAGAGCCCAACTCGATTTTAGGGGTTCGGGTAAGTTGAAATTTAGGTAAAATAGGGCCGAAATTATAATAATTTAATTTAGTTTTCTTAAAATTATTTTTGAACCTAATTAAAACTCATTTATTAAGGCCCAAATGTGTTTATAATAAACCCAAATTGAATCCAAGGATAAATTGAAAATTGTCCAAGAAATTTTGGGCAAAAGTGAAAATTTGAAAAGATTTGGGGTTCAAAATGTAATTTTTCAAAAAACTTAAATTTTGGCCCATTCTTTTTATATTAATTTTGGACAATTTTGGGCTGAGGAGAGTCTAGAAAATTTCGTTCTTGGCTGCTGCAGAACAGCAAGAAAAAATACAAAAGAAATTCATAGGTTTTGGGCTAATTTGCAAAAAGGCTCATTTTCATGAATTGTGTAGAAAACCCTAGAAAACTTGAGAAACTGCATTCAGCTTTTCTCTTCCTTAGCTTGCACGAAATTGCATCTGCCATAGGAACCTTTTTCAAGCTTTCAACACAATCAAACACACAAACAAGCCAAATCAAACACAAAATTTCAAATTTTTCTACTTGCTTGCTTGAATTTCTGAGGAGAAATCATCAAAACTTGGGGATCTTATCTTCTTCTTCTTCAAATCAGAAACTCTTTCATTTAGGGAGAAACTTAAAGATTTGAAATATAAAAGTTCAGCGGTGAGTAGCAACTCACTTGATTTCCCATTGAATTTTGATTACAAACTTGCCAATATTGCTTTATAGAATTTTGATTTCATGAAGCTAGGTGTGTGGCCATGCAATGAAGGCATGGTGCTAAAAACTAGTGTTCTTAAGTTGTATTTGAGGATATTAGAACAATATTAGCATGAATAAATAATTAGATTACCATTTGTTAAGCCTTGAGTGTAGATGGAATAGAAAGAGCTTAGAAATTGTTTTGCTGATTTTGCTTCTGGAATTCCTGAAAATCCAAAACTAAACCACGAATTTTAGGGACATGCTAGGACATTTTAAAAATCCAAAACCACACATTTCCTAGTCTCTTATGATATCAGGATACACATAGAATTTATTGGGAATTTTTAGAAAATTTTAAAACCTAAACAAGGGACATTTCTACACAAAGGTGCAACTCGCCCAGAAACAGGACGTGAATAATTTTTCTTCCATTCTTGAATTATTTGGGATATTAAATGATGAGTAAAAATTCCATAAAAATTAATGGATACCTTTCCATTTGTTCGTTAAAACATAGTAAATTTTCGTGATAATTGAAGCTCATTTTCCTGGTGAATAAATTCCTACAATTTCATAACTCTATTGCTGCCAAAGATTGAAACTGTTTTGGAAGGGCATGATTCATGAATTTTTTAGGTAGATTCTCTTAATTAATTATGAAACCTAAAGACTCATATTTTTCAATTAACATGTTAAGAACATCATATAATTATTTGAGAAATTTTGTAGGTGTTTTTGAAGACATAAAAGGGTCTCTTATGGTAACATGCCCTCTGCTACCCTGTTTTAGAATCTAAACATGAATAGTATTATTGAATGGATATTTGTAAAATACACTAAGTATTTGATGCTTAGAAATACATTGTGATGATATTAGAATATGATTGGAATAATGTGTTGAATTATTGTAATTATTTGAATGTTCTTTAATGGTATAGAATATAGAGATAGATTAGATTGAGTTGTGAAATGTTTAATGTATTGAAATTGTGATACATTATGAGAATATGTAATGATTACACTCTTTAATGTTAAATTTGAAATCTATACTTGTTACATTGATAAAGGAAAATTAATTAGGTTGCTAATGGCTAGTTGGTATTGACCATACTTTTGTTATGATGGATTGACATGATTTTGCCTTAATTGGCACGAAAAGCCTACAAAGGCTCATTTGTATTACTTGATACGTATGGGGGAGATTGGCCTATGACTTGTAGCATCCTTCTAGAAGAAGGAGAGGGATGGTAAGAAGTGGAGGGAAGAGGTTGGAAGCAAGTGGGATAAGGTCGGTCCGAAGAAATAAGGAGGGAACTTGTATGTCATACTAGCCATTTCTATTGATGTAATATTAATATATAATGTATATGATAGAGGACAGATATTAAATATGAATAAAGCTAAATATATGGGATTTATCTAGTCTTCCTAAATTTGTATTAAAGAGAATTGATCAGGGAAAACCATAGGGATAAATATTGAGTAGCTACTCATTAAGTATTTTATATACTCACTCTTTTTCGATGTTATTTTATTTTACAGATAAAGAACAAGGAGCTCCAATGGAGGATTGATATACTGCATAAAACCTTCTAATCTCTATGGGGCATAGTGTAATAAAAATTACTATTTTGAGTCATTCACTGTACAATTAAAGTCTATATGTATTACTAAATAATTTTGTTATGCTACTGTATATTAATATCATAGATTAACTTTTCATTACACGTGCAATGCAATTACTTTACTTATAGTATTTGATGCTATCATATATTTCCCTTTTATTACAAAATAGTCATATATAGTTTCTTACAGGCTTGTAAAGATGTCTAATTGGTTAGATACTAGTTAGATATCTTTATGTCGGTCATGATACCTGAAATTGGGTCGTGACATAGGTAATGCCTAAGCAACCTTAGGTAGGTAAATATATAATTTAACCATAAATAATATCACTTCCTCATTTGTAGGTAATAACCCATATAATTAAAGGATAAATGTATAGATTAAAAGGATTAAGAATTGGTAGACCTATATAATAGGGAAAAATAAAGTTGGAAATCGAATTAGGGGAGAACGTTATAAATTTTAGAATAGTAGGTAAGTTAAATTTTTTGAGTAAACCTAGACTGGCCTAAACGAGAAAGACTATGTAAATTAAACTACTATAAACTAATGATCTATATTTGACTTCTAGGATTAAAAATCCATAAATATTCTAAGTTTTTTTTAATGAGCGAATGATATAGAAATACATACATACATACACACACATACACATATGTGTGTTTATATTTTAGTATAAGTTTGTTAAACATCAAGCAATATCACAAGAGATAGGTTGTAAAGATTTATAGTCAACTATATTTTTCATTATATATAACTTTATCAAATTTATAAGGTGATATAAATATCCATAGTGTAAGGCTACTTTAATTGTTTAGATTTAAATGTGGTGAGTTTGGATAAATTAATGAGAAGTTGTAATTTTTATATGTTTAATATGGTGTTATTATAATTTGTTACTAGGAAATGCATTCGAATGTTATGTATTGCCAAATTCTAAGAATTAAATGAATAATGTTGTTAAAAGGACAGAGTTTGGCTATAAGTGTTCAAAAAAATTACAACAAAAGAACGATATCATATTTGAGTGAAATACTCGAATATAGCTTCAAGGGTTGTCCTTAAGAAGTTAATATTCAAGTATTATACTCAAATATGAGAATAGTTTTCACTCTTAGATGCATATATTAGAATATGTTATTCAAATATAAACTAGGTGTTAATTCCTAGGGGCCTATATTCAAGTAGTATATTCTTTTGGACTAGTATATTCGAATATGATAGTTGAATATGTGTATCTTTTTTAGGAATCCTATGTTATGATACCATACCCGAATATCATTTATATAAATTAAATACAAGTTTCTTACTTTAGAAGTTGCTAAGATTATATAATAAATGTACATTTGTATTGATATTAATATATGTTACTTTATTAGATTAATATAGGATATCTAGACTATAGTAATACTTGACAAATGATGCTTTATCTTACTAAATGACATACTTGAGTATTTCATTTTCATATCATGCCTAATTTATTTTATGGTGTTATAAGATATTGTGTGTACATATACTTACAATACTTATATATTAAGTGCAGAGGTGTTTTTAAGAGTTTAATGATGAGATTTTAATTAAAAGTAAATTATAATGAAAAATGAATGGTAACCATGGTGACCCAAATAAGGATAAATGAGGGAAGCATTATTCTTAAGCCAAGACTTGATGTTTTAATATTGCTAATTCATGTACGAAATTTTATAGTAAAATTGCTTGCTCCTTTTATTCAATTGCTTGAACCCTTAGGAGGAAGTTTATGGGGTTTGGTCATGTTATTCTAGATCAAAGTAAATTGTTTCTATAACACTTGAATTTTTTTCTAATTCTAAAATTCTATATTAGTGAAGAATAAGTACTCTTATCGATAAAGGTAATGGACTAGAATGTTAAGATGAATAACTTATGTAAAAGATAAGGGGTTAATACTTTAATAGTTATCACATATCTAGCACCACTGCCTCAGTCATATAATATATGTGCACTGCATGTGTATGTAGTGTATACATATCTCATTATTCCTATAATTACTTATCTTTATCAATCTACCACTCCATTTGAAAGTGTTCATGGTTTTCCAAATGAGTAGTAACTAAATAGAATTTTATAGGAACCTTCAATAGAATGAATATATAATTTAAATTGACTAGTGAATGGAGTTTAGTTTAAAGCAAAATAAGTATGTAAGAGTGGATGTTGTTAAATAGATTAGTAGGAAGTAAGAAATGGTTAAGACTACTATCAAATTATGATCAAGGTGGACATATAGTCCTTAGTGGCAAAAATTGATGTAATTGAAGATAGATAATTGTAAGATAGGGTAAGGTATTTTAAACACTTTTATTGGTGGATAAAAAATGTAAAAAGGCCTAACTATTAGTAAAACTTTTTAATTAATTATAAATAAGTATGTTACTATCCTACAAAGTTTTCATTAGACTTTTCAATTAATATAATACTTCCAAAATTCGAGGATAAATTATATTAAGGGAAAAGAGCTTGTAACATTCCCTTAAAAATTGTTTTATTTATTTAAATATAAAATTTGAACTAATAAATAACTAATAATTAAATTCTTATTTTATTTCATCTAAATTCTTATAATTTTAAATTTATAAGATATTAGAATGTTTACTTTGAACCTTTGAATTTATTAAGAAATCATTGGGAAAAAGAATAGAATTAGTGAGGATTAGTAATTATGGCCATTATTTAATAAAGGTAGAGTTATTATAATTAAGAAAAGGTAAGGATTAATCTTGTCTAGGGTTTGTTGGGCCCCTATTGCATCATACCTTTTCCCTTATCTTTTCTTTTATTTTATGCAAATTTAACAATTGAGATATAATCTTAAATAAGTCTAAGCTATACCTACCCTACCTTATAATTTTCTTAGACTCCATTTTCAATTAAAACAGCCAAACCCTTTACTACATAGAACTATCTATTCTATTTTCTTCTCTGGTGCTCTTTCTCCATTTCTTTCTCTAATTTCATCATCGTTTGCCACAAAAAAACTGTAATGTTACAACATCAGTCTACAATAGTTCATGGAAAGTGAAAGTTATGTCTAATTGTAACAAAAGTAAAGGTCGTTGGTCTTCTTAATTAATGATGTCTGCTATTAACTCTGGCATTAACAAGCTACTAATATCCATTATAAGGATAGGTGAGCCATCCTATAGATAAGTTCCTAATATTTTTAACTAGAACAATATGATTAAAAAAATTATAAGTTTTTACCCATTTCAATTTCTTGCATTAACCATAAAAATATAAGAAAGTGATGATTTGGATTCTTAATATAACATGTTAAAAGCTAAGGATTGTTATTTTTAGAAGGAAAATAACTAGTGTTAGTATATTTTTAATTGTTATTAGAGATTAGCGAGTAAAGGAATAGAAAAAGAAGTGTTGGAAGCTTAGGAAAAGCTTGAAGAATCAAAGTGAGTGTATATCTATCCTTAATTACATTATTTTCCAAATTTTTATATATTTTCCTATTTACTTGCTATATAGACAATTTATTTATACTATTATGAAACTCAATGAATGAAATTGGTTAGCATAATATGCTTGAACATAAGAACCTATGATTTTGAATGTTGGTTGTTAGATTAATTATTGTAATGTTGAATGGTATCTCTTGTATACTATATGTCCTACCTTGAAAAGATTTCATTCAATTTAATCTTTATTTGTTATTATATATACATACAAACATGAATTTATATATTTTTCTATAATTTCTTAGTTGTATTCATATGAGCTTACTATATTTGTATTTGGCAAATTGTAATTTATTTATTTGTATTGTTCATTTTTTATCCTTTTGATGATGCAATTAATATGTAGAACATCATTTATTGCTAAATATTGTTAGTTATCTTTTACATATGTAAATTAAAGCTAGGAAATGGATGGATCAAATTAGCCTATGAATTAGCCCACACAAGCTGGCCGTTAAACAAGCCAAGCTAAGCTTATTCATTTTTTTTCACAAGCCTCCATATTAGAGGCTCTAGTTTAGTCTTTATGGACTTGAGCTAGCCAATGAGCTTTTTTCTTTAATTTTTTAAAATACTTTTAAATAATAAAAAAATTAAACTCATTCAAAAGTACAATATATTCATTCATAGATTAATTATTAATATATCTTAAATTTATATATATCTATAAAAATATTATATATATAAAATATAATTCATAAAATACCTATAAAATAAAAATATTATTTATAAATTATTCATAACAAAACTCTACATAATTAAAAATGAAAAAAAAGAGTGTACTTTTGTATGGATTGAAAAAATAAGCTTATATAAAATTTAGAAATATAAAAAAAATTCTATTCGACCTATTCACAAGGTAGCTTGTATGGACTGCAAGCTTTGGCAGGTTAGGCCAATTGTAACCTGCAAACTTTAAGGCTTCTAAAATGGAGACTAGAGTCCTTCAAAGCCCATTAGCTTTAGCCTATTTCAATAACTCTAATGTAAATTATTGTGATAGTATCTTTAAATTTGTGATGTGAATGTAATGATATTGGAATGATAAATGAATGTGATGTTAGTTGGCGTGTCTTGTACTTTGCATTATATATATTTTATAAAATACTAGTAACTATTTATTTGAGGCTATGTAATAAAGGCCTAGCATTGTTGTTATGTGATTAATGTAGATTATGATGGTGAATGTTAATTTGATGGTTATGTTAAATGTACAAATCATGAGTTCTGATTTTAATTAGAGTGGAACTATTTATTATGATAAAATCCTATATAGGGATGAGTTTGTTATGGATATGTGAATAAGAGAAAATGAAATGACAATCGTAATTTTTTATGTATTGATGAAATCCTAGATATGGATGAATTTGTTATTGATATATGAATAGGAGAAAATGAAATGATAATGATATGATTAATATCATATTTAGATATATATATTTATGAACATATAAGGTGTTCGATGGGATAAGGTTGAAATTCTGAACAAATAAAGATGATTGGGAGTAACAATAAGGCTTAATCTATTATCTTGTTTGTTTAAATTATGTATTGTATCATTATGAATTAATGCTAGATTAGTATTTAAGATTATAATGCTAGTTAAGGATTTAAAATGAGTTATACATTATTCCTTTTATGACTTTTGTTTAAGCTGATGGAAGTGTAAGACTTGCTTGACTATGGCCCTATTCAGGGTGGTATTATTTTTCAGATTGGTGAATCTCTTATTTCATTTACATATTTATTTTTACTTAGAATATATCTAGATGATTTTAACACTGATTAATGTAAATGTACACTCACAAAGTTTATGAAACTTTCCCTTTTATTTTAAATACAATGTTTATAGGTGTAACTCGAATCTCCAAGTAAAGTCCAAAGTGCATTAGCTAAAGAATTTGATAGTTGAAAAATAGTGTCAATTATAGGTTGTTTAATTATTGTTGTATATGAAGAGTAGATCTCATCCTTGTGTAATTTTGTTGTAAGCTTATCAAATATCATAAGACTACATTATACTAGGGAAAGTATCCCTTATGAGACTTTATAAACAAATGAAACTTTATGCATCCCAACTAAGTCTTGTATTGCATATTAGTCATATAGCAATATTAGCATTTCTAATAATATCAAGTTTGTTAAGTTAATTAAAAAGGTTTATGGAATTGGTTATCAAGTTTTATGTCAGTCATAATCTAGTTGGGTTATGATAAAAACACATTTCCATTATAGCATTTTAGGTGGAATAAGTTGTGATACTATACCATACTATTTCATAAAGTTATCAAACTCTTAGCTTTCGTATTCTCCATCTTGATCTGATTGAAGTATTTTGATACTTTTACAAGTTAATTTTGTACTTCATTCTTGAATTCCTTAAACTTTTCAAAGGATTTTGATTTTTGTTTCATAAGATATAGATATCTATATCTATTAAAGTCATCAATAAATATGATAAAGTACTAAAAACCATATTTAGCAAGTGAATTAATAAGCTTACCCACATCAATATGTATGAGGTTGAACATATTATTAGTCCTTTAATTGTATCTAATAAATAAGGCTTTAGTCATCTTAACTAATAAGCAAGATTTGCACCACCTATATAATTCAAAATTAAATAAGTGAAAAAATCTATCTTTATGGAGCTTGGAATGTGCTTCTCATTATATGACCTAAGCAACAATGCTAGAAATAGGTTGGGTTTAGATTGTTGAATTTAAACCATTTAGTATTTATTTTATAGACTAGCATTTATTAACTTCTATAGCAAAAATACCTAAAATAGAAGTCTAGCTTCCTTCTTCCTTTTTAGATCCTCTAGGTAAAACTTGTAGTTCCTTTTATAATGTCTAGTCTTATTGCAATGTAAGCATTTCCTTTTTTTAGCTAGTCCACCTTTAGGTTTTAGTGCAAAGGACTTAGGCTTAAGCTTACCCATTGATATAGAATCCTTCTTATCCTTGGCCCTTGCTTTTGTCTATACTTTTTATGCCATTATTGTGGTTTGGACTTTGCAATTTGCAAATTTTGTGCAACATTTCTTAACATATTTAACAATTTTAGCAATGATCTGTTAATTACATTCATGTTATAATTCATGATAAATTGACTATAGCTTTGTGATAATGATTATAGAACTATATTAGTAGCTAACTTTTAGCTAAGTAGAAAACCTAATCACTTAAGATTCTTAATATACCCAATCATTTTGAGTACATAAGGCTTAATAGGGTTTCTTTCTATTAGTTTGTATTAAAATAATTTTTAGAGATATTATATCTCTTATGTTGATCTTACTTTTGATAAAGTATCTTAAGGTGCTTAAGTATATTATAAGCATCCATGTTCTTATGTTGCTTTTTAAAGGTCATAGTTCGTGGTTGCTAACATGAGGCAACCACCATATAGAGTGTCATTATGATGCTTCATATAAGCTTTTTTCTCAGCACAAGGTGCACTAAGTTTAGATGGGTGAGGAATAGGTCTTTTTTAAGACATACAATTTTTACTCATGTTTAAGAATTATCCTCAAATTCTTATACTAATCTAAAAAGTTTATCCTAATCAATTTATCCTTTTCAAGGATCAATTATAGTATTAGGTTTTTTGAAGTGTTTGTTATTTATATCTATGAAAGAATTAACCAAAATAAATATTAGTTTTAATCATTTAATAATGTCTTTTATTAAATATTTCTCCTATTATTTTATTCAAACTAATAACCTTCACTATTAATTGAAAAAATCACATTGTTAAGACTTTCTAATAGGCCAAGATCTATATTTCACCTAATCTCAATTTAATCTTGGCTGATCACCTAAGATTTGGTTATTTTGGTAAGCAACACTCACCAATTGCATTACATACAATTCTTGGATAGTTAGGTGAACAACACTTATTCTATTCTATCTTTTGAACTGAAGCCCAACTTTATCCTTTCAACCTTCAAATCATATTAAGATTGCTTAGTTAAGTCACACCTAACGATTGGTAAAAGAATGTCACTATTATCTTGTTATATCTCACTAAAATATATGTGATACTTTGCTTTGGCAAACCTACCCTATGTTGATCAAGGCCTTGATAAGTGCTAAGCATCGGAAGGCATCATAAATTATTATTAACTTAATATTTGCATTAAGGGATTTAATTAATCTAACTATTTTAGATCTCACCATTATTAGCCTTTTTATTTATGTATACTATCTAACATATCTCATACATTAAATAACGTGTAAAATAAAAATGTGACATACTATGGCCCCTTAATTACCTAAATGTAATACATTATAATAAAGACCCAACAGATTAAGAATAATAGAATAGAATCAAAGAATCTTAATTAGTGGGTAATTAATTAGTAAAAGTACCTATTAATTTTAATGGATAAAAAAATCCATTTGAAAATAAATATAGAATTTACAAATCTAAAAAATATTCATGGTTCAAGGATGATAGTATCTTGGAGTAATCTAGAGTTTTTTTACCTAAAAGCATCTTATCAAAATGCAAGTAACCAATATTGAGAAAATTTGGCAAGATAAGTGACATGGATGGTCATTCTATGGAAAAATAATGAGAATATTTGAATTTTGAAAGAAGTAACTAGTAATTATGTATTATAGCTCTTTTATGAATGACGAGATGCGAAAACCCTAAACGATGATTCTTTTAACAAGAAAAATATTTTCATAAATGAAAAGGAAAAATGCAATTTGCTTTATTTATTGAAGGGGAAGAGTGTAGCACTCACTAATATTACTTGATTAAGCTTAACTAGTATTATGGATTATGGATTCAAGTAAATGGATATTTCATTAAGGAAACAAAAAAAAAGGGATTCCCATATTAAAGGTATGAGTTCTAAAATTGATTATTTAGGAAATAAATTGGTTTTTTTTAATTAGAGAAAATTATGGATTTTTATTGTTAAAATAAAGGTGATTTGACTTTAGAGTTGGTTTAATTCCTAAGTATTTTCCTAAGAATAATTTTATTAGGAAAACAAGAAGTGATTTTGTTGTGATAATTAAAGAAAGCATGTTAATGTTTGGATTATGGTTTTTTTTATCACAATTATTAAAGAGTGAAAGGAAATTAGTATGTTTATAGGCTCTATTTATTTTAATGAAAAATATTTTTTATAAAATATAATTATAAAATATTAGGATGAGGGAAAAATATTTTATTTGTTAAAATTAAATATGAATACTTTAAGGAAAACAACTCTCCATTTTTTTCAAAGAAAAAATTATTTTCTTCCATTAATATGGCTTTAGGTATAATTTTTTTAATCACAAATATAAATGGCATGTTACTCCTTCATCAATATACTTATAAATGACATTTTCATACAGAAAATACTTTACAATAAAATAAATAAAGCCTAAAAGTAATGTGGTTATTTTAGCATTCTTCCTAAGTAATGCTTCTAGAAAAGATGATGTGGAGTAAGAAATATTATTTTATAAAGCTTAAAAATACATGTTTAATTAGAGAACTCTTTAGATTTTGACATGTCACCTTTGAGAAAGAAAAACTAGCATATGAGTTATTATCATTAAAAGAATATTGTTCGTTGATTTTATGGATTTTATTTAAGATTTTTATAAAAATATTAGGAAGATATTGTACATTATTTTATTAGAGAATTATGCATATAAGGAAATATCAATAATGATGAATTAATATTGTGAAGATTCTGCCTCCTATAAATAAGCAAAACTGTGACTTCTTAGTGGAAAGAAAAGATAATGTAATGACCTAAAGCCCGTAGAGTTTAGTTATCAATAGAGGGAGGATTTTTCACTTCTTCTTACACTATTTTAAGTAACCACCCATTGTTTAGAGAAAGGTAGGAGTGAGAAATAGCTTTTAAGTTCCTAAAGTAAGGAGCTTTTTCATTCTTTATCTTCCCTTATAAATTTTTGTGTAAGATCTTAAGAAATCCTAGTGAGTTCTTGGAGTTTTAATCTTGATCTTGGTGAAATAGGTAAGAAAGATGATCTATTTTTCAATTTTCCTTCAATAATTTTTCATTAGGATTCTATATAAACTTCATAATCTTATTTGGTGGAGAAATCTTGAATCATAAGAGGAAAAAAAGTGATCTTAAAGCAAATAGTGATCAAGTGAGTGGAAATCTAACTATTTTCTTCTTAGTTTTCTTAAGAAATTCATATATATATATATATACATATATGTTGTATATTATGTGTAAATGATGATATGTTGAAACCTTCATAGTGCATTTAGTGAGTTTCTAAAACTTAAAAATGGGGTTAGTCATAAAAGATGACAATGTTATTTCTATATATGAAAAGAAATGAATTTGTTTAAAAAAAGTAATCATCTTGAGAAATATTCTTGACACAAAAAGATAGATTTCTTAAAAAGGATTACTTTAGATCATCCTGATTACAATAGTTTATGTTTTGATGAAAAATGGATAGACTTTTCTTTAAAAAGAAATAAAACATGTTTCTAAAAAGAGTTTTCTAAAAGATGATGTCTTAAGTAATTCTATGTTTAAAGGATCCATAAAGATATTATCTTGAAACTTTTCTTAAAAAGGAGAAAACAAAAAGATGATGAAAGGATTTGCAAAGAAACTAAAAAGGAGGTTTTGAAAAGAAAATTGAGAAAAGATATTTTCTTTCAACAATAGAATACAAATATGACTACATGATTTTTATATGAAAGCAAAATTTGTAAGGAATAATAAGATAAAACTTACAGGTTCCCTAAAAAGAACCATAAGCGAAAGTTGAAGTTTTGAAATAAAATCAAGAGTACATTATTTATAACTATAAATAAATGTACTATATTATGTTTTTATGAAACACTATTTTTTTTATGAAAAGTGGTATTTTACTTGCTATACCTAATGTCAAACTTTGAAAAGTTTTGATATCAAGATTTAGAAATAAAGATCATTTTGAAATAGAGTATATAACTTATGGTTGGAAACTTGATACACTTGTTTCAAATTAGCAAGATTTTTCAAAATAGGAGCATGAAGCTTATGATTTTGTAGTTTCTTTTACAAAACTTGTTTCCTATGAAAATATTTTATAAGTGAAATTGTTTTGGTAAATTAAATACTATGTTTTACATAAGAAAATAAGGGAAATATGATATTTAATATCCATATTTTGTGGCTAGAAGTTTTCTATGAAAACTCACAAGGAATGATTTATAAATTAGCATTTCAAAATATAACATTATTACTTTCAAAGAACGACAATGATCTTGTTAAGAAAATAACATAGAGATCTTGGGTTCTCCATGTGTTTTGAAAGAAAATATTTGATTTTATACTAAAAGTTTATATATGTTATTTAAGAATCTATTACAAGTATTTTATATTTGTTACATTAAAGTTTTAAGGTAAAAACTTATTTTGAAACCCACACAAGAGTTCACAGGATCTTCCTAGAATAAGAAAGAAAATTTTTGTCTTTTTACAAAAAGTTATTACATCATGTTTTAAACTTATTATGATATGATAATATGCATTTGACTAAAGTTTTTAAATAAAAATCCTTTGAGAAAAATTAAGGAGAACTCATAGGTTTAGTGCTAAAACAGCATGACAAAATTCTATTTTTCAAATAAATGTAGTCTCCTACAAAGTTATTTTTAAGCAAATAAATTATTGGAATATATTTTGGATATGAAAATATTTAAGAAATGATGTCTTAAGCTATTATTTTAATTATAGAAATTTTGGAAAATGTCTCACAAAAGTTGCATAAGAAAATAGATTTTTAAAATCTAATAGTAACCTTTTCAAGGGTTTTGGTAACTTAATATCTGGGTGGCCTATATAACTTGTTTTAAGCTTGAAAACATTAAAAATTAGAGTTTAAATATTCTTAATCATTTCTAGAGCTTTTTACAAAAATATAATAAAATTTGATATTTAAATTAGGACTTTCAAATATGGATTGCCTGGTAAAAACCTAAGAAAAAAGTATATTTGGATGCATGAAATTTGATATGAATTGATGATGGAAAGTGGTAAAATTCCCATTGCTATATCATGTAAGGTAATACTCACATTAGTGAGATAGAAATGCTTTCTTATTTGTTAAATTAAAATACAAAGCATAAGGTTTGGTTATGTGCAACTAGGAAGTAAATAAACTTAGGAAAATCCAAGTTGTTCTTCATGGATTGCTATAAAGAAAATTATATAATATATATTTGTTTTCAATAAAATTATTGCTTGAATTTGGATTGTATAGAAATTATACTTCAAAACTATGCTTAAATATGGAAATAATAGAAGTGGAAGATTTATTTGATGTTGCACAGTTTGAGTTAAGTATTGTAAGGACCTTGGTGTTTCTAGTGCATAAGATAGCTTGTGAAATAGCTTATGAATTATCTATGCACTGAGTGGAATTTTATATTCATTAATATGATATGAAAGAGTTAATGAACTCTTGTATGAAAAACATATGAAATTAGTGATTTAGAAGTATGCTTATAAGATTATGAAAGGTATTTCATAGTTTTCGTAAAAAAAAAAAAAAAGTAAGCATGATTTGCTCTTAGTGCATAAATTGTGTAGTAAATTATTATACAAATGCACTAATGAATTTTGATGCAAGGCTGCTTGTGAATGATACTTACAAACTATAAATAAAGTTAATAAACTCTTGCATGTGAAATGTGAAGAATGATCTAGTGTATGGAATTGAAAAGCATGAATACTACTCAATTAGTCTAAACTTCAACAAGCATAGTAAAACAAAAAGGTTAAATGCATGGAAAAGATTTTTAGTAAGAAATGATTTGAATATATGTATTTTATATACTTGAATTTCTTGATTAAAATTGAGTAGAAAATTAGTATGATAACCATCTCATAAAGTAATTAAATTACTTGCTATACTTATGGTTAAAATTTTTAGATATGGACTATGTCAAGGCCACTAGTGTTTGGTGGCATTTATTCACACTATGTATGATTGATAATAATAGGAGTTTCATTTAACAATTAGGATCGATAGATTTGGCATCTTCCAATTGTTTAAGATAAGGACAATTGGATATGACCTTTCTACTCCAAATCTAACTTAATTGTACTTTAAGGCTTACTTGATGCTTGGGCATTTTCCATTTAGAGTAGCCTCTGAGGATCCCTTACCACTTGATTAAAAGGTTATCCTCTATAATTAAGAGGTCCCTACATACAATGACATGCCTTATGACATTATAACTTTAAAGTTAGTACCACTAATTGTGCCTCCAATAATAGATATGGGGCCCTTACTAAAGGACCTAACCACTTATGCTTTTGATAGTATAGTTAATAACTAGTCTAGTAGATAGTTGTCATATTCACCTACTTTACATTATTATGTTTTTAACTTTTTGCATGTTTATTGTGAACTTTGATAAGTAGGTTACTAATTAACCTAAAGTACATTTGTATAACTATTATGTATACATATACAAATGTGATCCATATTTTTATTATTTGTATGTTAATGATCTTATTTACATTGAAAGGGGCATATAACTTTCAAAAGAAAAAGGAAAGAGAAAATTGATTTTCAATGCTCAACGTATTTATACAAATGTATTTAGATTACAAAAAATACTTTTATATACCTTTGAATTTTCAAAACCTTCATTGAATAATGAAGAACTATTTTTTTGTGATAAAGTACTTACTTGATTTCAAAAGGAAGAAAGTTAATTTTTGAAGTTTTAAAGAGAATATGTTATATCTAAAATATTTTATAAATAGAATATGATCCTTTTATTTTTGAGTTCTTCTAACTTGATCTTTTTCTATTGTATTTTTCTTATTATTTGAATTTCTAAAATTTTATAATATTTAGTTTTTGAAAAAAAATAGAAAAGTTCTTTACCTATTTATGTCCTTAACATCTTAAAGAACTATAAAGTGAAATATTTTATCAATATTTCAAAAATATAGTATATTTCAACTATTTCTTATCATAAGAAAGAAAATGTCTATTCAAAAAAAAAAGATACATGTATTAATTGAAGAAAAAGAGATTTCTAAAACATAAGTCATATATGTATTGGTTTTCTAAGTGTTTTATCATAATCAAGGTTTATGCATTTCAAATGTGGTCTAAACAACTCATTTATATTAAAAAAATTTCTCATTGTGTACAAAATGTTATTTGTTTAAAGATGAGGTTCTAAAATTATCTATTTTCAAATTTAAAAAAAAATGAACCTCATCAGTTAAAGGAAAGCTATTTTTTGATATGTTTTTTAAAAAAATTAGTGAATTTGTTGAACTAGAAAATTTTGTATATTGCATGTTTTTAGAAAATAGCAAAGGTGTTGCTTAAGTTTGTAAAAATGTTTGACTAATATCTTTAGGTTGGTCAATAGTCTAAAAAATAGGTTATGACAAGACCTTCTCATGCTATAACCTTGATAACAATATGAAATAAAAAAAAAGAAAAAAAATCAAAATTCTCATTCCTCCTTAAATGGCAAGTAAGAGCCATATGAGTGAATAAATACTACAACTATTATAACATTAAGGAGATCTATTATTTGCAACAAATGCATAATTTTAATAGTTTATTGAAATATTTAGATACCATTATGACTGGAGCATTTATTTTTCATAACCAACTCAAACCTTTTTTTTATAAATAGATAAAGACAAAAAACTAAATAAAGTATTCTGCATCAAAACAACTCTTGGAACATCTTCTTTAATTATAGAATAAGCCTAGCATTGAGAGATCAATTTTTCAATAATTCACTTCTAATCTATGACTTCAATTAACTAGTAAATTTGCAACTCCCTTGCCTTTTCTCTAAGAATGAACTAGTCCAACTATACAATTGCTCATACAAAGATCTCTAATTAACTCAATCAAATGGTGATTACTAGTTGTAAAATTTTGAATGACTAATAGAGCTAAGTAAGAATTTGATTCCATGATGATTTTCCTCATGCGTTCCTATACAAGCTAAAGGCTAAAGAGAATGGCCTAACTCAAACATGCTTAGTGTTTTAACATTTTATTAGTATATGCATAATTTTAAATAAGTAACTGAAAAATCTAAATACTAGATACTTTATCAATTATCATCAATATTCAACTTAAGCACTTCATATATCATATTTATGTTCAAAGGTTGAAGTTTTGGATTAACAATTATTAAATGATAAGAAAGTTTGAGCCATAATATTCATCTTAATATATGCAATGTAAAACTACTTGAGACATCTTGTAAAATCCATAAACTTTTAGTATTTGTTGAACATTTGAGATGATACTTTCTTTTTTTCTCTAATATTTTTTACATGTAAATCAATATAAAAGCTTTCATATACTTGGAGGAGATTCTATAGGTATCCTAAAAATTTTAACATTAAATCAACCCATGGTATGGGATAAATTCTAATTTATTTTATATTTTATTATATTAATATTATTATTTCAAAAAAGAGAGATAATAGTAAAGTTTAAAATCTTCACAACTTCCTTGTATTTTATTTCATGCAAAATAGTTTTGAACTTTAAAATAGGTCAAAATGATCTCTTAAAATTTGTACTTATTACAATTTACTTTTACTGTTTATTTTCTATCCAAATTCTTAACAATGCATATCACATGAAAAATTATAGCTTATAAGAAATAAATTACACCTTTTTAAAGTTTGGAGATTTTTTAAAACATTACATAAAGTATAAAAGGCTATGCATATTTTAATCCAATAATAATTGTACAATAAAATTTTATTAAAATAAAAATAGTTATTCAAAGCATTGGGTTAGCATTTTTTAAGTGAATCTTCATTTAATTTGATACATAATTTTAACAAAATAATTAAATAAAATTTAATATTCAATTTTTTTACATGAAACTATTTACATAAGTCTTGAAGTAATGTATTAAAATATCATGAGTTAGAGTTATTAATGATTATCACATTTTTAACCCTTTGGGTTAGTTCGACTAGTAAGATTTGTTATCTTTGATCATTCATGTCTTAGGTTTGATTCTTGCTGCTAGCAATTTCAAGGGATTAGGCAACCTCCAAGTATTATTGTAAGCCTTCAAAAAGATTATTAGAATATCCTAAACTTAGAGTAAAGCAACCCATCTTAATTCTAAATTTTTTGGTAAAAAAAAAGTTAATGATTATCATATCTTTGCTATTAAGTTGGTCATCATCTACAAGAATTATCTTTAGTTTTTGGGGATTCTTTTATATTGCAATTGATAAAATAAGAATATGAATGAAAATGAGAATACGAATGAGATGGAAAAACTAGTTCATAATTATGTTTGATGGAATTAAAAATAGGATGGGCATCCATTTTATTTTTATGTTTGGTGCATAAAAAGAATGAAAGGATGGAATTAACAATGAATAGTTAACAATGATAATATTCTCAGCACAAAAATAATAAATATATTATTAAATAATTTAATATAATAAAAATATATGATGTAGTCAATAATAAAAAATTGTCATATTTTAATTTTCATTATTAAAATTATAATTAACAAAAAATTCTCTATATAATAAAAGCATAAAAATTTTAATTTTCTAAATTTTTTAATTATATAATTTTTATAAATAAGACAAAATGTCTTATTTTAAGTTTTATTATTCAATGTATAAAAAATATTTTAATAAAAATATTAAAAATAATATTGTTTTATTATTTATTAATAAAAGATAATGTTAAAATACATGAGAACTGTAAGAGATGAGAGTTATAAATGATTTAATAACCCATTCCATCACTTTTATTAAATATTCCATCATTTGGAATTAAGTTATTTCTTAAAAAATAGTATTCTTATTTTATAATAACTACCAAATAGGCTTTTGCCACATTTTTTTTTCTATTAATTTATTATCATTCCATTTTATGTCATGGTACTAAATGCTTATACAATAAATGTTTATTTTAATCTTTTGATAAATATATATGTTTAATATTTGTTTAAAAGAATTTCCATTTCCAAAAAATGGAAGTAATTGAAAAATAATTTGATCCTCAAGTAAAAAAATATCGAATTCTATGGTAAAAACTTATTGTTAGAATAAAGGACATTACTACAAAATTACTAATATATGTTAAGTGTTTGAAATATTATATGTTGATTTTTAACTTATATCTAATTGAGCATCATTGTATATACATTTTAATGTTAGTTTTATTACCATTGTAAATAATAATAATAACATTGGTTATTATATTAAAAACAATCAAAGTCATTTCTTTTGATAACATTGTGAGAAATAACATTACAGGTCATTTGAAAAAAATAAAGTATAATTTTCATAATACTAGTAGGTTTCTTTAAATAACTAGCATAGTATGTCCCTTTCTTAACCTTAACTGACTCCCTTTGTTTCTCCCTCCCTCATTCTCTTTATTTCCTCCACATTCTTCCTTACAAAACACTCTAACCAAAAATAGAATAAACATCTCATATGACACTAAAGAATCTCAATTTTAATAATTTTAAAGAAAATATTGAATAACAAAAATTTGAAAAAGGTAAAATGTTATATACAATGCTCCAATCAAAGATAGGTGTTTTACTCAATCTATCTTGATATTTGTTACTTAATATATAGGTTCATATTTCTTAGAGAAGTACTCTCAAATTCAATACTTATAAATGCAATGAGCATTCATGAAAAATTAATGTATAATATTACATATTTCATATAAATAAATAATGGATAATATTATTAAATATAAAAAAGATGAATAAAATTAAATTTTTTACTTGTACAAACCTATAAAAGTTGTATCAAAATAATAAGTAACAAAATATGATCAATTATTATCATGACCTAATTTTTTTGTTCATTATGACAAGCATAAAGATATCAAATGGATATTTTTACAAGTCTTTACAAAGTAAACTACTTTATAACACTAATTATTTTCTAAAATATCCATGATGCAAAAATTCGCTAAATTTTCTTACTTTGCAAATCCTTTTCCAAAATTCTTTCTTTTTCTAGAAACAATAAAATTAAAAGATCATTTTTCATAATTGATGAGGTTTAATCCTTTAAATATACTTCTTTGATAGTAGTTCATAAAATTAGAAATTTAGATATGTTAGAAGTCTTTTTCTTTTTTTTCTTTTTAAAGAAAATTTTGAATCATATTAATAGTAACTATTTTTGGAATCAAAATACAAGATAAATAGAAAAAGATTTCTTTTTTTATTAGAAAATAATTGAAACTTAATAACCTAAAAAAAATAAGGAATACTAGTAAAATGATTTTTTAAAAAATCCAATCACCAAAAGGTCATTATTTCTGATAGATTCTTAAATAGACACTTTTGCAAGAAACTATTTCTAGAAGAGATGATTTATCAACAAGGTTACAAAGGATATAAGAAAACAAATTTATGAAACTTATTTGAATAATATTTTCTTAAGAATATTTCTTAAGAAACCAGGAAGTTATTTTTGAAGAAAACTCTCTGAATACTAGGTAATGGATTTACTTTAAAGGTTCAAACCATGAATTGAAGATAATAAAATAGGATTAGGTTAGAAAAACATAAAAAATTAGAAGATCCTTTTATGATTTAAAATACTTTGGAGATAACATCAAATTGAAGAAATAAATTAGAAATATTTTTAGGTTTAAGATTTAATGGATACTATTTAAGGAGGTACTTGAAAAAAAAAACTTAGAAGAATCTTTGGAAGTGATTCATATTTACCTTTGATAGAAATGGAAACCATTTTTTCCTTTAAAAAGAAATCGTACAACCTAACTTGCTATTCATCAAAAAAGTATTTTTGTTGTAACCATAAAGTTACTTAGGCCATATAGTAACCTAATTGATAAAGTTTCAAAATAATTATATAGATTAAGAAAAGATAGTCAAACCATAATTATACATATTAAATTATTAAAAGCAGATATTTAAAAACAACCACAAATGACTGTTATCAATCCAAACTAACTCTTAACTATGTATATATCTAAGTCATCAGGGTTAGGATCCTCAAAGACAACCTAAATGGAGTCATGCACAAGTGCCATCATAAATTAGAAATCTTAATAAGTTCCATTCGGGTTCAAAGCATTTGAAAAATATATCCACAAGTAAAGTGAGTGATAAATTACTTAGTAAGATAGTTATCACATAAATTTTCTAATCAGTTTTAATCCAAAAAATAATTATACACAAGACATATACAAAAGTTCATTTTCTTACAAGAAAATATTTCTCATTAAACTTATTCTGTATATTGCATTTTAACACATAAATAGAATATAATTTAGTTATAAACACAATATAAGCATTTGAATAACTTTTAAATGGCATGAAGGCATAAAAAGGTTTCTTCTTATTACTTTAGGCTAACTTTAACCACATATATCCTAACCTTATACCTCCCTTTTATCATATGTCATTTCATGTGACTTAGAATATAGGGTGTCAAGCCAATATCCATAACTCTTCATAAGGTTTCATAATCACATTATCATGTCATAATGTGATATATGACATTTAAGCTAATAGCATTTAAGCTAATAATGTCATGAATAACATTAAAGACCAAAAAATTATATTTGGCATTCAAGTCATTTCATATAGAGCTCTCACTAAGACTTTAGTCACACTAGGCACTTAGTAGCTTATTTTTACATATAACAGGATAAAGGTAAAATGTTATCCATTACTCATAACCAAATTATAACAAAAAGCATAATCTTAGCAAAATATATTTTACAATTTTATCATCACTTTTCTAATTACCACAATAAGCATTGTACTTCTATTCTATATGCTAGATTATTGTAGCACTTTCCCAAGAGGCGATTAATATGGAGCCTCAATCACAAATATTCTCACATATGAACACATTAGTGAATATTCAAGTTATAGGATAATTCATGCACTAATCACATAATAAGCCCGTAGTATCACTATAAAACCTATGGACTAGTTTCTATTTTTTTCATAGACTTTATATTACTAATAAAACACTATTTCTAGGCTCGTAATTCCATGTGATTGCATATGATTTATCAATCAAAATATTAATCTAGGATTAATGAGTAACACATAGTTTTGACAACAAAATTGAGGATGTTTAACTTGAATTTTCCAAGTTCCACAACTACTGTTTACTAGTAGATTTAACCTTTTACATTGTGTATTATTCTAAGAAGTAAGAAAACTATTTTTTCTTACTTACTCAAGCATAAATAGTTGCTGCCTTGTGGTATATAGTTGCACTATATCATCAAATATTAATATTCTAAAGTTAAGAAAATAGTCATAAAATTGTACTAAGTTTTAATAAACATTCTTTCACTAAAAAATTCCATTTAAAATAGCAAACTTCATTAATTTTTTCTTAAAAATTCTAGATTTAAAATAAAGGTTTTGACCTTCAAATTTCAACCTTATTCATGCTCAAAACAAGTTACACAAGTTGCCATATAGTTCAACCATCAAAATACTTCAAAATAGGGCTTTCTTGATTTTTGAAATATCCTTTTTATATGTAATTCTTTGTTGAAATTTTTAAAAATTTCTAGAATTAAAAATAAGTTTAAAATAACATTTTCAAACCATTTTTATACTTAAGACATGTTACATTACTTACTACTTTAACCAAGTAACAAACCACATCAAGGAAAGTAACATATTTTTATCAAAAACTAAGTTTTAATGCAACTTTTAATAGGAAAAACTAGAATTTTTCAGCTATGTTTTGAATACATTGAACTTCATTAATTAACTATCTTTAGCCATAAGACAAGTTATACAAGTTACTAAAATACTTTACTAGTGAAAACTTTTTGTAGGAAAACTATTTACTACTTGAAACTACTAGGTTGAAAACTATTTTTAATATAATTCCATAAACTTTAAAATATAATTTTAATCATATCCTTGCTACAAACTATTAGTAAAAATGTTTAATATCATTAATTAAATAGTTAAAAAAGTAATGTGATGAGTTTTTTTTCAAAAAAAACATAATTTTTCTTCAACAAAATAGTAAAGAGCCTATGGAACTAGTATGCTTGTTTTAAAAAACATCTTTGTCTTCAAAACTTGATTTTCATGCATTCTGTCATCTCAAATTTAACTCAAAACATAATGTAACATCTTTTGATTTCTAAGAACAAAATTTCTTGCTTATTTAGGCTAAGAAAATTGTGAATCTTTTAATGATTACTCATAAAAGTTTTCTTTCATTTCCATATGAAAATCATTTTTTCAAACTTTTTATTTAAAAGAATCAATTTAAAATTATCTTCCACAAAAACAAGTTCTTCAAAACATTTTCTTGAAACTTAAGAAAATATATCTGCAAGTAATTCACCATGACAATCATGGCTTTAGCACAACAACCACAAACAATCACATATATATATTGTACATAAACATTTTCTAAAAGGAAAAAGAATGGATCTCTATTCATACAAAGATGCCTGTAATGCTTGATTCCTTCACCTCCTCTAAAAGATCAAAATGGCTTCTAACAAATTATTTTCCAAGAACACTCAAGAAACTAGTAGAATCTCACTATAAAATAACAAGAACACTTAAAAACTCAACTTTTCCCTTTTTTTCTCTTTATAGCCATGAGTCCTCCAAGCTTGGTATGAAGAAATTTGAGCTCAGCTCCACTCTATTTATAGTATAGGTAGAAATGTTTTCCAAGTATGCTTGCATCATCTTAAGGAATATCTTTATTCTTAGGATATTCCATTACTTTCTCCCTAAATTTTGCTCCTATGCCTTCTAATTATATAAAAATTCCTCCTTTCCTTAAGTTTTGTCAAATACCCTTCAACTAAGTAAAAATTTCTCTTTTCTCCCTTTGTAACTATTCATTCCTTTAAAATTGATAAAAATTACATTTTTGCCACCTTTGATTAATTCTAAGATTTTCTTGAGTATAATACTAAGTTACTCTCAAACCTTATCAATCTTGGATCTTAAATATTCTTAATTTTCTCAAACCTTCTCAAATAACTCTTAATAGATTTTCTATCTACTAGAACTAGTAAATACTTCTAATGACATGAATGACTAATTATGCTAATTATCTACTAATAGTCACTATCTAACTTAATCCTATCTATCTCTAACTACTAGGTTTTTTACAAGTATTACAATCATGAAATCAAAAACTAAATTGCAAAAATAAACATAAAAATTAAAATAAATCCTTACATTTATATTTTGCATTTTTTCAAAGAGTGCTAAACCTCACATATGTAGTAATGAGTTAATGGAGTTTCAATCTTGCAAAATAATTGGTGAGCATACACATAAAATTCAAAGAGAATTACCCTAAGGTTAGAAGAACTTCAAGATGAAATTTGTAAATGGTGTCATACTTTACTCTTTTTATCTTCAACTTTGCCATACTATACTTTTTATATTTTTAACTCATGCTCGGAGATAGAAATTTCCATGTTAGTTACTACAACAAAATACCACATGTAATGTTAACTTAGGAAAACCACATCAAATATTAAATGTTGATTAAGTACAAAAACATTGTCACCTATAATAAGATGAAGTCATCCTATTAATTATGTTTAATGTTAATTAACTAAATAAAAATTCAGTGTCATAATAATTATATGTCAATTATGAAAAAAACTAATCTTTCTTTGCTTAAGTAACTTTTTCTATAATAAGTTCATTTTAACCTCTTTATTGTTTCATTCTTTTTGCCATTATAGAACCATCTTGGAACAATCCTAAAACCTTTCAAGAATCATTCTAATATGGTCAAAAACAACAAACAAACATGTATATCACATATACACTATGCGAGAATAAAATTGATTCAGTTTCACACATCATATATATTAGACTATAACCAAATAATAATTTTATATATATATATATATATATATATATATATATATATATATATATATATATATATATATATATATATATATATATATATATATCAAATATACAAAGGTTCATTTAGAAGTAGAATTGATTTATATTTATCACATAAACATATAACAAAATAAATAAAACATATGATTTGATTTATGATTTTACAAGTGGTGTCAAGCAACAATTTTATAATTTACATATAAATCTTGTAAGAACACTGACATCATTTTATAAAATGATATCCTTTTTTTAATTCAATTTACTTTAAGTAAAATCAATACCATTGATTTCTTTTTTTTTTTACATGATGATATTTTTCTTATATAATTAAATAGATATAAAAAGCTAAAGATTAGATGTAATTATATAAACAAATGAGAGAAGAGCATGCTACAAGAATATATTTTGTAATTTCATTTATTTTCATATTAGTACATTGACATATACATTGAAAGCACAATAATTTGCAATAAACAATAGAGATGGCTTCTAAGATAGAGGTGTAGATCATTACATTCAACATTACCAAGGCTATTGAGAAGGATTTTAGAATTTATCAAAAGTTCTTCTACGAACTTATATCTGTATTTTAGCCATGAACATAAGCATTCTATAAAATATTAGAAAGGATTCTTGTTGAAATATTTGTTAATATGTGAAACTTGAGATATTAGAAAAGGCAAGTTCTTTGACAATAATCTTTCCAAATGCTTGTATTCATGGCTAAAGCGTGGATACAAGCCTGCAAAAGGACTTTTGATTGATTTGAAAACTTTCTTAATTGTTGGGAATTTGGATTATTACATACAGTGGAATTTTCAAAATTTTGATCCGAATTCTACCTAGGATCCATGCAAAAAACACAAATTAATGATTAGGGTTTTACTTATTAGGCACTCGTGTTTTTACTGATCAAAACTTAAGAGTTGATGAATCAAATACCGGCCGCAAAGTACAACGTCCCTACGGTATGCACACAGAGTGAACAACGACCTCTCGCCCTCCACGAATCTGCTAGGATGCATTTCTCTTTCTAGGAATTAGGATTCGATGTTTTCTGAGTGATTTAGGATTTTATGAGGCTTATGAGCGTGTTCTTTAATGTGCTACCCTTAAGCCCATTTTTATAAAACTAGCAAGCCACAATCCTAGTCCTACTAGGATAATGCTTCCAAAATCCTAATCACACTTAACAACTCATTTTATCCTTATCTTAGAGATAATAAGGAGAGATAGGACTTATCTATTAATTATCTAATATTAGATAATATTATCTCATAATATAAATATCTTAATATTAGATAATTGCATATAGTTATCAAATATCAAAATAATATTATCTCATAATATATTTATCTAATATTCTGATAACGTAATTATTTGATATTACTTTAATATTCAAATAATATCACATAATATATATATATTACGTGAATTTATTATTCTTAATAATAATAAAATATATATGCACGAAAATAAGTTCAATTAATTAGATATTAATATAATTAAAGTCTAATTAATTATTATCTTATTCTTACTCCTTTTGTATGACCTTATAGGTTCTTACTATGTTGACAATGACTCATTATTGAGTCATAGACAGTGAGCGGTATCTAACAATACATCATTGCCACTCAAGTAGTAAGAATATTTGTGATTCGACATCCACCTAATACATGATCAACGTTTTGCATCATAACCCTTTTGTAATAATATCTAAATTGAATTGGAGGCATGGAATGTGTCACCCTCGTTAATGTTCAATTTATATTTCTTGATATTGAGTAAACTTAAAATAAATGATTAATATCACATATTAATTCAATTGAGTATGGCCATGCATTTATAAGTCTCACTCAATCAAGGGGCCCAAGGATATTTCTCTTTTATACAAGAGTAACAAAACTCCATCTACATCACTCACTTCCTTCTGCACAATTTATGACACACCCAATCAATGCCCTATTCGTCATCCTAATTAAAGGTGACATAGGACAATATTAAAGTGAGTAATTCTTCATGTAGGGAACCGTAGTGACTCCAGGTCAAAGGTTTATGTGTATTTATGATCATATGAGAATAATTTATGACACGTCTATCCATGCAATATTCTCATAGTGGGTCAGTCCAGTACATTGTTCATTAGCAATGTACTCATGTATTGACTTGATATCACATATCCATGATTCGTAATCATCAGTCACTATACATGCTAGTCTCGATGTATTATTACTATCATTTTCATAATAATACTTAATTAGGCACATTTTAGGAATAGCAAAGCTATTCCAAGGATAATTATTATATTAAGTTATAAATTACGCATAATAATAATAAAATTATAAAAACAAAATATAATAATTAAATTTCCTAAAATAAAATATAATATATTGTGTATTACTTCAATCATTTATATGATTGGTTCTAGGACACACACTAACATTAATAATCTAGTAATACTAAATACGACAATTTTGACCTCCAACTCAAAAGACCTTTTTTTGTTGGAAGGTGAGTTATTTTGATGTATCATTTATTTCTTTCAAATCGGCAAGGAGAGTGATATTTTTCACCCATATGAAAAATCTTAAATGTTTGTTATTAATAAAAAAATAACTAGTAGTTTTTATCATTTCTTAAGAAAATGGTGGTTGTCATACCTTAAGACATTGGTAAAGTACTTCATAAATGTATACATTTTTAACATAAATTATTATAATGATTGAAATGGCTTTAGATGACGACCATTTAAAAAACCAATGTCTTGAGTTTATGTCATTTCCCTATAACTTATTAAATGTTATCCATTTATACATAGAATAAGCCTAAAATCAATGCTTTTAAATTTGTCATTTCTTCAATAAAAACATTTGAAATATTTTTCTATTTTGTAAATAATTGATGCTATAAGTATTTAAAATCAACATCTTATTATTGCAAGGTTTTTTCATATTAATTTTGCTATATATATGCATTAAAATTAGTAAATATGAAAAGAAAGTTATTTTTTAACTATTTTAAAAAGAAAGTTAGTTTTTGTTTCAATATTTTCTATTTGATAATCTTTGTAATCCAAATAATAATTATACAAACTTAACATAAAATTTAATTATCAGTAAATAATTTATTATAAAAGTATAAATAGGTACATAAAAAGAAATAATTTTGCAAATTTATACTATGATTTTATTTTTTTTCAAATTATTACATATATATACATACATATGTATTTATTCTATAAAACAATTTAGATTAAAACTACACTAAATTATCAGTATACAAAAGCTACATATTTACATCAATGCATAAAATTATAGCAAAATTGCTATGTATTAAAATTATCATCCTCAATGCAAGTTTTGGCTTATTGTTTAATTTTATTCATTTTAATTACAAGAGTATATAATAAAAGAATTGAAGAGTGGAGAATCATTGGAGAAATCTTGTCAAAATATTGGAAAGTATATTAGACATATGAAGATTAGATAGAAATTTATAAATATACTGCAAAATTTTTTGAAACGACATATCAATTCCTTAAAAATGAAATCAAAGAATGGATGAGATATTTTAACAAAATTTACAACAAATGTTTTTCTTAGTATTGTTTTATATAAAGGGTGAGAGTTAAAACAAAAATTTATAGGTAAAATGAAAAAAAAGTAGACATTAATCATTAACTAAATCTAACACCTTATATATTAGCAGTTTTTAATAAAGTTGGAGGTTGCCGTACTATTGGCATAGGCTAATTAAAAAATACTATTTAAACTTTTTACATTTCTTAGTGAAATGCATGAAATGCCCTTTAGATAATGATTATGTACAAAACAAACATCTTAAACTTTTACGATTTTCCATAATATCATAAATGCCATATTTAGACATTAATGAATTAAAAAATTGATGTGTTAAAGTTTTTCATAAAATTTCAAAAATGTCATTGTATTAATATAAATATTATTATGTTTAAAAATTATTATTTTAAGTTTTTATATAATTTTAAAAATATCATTATATTAAGATAGGCATCAATCTTAGTTTTGACAGATTACTATTGCATTTTGCCACATACACGCCTTCGTCGCACGTTCATGGAATAAACTTGTCAAAGTAATAAATCATCAACTTATATATAGCGGATGTTGGTTTAATTTTATTAATCTTTCTTTTCATTCTTTATGAATATTTTTTCTCTTTTATTTTTTAAGTATCAATTTAATCCATCATTTATATTTTGTCAAAGCATCCTCATTATTGATATTATTATACAATACTTAAAATTAGAAAATAATAAACTGGGAAAATAATATTGATAAGATGAGGAAGATATCAAATTAAATAATCAATATAGCTCAAGTGACATCTGAATTTATCCTCCTTGAAAGTTATTTTTATTTTGCATCATGGGTTTCATTCTACGTCATTATATATATGCATTTAGTGATTTTTTTTAAAATAAAAATAGTTGGTTTAATATTATTCCCAGTGAATTTTGTATTAATATCTAGCTCTACTAAAATTTACCCCAATTTAGTCTCTTTACATCATTTTAATATCTTGATTATTTAAAATGATAATATAAATTGAATTGAAAGTTTACGGAAACTGTGGCGAATAAAGAAATTATGGTTATAAGTCATGAGTTAAGAGTTGAATTTTTGGGATGTCAAATAAATTACTATAAGAATCCTTTGTGATAAAAATTTTAAAATAATATTTAATTTCCTTTTCATTCAAAACCTTAATAAAAAGAAACAACTACACAACTTTAATATATAGAAGAGGCGATAATAGTTATAAATTAATTAAAAATTTTATCGAATTATTCTGATAGGGTTAAAATCCTTTTTATTATTGATTTGATGTCTCTTAAATAATTTTTTAATATCAACTTGGTAGTTTACATGTTAAGAAATATTATAGTTGTAGTTACATATTACATCTACAATTAATTATAGGATTAGGCTATTGTTATTCACGTATATATCTATTCACACTCTTTTTCAATGTAAATTTTATAAACCATCTTTAAAGAATTTTTTAAAAAAATTATTTCCTTTGTCTATTCTCACTCTTAATTGTCTATTCACAATCGTAATTTATCATTATTTTTCAGTATATCTAAATTTTTTTACTCATACAATTAGCACCAAATTCTAGACCAAAACTTGATACTCAAATTTCGAAATTTCTTGCATAAACAAAACGATTCAGAATAATAGAGAAAGGATCGATTTCTTGTCACGATAAAAGGTAAGAACCCAATTTCACAAGTTTTAGGTCAAATTACAAATCTCGCGGATAGTTGCAAGGATGAAAAAAATAAACACCCAAAATAATTATTTTCACCCAAAAAAAAAAAAGGAATCCAAAATAATTATGAGTGAATAAAGTTTCAACAATGAAAATTTATAACTCTAATTTCACCACTTTAGTGATAAATTACAAACTTTTTTCTTTACCAACATTAGTTAGCTTATATAAGATTAAATTTTAAATTCAATTAGATCAAATTGGCTTATTTAAGAGTTTAACTTAATTTATTAATATATTTAGAAGCTTATTTATAAAAATAAGCCTTTAATAATCCAACATAGAAAGGCCATTAGAGCAAAAATTAAATTAACAATAAAATTAGATCTATATATAATTATTAAAAGTATAAATAAGTTAAGTTGATGTAAATTTTACCTTAAATTAGACCTACTTTTTAAAGTATTAGTCAAGATCTAACTTGTTAATTTATATAAGATCAAAATTTAATTAAAGCTTAATAGGCTAAGAGCTTCTTCATGCTTAAAATTATTAATAACATAATTAGACATATATATATATATATAAATAAATTTGTGTGTTAAAATATATACTTATAATTTATGTATATATTATATTATATTATTTATAAATATATTAATAATCAAATATATTAATTTGATAGGCCTACGAGTTAAGTCTAAAGAAGATAACATTACATATTTAAATAAATAACTATCTAATTTACTTGCATCCTTAATAACTAAATGCATTATATATGCATTTTCTAAATGCAAATATATTATATTATAACAAATAAGTTTGACCTAAATGGACTTATTTTATTCATCAGTTTTAACTTGCTCTAATTTAAATAATACGATAAATTATATTGTAGCGCCACTTCCTATATTTCTTTTTAAAGATGTGCTAACGTTGATTTTTATTTCAAATAGGTGTCAATTTTATGAATTATTACCAGTATATTCCTAAAATGCCATTTTTTTAACCATAAGAATGTAGTTGTGAATTAGAAATTTTGAAAAAGCATAACTTCATGATTAGTTAATCAATTTTCATATATGACTACTTATTTTTATTCATTTTCCAATGATCTTTCGATAGAAAATAGGAAAAATTGATTTCAATGGGGTTCACCTAATAAAAATGTATAAATTGAGTTCAAAATTTTGAACAATCATAATTTTGTGCTTGGTTATCCGATTTAGGCAAATTTTATGTTAATTTTTTGAGATATACATGGTTGCAAAGATCTAAAGGCATTTTGCCCACTTTGACTATGAAAAAGGCCTTTTTCAATGAATTTTTTTATTTTTTCATTTTATTATCATTTTGCTAACTTTGACCTCTTTTTTTTTAATTTAAATTCATTCAAATTTCATATTGAACTTTTGCTCTCTTATTCTTTTAGTGTTCAATAGTGTTATAATAACTTTCTTAATAATAAAACTAGTAAAGAATAATATGTTATTATTTGCAGACCTAAATAGTATATATGTTAGTGTGTAAATAATAACATCAATAAAAATTTTAAAATAAATAGATAAATTAAATTTCATTAATAACTAAATGATAAAATAATAGCATGTTATTGTTTGGTCTCCAATAGTAATATTAACTAAAAACTTAAAATAAATAGATAAATCAAGTCTAATTAACAATCAAACTGTTAAAAAAGAACATATTACTGTTACATCTTTAAATAATAATATTAATAAAAAATTTGAAATAAATGGATAAATTAAGTTTTATTAATAATCAAGTTGTTAAATAATAGTATGTTACTATTTAGTTTTCAGACAATAACATGTTATTATTTTATCTCTAAATAGTAATATTAACAAAAAATTTAAAATAAATATATAAATTAAGTCTCATTAATAATTAAACTATCAAATAATAGTATGTTACTGTTTAGTCTCCAGATAGTAACTTGTTGCTGTCTAATCTCTAAATAATAATATCAATTAAAATCCTAAATAAATAGATAGATTAATTTTTATTAACAATCAAATTGTAAAATAATAGTATGTTATTGTTTGATCTTCAAATAATATCATGTTATTATTTCATCTTTAAATAATAACATCAACTAAAAATTTAAAATAAATAGATAAATTAAGTCTTATTAATAATTAAATTATCAAATAATAGCATGTTACTATTTTCATCTCTAAACAGTAATATGTTATTTTTTAATTTTAAAATAGTAACATCAATTAATAATTTAAAATAAATGGATAAGTCAAGTTTCATAATAACTAAACTGCAAAAGAAGATGATGCTACTGTTTCATCTCCTAATAGTAATATCGACAAAAAATTTAAAATAAATAGATAAATTAAGTCTCATTAACAACTAAATTATCAAATAACAACATGTTACTATTTTGTCTCTAAACAATAACATATTACTATTTCATCTTTAAACAATAACATTGATCAAAACTTAAAATAAATAAATAAATAAAGTTTCATTAATATTCAAACTACTAAAGAAGATGATGTTATTGTTAGATTTTTAAATAGTAACATCAATAAAAAATTTAAAATAAATAGATAAATTAAGTCTCATTAATAATAAAATTGTTAAATAATAACATGTTATTGTTTAGTCGCTAAATAATAACATTGATCTAAAATTGAGAATAAATGGATAAATTAAGTCTTATTAATAACCAAATTGTTAAAGAAGAGCATGTTACTATTTAATTTCCAAATAGTAATATATTACTATTTAGTATCCAAATAGTAATTCATCCAAGATAATTATTTTTTAAAAAATAGAGCAAAGAAAAAACTATTATATGATTCTATATAAGGTTTTGTGCTTTCTAAATTCTTATTTATTTTATTTTTATCTTAACTAAAAATTTATTTTAATCCTTAAAAATTAAATTTTTATTAATTTTATTTATAATTAAAATTTTATATTAATTTAATTTTTGTAAAGTTAAAATTTTTCTAATTTTAATTCTTATAAGTTTTTAGTCTTTTATTTTTTTATTTTTTATAAAATTAAAAATTCTTCAATTATAATATGTGACAAAAGAAATTTTTATTTCGATGCTTTTGATCTTCTCAAGTTGCACTGTATGTGTTTCATTTTGTATTCTAGGTATTATAGCAATTTTTCATATATAGGTGCACTTAAATGAAAGAAAGTATGTGTATGGTGCCTTGCTGCAATAAATTATAATAAATAGTACTAACTTAATTTTTTCCCTAAATAATAAGGTGGGCAAAATTAGGTTAAAAGTAAATTAAAACACAAACCTTTAATTGGTCATTTTCATAGCAAGGAGCGACCGACTATAACTATAGGCCTATTGTAGGCTTCATTATGGACTTAAATTGTAGCTTCTACATTTTTCTTATGGTCCAATTTCTCATTATCCAAATCATAAATCCTTTCTGAGCCAAACAAGAATGTCAAAAGCCCTGATTATCCTAACAAAGAAAGTCCATGTTACTATTTAGTCTTTAGATAATAATATGTTATTATCTAAATAATAATATGTTTTGTTTGATCTTCAAATAATAATTTATTTAGGATAATTATTTTTTAAAAAAAAAGAGGGAAAAAAAGAGATTATTTAATGATTCTATATATGATTTTATGGTTCTAAATTTTTATTTATTTTTATTTTTATATTAAATAAAAATTTATTTTTATCCTTAAAATTTAAATTTTTATTAATTTTATTTATAATTAAAATTTCATATCAATTTCATTTTTATAAAGTTAAAAATTTTCTAATTTTAATTCTTATAAATTTTTAGTCTTTTATTTTTTTTATTTTTATAAAATTAAAAAGTTTTCAATTTTAATATGTGACAAAATAAATTTTTATTTCAGTGCTTTTAGTTTTCTTAAGATGCGTTGTATGTGTTTCGTTTTATCTTCTAGGTATTATAATAAATTTTTATATATAAGTGCATTTAAAAGAAAGAAAGTATGCGTGTGCCACCTTACTATAATAAATTATAATAAATGGTACTAGCCTAATTTTTTTCCTAAATAGTAAGATGGACAAAGTTAGGTCAAAAGTAAATTGAAATGTAAATCTTTGGTTGGTCATTTCCACGGCAAGGAGCGACCAAATATAACTATGGGCCTGTTGTAGGCTTCACTATGGGCTTAAGTTGTAACTTATACTTTTTTCTCATGTTCCGATTTCTCATATCCAAACCGTAAAGCCTTTCCGGGCCAAACTAGAAAGTCAAAAGCCCTTATTCTCCTGACAGAGAAAGTCCATGTGGTCGTCGTCGTTCTCAGACTTATAATTAGCCCCTTGTCCCATCAAATGCCGGTGGGTTTTACTTCTTAATCCAAAACCCTAGCGGCTATAGAAGATCACTTTGTTATCTCCGAGTAGCACGGCCTCCTGATTCCTTCCTCAAAAAATGGTGAGTTACTGATTGCATTCCAATTGTAGTTTCTGTCACAATGGATATTACTGTTCTCTCATGTATCTTCTTTCTGTGTTTGGGATTCACTTTCTCTTTGCCTTTTTTTTTTATATATTTTTTCTTTTTTTACCAGGCCGAAGTTGAGACAGATATTGCCCCAGGGCAGCCAAAGAAGAGAACGTTTAAGAAGTTCAGCTTTAGGGGCGTTGATTTGGACTCTCTTCTTGACATGTCCACTGATGAGCTTGTCAAGCTCTTCAGTGCCCGTGCACGCAGAAGGTACTAGTCGTTGTGTTTCTGTGCTTTTACATCTTGGTATTTGTAATATGTTCTGTACGGCGTGAGATTGATTTTGTTTGTTTATGTGGATTTATGATTTTTAACAGGTTTCAGAGGGGTCTGACGAGGAAGCCAATGGCTCTGATAAAAAAGCTGCGGAAGGCGGTAATATGTTTATTTTTGTAATTTTAATTGGAGTATATATGTTGGAATATTTACTTGTGGCGTTTGTCTTGAAGCATGATAACTTTTGTATTTTGCTACGTGGATTATGTGAAGTTGATTGCAAATAGTCGTATTTGTGGCTTTCTAATGTCTTAGGGAGTGGTTTGAGATTTATCCTGTTTAATTTGATGTAAAATTTGGCTGGCTACTGGCTAGTATAAGATGATGGACTTTTGGTACCATTCAAATTACTAGTTATGACTGACAATATGTTATTATATGTTTTACAATGGCTTTTATGTTTGGTGGCATATTTGATGCTATATAAAGAAATTTAGACTACCTATAATTACGGAGAAAAATACCTTCAGTTCTGTTGATCTTCCTAGATTGATCTTGTGATATTAACAAACCTAGTTTCTCTGTAATTCAAGGATGATACGCTGTTAAACAATGAGGCGAAGTGTAAGTTATAACTGAGGCCATAGGCATATATAGTTTTCAAAGTGAAAACTTGCACGTTTTTTGGATCTGGATGTAAGTTTTGCCAAGATTTATAATCTGTTGAGGATGGCTTTGATTCTGCTTATCTTAGTGTTTAACTTGTTTTCTTAATCTGGTGTTCTAATGATAGCTTGTTTAGTTAATTACTTCAACCTATGATAGATCTGATTTGTATGGGCTGGGTTATTTTGGCATTCAATTTCATCTATTCTTATCTCCAAATATTGTTGGTGATCATGGATGGGAGTTGTGATCAACATAAATTCACATAATCAAAGATGAATCTTTTTATTCATATCTGCATGCCTATATATCATTTAATTGGATTCTAAAATTTTATTTAATTTTAACTAATACTGGCAATAAAATCCATTTCTTATTGTCTTTCTGCTAGCCCTTGCAGATTTATTCATTTATTTACGCCTGTATATGCTGGTAAAGTCTTAACTGAATTATTAAATCGATTTTGAAAGATATTAATCAATTAGTTATTCTAATATCCTGATATGCATTTTTTTTTTTTGGAATATAGAAAAGGGAGGCTCCACCTGGTGAGAAGCCAGAACCTGTCCGCACCCACCTCCGTAATATGATTATTGTACCAGAGATGATTGGGAGCATTATCGGAGTATATAATGGCAAGACCTTCAACCAGGTTGAAATTAAACCTGAGATGATAGGCCATTACTTGGCAGAGTTTTCAATCTCATACAAGCCTGTCAAGCATGGTAGACCTGGTATTGGTGCCACTCACTCTTCCAGGTTTATTCCTCTTAAGTGAGAGTTCTCAGCGGCTATGTTTCTCTGCTAAGGCTTTGAAGAGAACCCCTTTTTAATGAGAATTATCCGTTTGTGGATTTTGTTTCCTGATAGTGAATTTATTTTTTACGCTTGTTTCAAGAGTTTTAATTTATAGTATTGATAGCTTGTTATTGATTCCCTAAGTTAAATGTTATTTGTAGACATCCTGCCGATGATTCATCCCATGCATCTTCAAGACAAGATTAGCATGCTATAATAGTTTTGATGATATCCATTATCTTTTGCCTCAGCATCCACATCTGAACTTAGTTCCCTTGATGAGTTAGGTTAGCAGCACCTGGTACAAGCTGGGATTGATGATTCATTTTTAATTGTGCTTGTTACTTTTTTTTACCTTGGATTCATTGTTTTTGCCTATCTAAATTCCTGAGAAATTCTTGGTCATTCGAAAGAAGCAATTTATTTATTTTGGGGGAGGGTGGGGGGGGAAGCAAATTTTTATAGGAATGTGATGATTTCGATTTCATCAAATAATTTAATTGGTTAAGGGAAGCAAGACGAAGCCGAATTAATGATGAAACTATGCAAAGCTGCAAGAAAAATGCTACTTGGATAGGTTCAATTTTTAACTCAAATTTGAGAGGTGGGTTTAATACTCGAGTCTCACCCAAGGTTTTGAACTTGACTCCACCAGATGAACTGGTTAGACCAGGATCTAGTATACGAGCGGATTGATTAACCCTTAGATTTCGCTTGCTGAATCATGTAGCTTGAGTGCGCTTCCAGCTTAATTTCTCAATCATATTTTCCGACAAGATTGCCTTATAGATATATGTTCTGGTTCTCGCCACGGGGTGGGGGGTATGTAAAGGTTCGGGCTGGGTTCAAGCCGGTTTCTATGTAAAATTGAAGATAAAATTGATTTCTTTGTAAAAGAATGAAGACATACCTAGTGCTTGAGTTCGGTTTGGATCCAGATCCTTTTTAAGATCCAAGTGCGGTCCTATTTTGGAATAAGGTGCTGGAAACTTGGTGGTGTCAAAAGTGGTTGATCTGGGCCTAGTATGATTATATCTGGCTAAATAAAATAACAATGATTTGATTAAGAGATTGAAATTGGTTAACTTAACATAGTATTGAAATAGCCTATTAACTTAGTAATAATAGTTATTAATAAATAATTAATTTATTGTTGTGTATGTGTTTATATGTATTAAAATTATATTTTAATATATATATATTTAATATTAATATTAAAATTGATTAGTTTATATATTTAATATTATTAATTTTTATTACATAAGTCTATCAAAATAAATAATTAAATTAAAATTAAAAAATTTAATAAAATTTATGTGAGAAATTAAATTTATCATTATAAAATTTAAAAATTAATAAAAATGATTATACAAAATATTTATTATATATATATATAATAATTATTATTATAATTAAATTTAGAGTGATAAATTATTACTAATATAATGAAATAGTGATAAATTTAGTTAAAATATTTGTACCTATTTTAATTAATGTTAAATTTTTTAGGCTAAATTTCATGTTTTTTAATTACTCCTTTAATTAAAAATTTTCTATATTAAAAATTGTTGTGTTTTGACTTTTTTTATTTTAATAATAATTAATTTTAATTAATAATATAAAATTAGTAATAAATAAACAAATGATATGATGATAATAATGATAATAAATTGTAAAATTAACTTCATAATAATTGACTTGGAATTGAAATAGAGACTAATATTATAATAATTCATCCTGACTCAACTTGATGAAAATGTAGTTCGATTTAGGATTGATGTGACATATAATTTTTTTTTTATTGGGTTAATTTCATAGGGTTGGCTTAGTTTATTTTGATTGATTTATTGAGATTGGTTTAGTTTGGATTAGTTTATGATTATTTTTTTTATTTGTTTCTAACTTGAATTTTTGTATCTAACATACATTTAAGCATAAATAAATTAAATAATGAAGTTGTTTAACACAATAAACATATAAATTTGAGTTGGAATAAGAAAATATCAAATGGTCCAGGGTGCTTGAAACTATATTAAATAAATGGGTTTATATGTAATATATAATATTTTTAGATATATACAAATCAAGTTAAATTCGGGTGAGTCTAATTTTTTATTGAGGTGCCTAAGTTTGGTCTGTTTAACAAATTTAGCTTTTATTTTTTTTCTTGCCTAAATGTATTGAGGGCTTAATTGCCTAGTCTAAACTCTAATATATTAATGTTATGTCCAAGTCAAAAATTGGGTTGAGCCATTTTCACCCATCCTTAGCCCACAAATTTTTGTTTCTAGCTTAGCTTTCATAAATGTTTGATTTTGTTTGTGTGTAGCTTCCATGATTGTTATTCTAACTACTAGGAGCTAGACTTGTTCCCTTAGACCTATTTTAACTCAAGAAATCACATGTGAGTGGTTAAAATTGAGTAAATTTAGAAGCTCAACTAACCTAACTATTTGTTGTGTTTATTCTTGTTCTTTAATTTATTTAAAGTTCAAAATTAAGAAAGTGGAGAGTAAAATTTGAAAAGATTAAAACCACATAGTATAAATACAACAAATTCTATGATCAAATTTGTTGCTACAAAACTTTGTTTTGTCTTATTTGAATAATGAGGTAAATATACGTACATGTGTATTGGTGTGAGAAAGGGGTTTTGTCTTATTTGAAGAGTGTGAGAAAGGGGTAAAAGCCCAAAAGAAACAAGAAAATTAAGAAAATATAATAGGATAAGACTTAGAGACTTTTAAAATATCAGTTAGAAATAAATAAGTCATCTGAGAGGGTATTTAGTTGAAGCCATGTAAACCAAGCTCAATAGAGGTATAATAGTTAGTTAGTCAATCTGTACAAAAATTTCTTTCTTTAAAGATGTACATAATTTTCACTTCCTAAATCTAACAAAGCAATTTTTGAATTTCTTTAGTCAAACTATCACCCTTATAAGAAGGAGTAGATAAACATTGAACTAGAACTTCGGAGTCACACTCCAAATAAATTTTCCAAAATCCTATCTCTTGAGAATGTTGAAATCTACAAGTCACTTGCCAACATTCCGCATTGAAAGGCTAACAACATCCTAATGGCTTGGCAAAACCATGAATCTAATTTTCAAATGCATCCTAAATCACTCCTTTATAACCTACAAGACCAATATTAGATTTATAGCTACTATTTGTGTTAATTTTTACCCATTCTTCAAGAGGAGGTTGCTATGAAAATTGAATAGAACCTACACCTTTAGTAGTAGCAGTAGTGCTTTTATGAGAAGCTTGAATGAGCTCATCACTATAGTTTTTAATAACTAATAATGGATTAGTTAAATGAAAAATCTCCTTATTTCTCCCAAGCCATAAAAAATAGCAATTGATTGACCATATTTTTACCATTCAAGTTAGCTTCAAACAAGTTCACATGGTCCAAAAGATTGAATTGCACAAGAAATTCTAATGTAATTAGATTCTACCACAGATGCCAAACTTTAATGCACCCACACAATAAGTGTAAGACTATTTCTTCCTTATCCTTACAAACATTGCAGAATTGAAGATTGGTAACCCCACCTAGCTATATAAGCATTAGTGAGGAGCCTTCCATGGTAGGCTTGCCAAACAAACAAACAAACTTGTTAAGGAGCTTGTAACTCCCAGATTTTCTCTCAATAATAAATCTTCCTGTCATTCCAAGGGTGCTTAGTGAAGAAGTTGTGAGCATTAGTCATTGAGAAATCTAAGTTAATCACCAATCCATATAAGTTGGTCATGACTCGCATTCTTTTTTAGAGGAAGGATAACTTGCATTTGATGGATGATCAAAGTGGAACTAATTTGTTGTGAAATTTCCCAATCCAAATCATGAATAACAAATTCATTAACAAGTGCTTTAATTTGACCATCATCTAATTCCACCAAAGCATATTGAGATAAAGGATCCTTTATATTTTTACATTTGTCTATCTAGAACACCATTAAATTCCCATCTCTAATTCTCCACTTCATATTCTTCATAGTACCTTTCCAAACATTAACTAGATCCTTTCAGAAGATTCAGTTTGCACTAGAAGCCACAATCATCTCAAGCAAACTTGAATAATTTCCATATTTCCCCTTTAAGACATCAATCCAAAAACTATGCCCACTTAAGTATAGTTGAACATACAATTTCATAAGACATGCCATATTGTTATAAAACTAGAGAACACAAAAAATATAAAGAAAAAACTAGAGTAAAAAACACAGGGGAGGAAGGATAATAGCAAAAGCTTACATTTCATTTATATTTCTACTTCATATATATGCATAAAAATTGGTACAATAATAGACATTAGTTCATACTTGAGCCCATACTTAGGCATGATTGTTTAAACAACTTTTATACCTAAATTGTATTACAATAGAATCATAGTATCCAGCTATATTAAAAAAATACATTCAACAACCTAAACTAAACTTAATTAGCTTAACAAAATATATGAATTAATTTGAATATCAAAGGAAAATCTCAAAAGTCTAACACTCCTCCTTGAAATTTTTCTTTGAAACTCCAAGCCTTTGGTCTTTGAAATCTGAATGTTAGTCTAGATGTCTAAAACATGCTTGCTGAATTTTCATTCCAATAAAGTATGTTCTTCCAAAGTTTTAAACTCCTTCATATTTTGCTTCAATTGCTTCATATACTTTGGATTAATTCTTAAAACCAACAAATTTTCATCATTCAAGCACATAATTGTGTCTATTTTGCTAGGCTAGATCTTATTTGTTTCTTCCTTATTTAGTTTGTTCATTAGCTAATGAGTTCCATTTTTCTCAGCCTTTTCCTCCTCCTTATTTTACAACAATAATGCATTCATCTTTACTAGCTGAATTGTCATAGTTAGCATGTCCAAGTGTAGCAACATTGCATTTGTAACAAATTTCTTCCATGGATTTTGTTCCTTTAACTTGAAATTCAGTATTACTAGTTAAATTTGAATCTTCATTTAAGATATCTTACACAGATCTTTACTTCCATTTAATTTGAAAACTTCTGCTTTCCATCTTAGCAAACATCAATTAACAACCACAAAGATCATAGATAATGCATGGCATATCTCTAAAATACAAGGCATAATGCTTTTCAAGCATTTGAGACATAATAAATTTTGATTAATTTTAGGCATATATAAGACATCAGTAATGAACTTTATACTTGAATAAGTCTTCACTAAAATGACTTCTTTTTCTTTGACTTCAATGTACTCTCCATTGCTAATCTTTACTTTTGAATTGTAAGATTTATTTAGATTTTTGAAGATACTAGTATCATATGTCATGATTATTGCAACCACTATCAATTATCCAAATATTTGATTTATGATATCTTGTATAACAAGTTGCAGCAAATAATGTTTCTTCTTATTCTTCTTCCTTTTCGGCAACTTAAGCTTGTTGTGTCTACCGCTCTTGCTTGTTTTTGCAAACTTTTTCCACATGACCAAATTTCTTGCATGCTCTGCACTGCATTTTAGGCCTAAATATTTCTTAGAGCGGTTGGTTTTCTTATAGTGCGTATATGGGCTGTTTTGGCTTTCATTTTTCTCTTTCTCCTTTTTTTTACTTGGTTGCTTCTTTTCCTTACCTTGAGGTAGCTTTCCTCCCTATCTTACTAGAAATGCTATCTTGGCACCATCATCTTGCCTCATTGACCTCCTTTGTTCCTAGGCTTGGAAAGCATACACCAACTTGGCTAGAGAGATCTTGGATGAGTCTTTTAAATTTTAAAGCGATGAGATCTTGGACTTAAACTTTTCTAGAAGATTAACCAAGACCTTTACAACTACTCTTTGATCTATTAAGTCTTCCTGTAATAGCCTGATTTTATTTATCACTTCCATGAGTTTATTGACATACTCTTTGATAAACTCATCTTCTCTCATGTGCAACACCTTAAACTTCCCCTTAAATTCAAAATCTGCATCTGTCGAATCCTTTCACTCCCTATATACATTTCTTGAAGCTTGTCCCATGCTTCTTTTGGTGTCTTGCATGCCATAATCCTGGGGAAAATTGAATCTGATACAACAGTATGAATAAAGGATAAAGCTCTTGGAGCTTTTGCTTTTTGTTCCTCATGTGCTCTAATTTGGTTAAGTGTAGGATTGTTGCCAATGGGTGGAACTTCTTTTTCAACTTCCACCCATTACCACAAGCCAAGCCCTCTCTCAAGTTAGCTTTCATTTTGATAGCCCAAACATGATAATTTTCATCATTGAAAATAAGGGGTGAAAGAGTCGGGGCATTATTGAAGGCCATTTATGTTTTGGTTTATGGTATTTTTATGTGGTACGTTTTCTAGTTTTCACTCTTGGTTGCACTAAGATCCCTTTAAGATTTTGAGGGCTCTTGATACCATGTTATAAAACCAGAGAATACAGAAAATATAAAAAAAGAACCAAAGTAAAAAACATAGGGGAGGAAGGGTAGCAGCAAAATCTTACATTTCATTCATATTTCTACCTTATATATATATAGAAAATTGGTACAATAACAGACATCAACCCTTACTTGAACCTATATTTAGGCATAATTATTTGAACAATCTTTCCACCTAAATTGTACTACAATAGAACCTTAGCATTCAACGATATTAAAAAAATACATTCAACAACCAAAACAAAACTTAATTAGCTTAATAAGATATATGAACTGATTTGAATATTAAAGGAAAATCTTAAAAGTCTAACATGTATTCATATGTTTCATTCTTCTTAATCCAAGACCCCTTGAGCTTTTCAGTTGACAAATAACGTCCTAACTAATCATGTGAATTCTTCTATTTGTTTTAGTGTGGCCCTAAATAAAATCCTTCTGCAATTTCTCAATGGCCATGCAAATTGCTTTAGGAATTCTTCCCACTTGCATTTGATAGATAGGAATAGAGGATAATACAGATTGAGCTAATGTATCTCTATCTAGCGCCTACCATGGATAAGGTTCTAGTTTTCTATCTTGCAAGTTTGCTTCTAAATATTTTCACTAACCTGCTATAATGCCTTTTAGTTCTGCTAACAAAAACAAACTCAATTCTTGGATATCACCCTAACCATAGGAGAAAAACCACTAAATTGAAATCATGCCAAACATTTTTAGGTAAAAGAATTTTAGATTTAGCAATGTTCACATTGTACCAAAAGCATCACAAAACCTTTGGAGACAAAAGTTTATAATTCTCATCTGCTCTTGCAAAGTTTCAACAAATAATAAGAGATTGTTAACGAACATGAGATGTGAGATAAGATGGCTAGGCCACCCACATTTCATAGGTTTTCCAACTACCTAAATTCATTAGTTCCTCAATTAGATGAGTTAATTTTTCCATACAAAAGAACAAAAAGATATGGAGAAATAGGATCTCCTTATCTAATTCTTTTATAAGATTTGAATTCACCTGATTTAGATCCATTCTATAGAACATTCATAGAAGATGAACTAACACAATTCATAATTATACACCTTATCTTATCTAGTGAGCCAACTTTAGTAATTACATGATTTGTAAACTCCTAGGATAGTTTATCATGCTCTTTCTCCAAGTCAATTTTGAGAACCATATAAATCTTTCTTTCCATTTTTTTCTTTATAGACTGAATAATTTTGCTGGCCACAATGATATTATCCTAGATGTAGCTCCTAGGAATAAAGCTAGCTTGAAGATGAGACACTAAATAAGGAAGAATCCACTTGAGTCTATTAACTGGAACCTTACTTATTCACTTGTAATTCATGTTACATAAAGAAATCGGTCTAAGTTGACTAATAAACTCAAGGTGACTTTGTTTTGGAATCAGCACAATAAGCGTTTGATTTACATTATGAAGATCTTTTCCTTCTTCAAACACTCTAGATACAAAATCATAGAGATTTTGCCCCAATTAGCCTGGTAGAAAAGCCATTGTTACTTGGGGCCTTAGTAGCACCCATATTAAAAATAGCTTTCTTAACTTCAGCAAAAGATAATTTCTCATCTAACTTAGTTAAATCTTGGCTTTGAATTTCAAGAAAAGTGATAGACGAATATGAATGCTAGTTAACATGAACCTCTTCAAAGAAAAGAGTATGATGATAATAATCAATCACCATTTTTAATAATTGATCCTTATTATCTTTCCAATGGTAATCTCCATTCCTTAGCATAACCAACCTATTAGGTCTTCTGGGAATAATTGTTTTAGTATGATAAAATCCAGTGTTTCGACCTCCATGATATATCCACTAAGCTTTAGATTTTTTATACCATGAAACCTCTTCTTGTTTCGAAATTCCTTCCAACTCACCCTAGATTCATTTTTCAATGATATTAAGATAAGGATACCACTTCCTCTCAATAGCTTGTAGCACACCCTTTAATCATGCTAAAAGAAGGGTCTTCTTAATATTACCAAAAACTTCCTTGTTTTAGTATAGCAACTCAATAAGACAAGTTATTTTCAATAGGAACACTATTTCTCCAATTATTTGAAAAAAAAGTTAGAGAAATTATCATGTAAAAGCTATGTTGCCTCAAATCTAAATGGCCTATCTTTATAATCAATTTTACCACCACCTAAATCAATCTGCAACAAATAATGGTTAAAATAGACTTTAAAGAGGATTTTGATAATCACATTAGAGAACTTGACTTTTCTTGAATCATCACATAAGGCTTTGTCTAATCGTTTAAAAAATCTATCAAGTCCTTCCCTTAGAAGACCTTTGCACATAAATTTGGACCCTTGCTAACCCATATCCACAAGCCCATAGTTCTCAATTCAGTCAATAAACTTTGGACATTTGCTCCTAATAATAGGGGAACTCGTTTTTTTTTTCATAGCTTCTAGTAATATCATTAAAATCACTTGCTATAATTAATGCATTCTAAATTTGCAATGATAAATCCAACATGAGACTATGACTTTCTGCCCTTGCCTAGAAATGAGGACTAAGATAAACAACAATAAATAGCTAAGCTTCCTCTATAGCTTCCTTGACACTAAAATGCAATAATTGAGGGGAACGATTCAGAAGATTTAAATCCACCTAATCATCCTTCCAAGCAATACATATACCTATAGCCAAACCTTTCTCTTACTATTGTCCACTTGGATGGTTTTATCCTTCAAAGGAGGAGCAGCACCTGTACTAATTTGGCCCATCTTTATAGGACAACCCTCTACATAATGCTCATAAACACTACAATTTATAAATATAAGGTGCATGCACTCATATTTTATTTTAATATCTTCACTACCCACCTTGAATTGAGGCAGTAAAGGCTTATTCAAATCGACCTCTTCTAGCCATTTCTTTAATCATAAAATCAATTTTGATAGTTTTGTCTATTCTAATTCCAATAGTCGTTAGACACTAGCAATCATAATACTTCATTGGAAGCTCTGGAAAACAAACTCAAACTGCCACTTTACCAACCATCACTTTCGCTAATTAAAATTTAGCACCTACTCTTGAACCACTAATAGTGATAGAAAATCATTCATGGTCCCTCAGGTAACATAGTCTCTATCAGCTCTGTAGGAGAACGTCAATTAGTAATAACCAATATCAACAATCTCAAACCCTCCGATTCCCCCCCCCTCACCCACACAAAAATAATTGAGTTACCTTCCATTCTACGAATAGAAAGCCAACACTCCTCCCTGAAAGTTTCATAATAAGACATTGCCGCCAGTTTTTACAAATTCTAGCTGCCTCGTTAAGACAGATGCAAAACTGGGCAAATAATTCCTCCATCCATCTTCTCATCTATAATTTGAATGCCTTTGTCATCCTCACTGTCAGAACTCTTCGAATCATGTGACACAACATCCTCCTTCTCTTCATCATTGTCCATATCATCCGACCCCAACAGGATAGTTTTATATTGATAGTTATAGGATCAAAGATTCCTCGCTCGACAGGACCAGCGACCACATCAGCGTAGCACCCGATGCCTGAAGTCTCTCCTTCAAACTGAACTCACCCTTTCTTAACCTTCTTAGTACTTCGCCGAAGTCAATCCATCTCTTCCGGGGAATTGTCCGCTGGTGAGACATGATCGGAATCCTCCTCCTGCATCGCCAAACAGGTTCATGGCAGTGCTTTATCTGTTCTTTAATGAGATGAATTCATATATATATATATATATATATATGTGATAAAAAAAAAGGAAAAACTTATTCGGTTTGTACGAAATTCTCAGTGATTTCAAGCAAATCTTGTAGATTAAGTGTGAATTTGAAATTTGAACTGCACAATCTATAATTAGAGGCGTTGATTTGGCTTCTGGTGGTGCAAATTAAGTCATGAAGAATAAATTTACAAAGGTTGCTCTGATGACACACATGTGCGAGATGGGCTGGTCCGAGAGCTCCTGCACATCAGATTTTCAAGGAAAAGAGGGAGATGACTCCAAGCAAGAGGAAGTCCCACACAGATGGCGATATGGCCCTATAATTCAGTTCAACCCACGAGCGGTGCAGGGAAATAGGGAATGATGGAGGTACTTCTCTGCTACTTGTTTAATTCAATATCATCCTCCATGTTCATTGGCAACTTCGGGGGCTCATTCCGGGTTGCAGGGAGCTTTGAAAAGATGTATGTAATTCAGTTTCAAAATTTAAAAGACCGGATCATATAAATGCGAATGGCCCTTGGTTAATTCAAGGGGCTTTACTCATACCTAAACCGTGGAGACCAGACTTGATCATTTTAGTGTGTGGTCCTTCCTTGTGTGGGCGCGGCTTTTGGGGGTTACTGCTACAGTACCAAATTGTTGCCTTTGCAGAATACTTGGGGTCTATGATAGATGAAATCTAATGGATTGATTAACCCTCTAGATATCCTCAAAACATGCAATTTATAAGAATGCGTGTTTATATTCATGCCTACAAACCTCTACAATAACAATAAAGCCTTATCCCATTAAATGAGGTTGGCTACATAGATCACACGATAGCATTAGATTTTATCAGAAATCATATTTTCAATGATATTATTTATCAAAAGATCTCTTTTTATAATTTTTTCCAATGTCCTTTTTGACCTCCCTCTATACTTTTTTACAGGGATAAAGATTATATGATCAACTCTTCTCATTGGTACCTCCAATGGTCTTCTTTGCATATGACCAAACTACCTTAACCGATTTTTTATCATCTTCTCAATAGGTGTTACGCTAATATATCATTGTATGCATTCATTTCGTATTTTGTCCTTTCTTATATGATCACATATCCATTTTAACATTCTCATTTCTGCTATCTCCATTTTTTACTATTGTAATTCCTTTAGAGCCCAATATTTACTACTATAAAATATAGCTAGTCATATAGCGGTTTAATAAAACTTCCCTTTAAACTTAGTAGATACTTTATTGTTACAAATAACTCCAGATGCCTTTCTCCATTTTAATTATCTAGCTTGTATCCTATGTGTGACATTTCCATTAATTTTCCCATCACTTTGTAAAATATATCTCAAATACTTAAATTTAGATATTTGTGGTATGATATGCTTTCCAATTCTTATCTCTAAATCATTTTTATCTTACTTGTTAAATTTGCAATGCATATACTCTATCTTACTCCTATTCAAGCGAAAACCTTTTCATTCCAAAGCTTGTCTCCAAAATTTCAATTTATAATTAACCTCTTCCTGCGATTCCTTAAGTAAGACTATATCATTTGCAAATATCATACATTTAGGGATAGTCTCTTGTATGTCCCTAATAAGAACATTCAAGACTAGATTAAACAAGTAAGAACTCAAGGTTAAACCCTGATGTAAACCGATCCTTATAGTAAAATCCTTTGTCTCTCCTCCAAGAGTTTTTACACTTGTAGTTGTTCCATTGTACATGTCTTGTACAATCCGGATATATGCGACACATTTTTTTTTTCCAAAGCCTTCCACAACATTTCTCTTAGTATTCGATCATAAGCTTTTTCTAAGTCAATAAAAATTATATGAAAATTTTTCTTTACTTTAATACCTTTCCATCAATCCCCAAAGGAGATAAATAGCCTCTATTGTAGACCTTCTTGGCATAAATTCAAATTGGTTCTCTACGATCCTAGTCGTCTCTTAATCTTTGCTCAATCATTTTTTCCTATAGTTTCATAATATGGCTCATAAGTTTTATTTCTCGATAGTTTGCATAGTTTTGGATATCTCTTTTGTTCTTATATATAGGCACCAAAATGCTCCTCCTCCATTTATTTGACATTTTCTTAGGTCTCAAAATCTTATTAAATAACTTGATGAGTCAAAAGATACCTTATTCTCCTAAACATTTCCAAACTTCAATAGGAATACCATCAGGATCAATAACTTTACCATTATTTATCCTCTTAAGAGTTTCTTTTATCTCCCCAACTCAAATCATGCAATAATAAGCTAAATTTTATTTGTCCTCTTAGGTTTCTAATCCTTCCATATTCTTAGTTACTCCTTGCTCATAATTGAAAAGCTTATAAAAATATTTCTCTCATCTCTCTTTGATATCTTCATCTGTAAGTAGAACTTGCCCTTCTTTATCCTTAATACACTTTATTTGATCTAAGTCTATTTTCTTTTCCTATTTTTGGCAAATTTGTAAATTTTTCGTTCTCCATTCTTAGTTCTTAAATCTTGGTAGAACTTCTCAAAAGCTTTAGATCATGTCTTGCTCACTGCTTTTTTGGTTTCATTTCTAGCCATTTGATACTTTTCCTAATTTTCAGCGTTGTCACACACATGCAAGGCCTTAAAACATTCTTTCTTAGTTTTGACCTTTTCTTGCATGCTTTCATTCTACCATCAAGATTTTTTATCTCTCGGTCCAAAACATTTTGATTGACCCAAAATTATCTTAGCAACCATCCTAACCCTTATAACTATCATATTCCAAATACAGTTGACATTTTCTTGTCCTTCCCAATTACCTTCCCTCAATAATATTCTCTTAAAAGTCATTTGTTTCTCATCTTTGAGTTGTCACCACTTGATCCTTGGATTTATAACATATTATCTCTTCTTGTTACAGGTTTTAAAATGAACATCGAGAACTAAGACCCTATGTTGTGTAGTAAGCCTCTCTCCTGGAATCACTTTGCAATCCTTACAGATTTTTCTATCTGAACTCCTTACCAAAAAGAAATCAATTTGCGACCTTACCAATACCCACGGACCTCTAATTTGAGACTTGATGATGATTCATATGTTTGGATACAGCATAAATATGAGCGAATATTCTGCATGTGTTTTCTCTGTGGAAGAATTGGACATAAAATTGACACCTGCACAAGAAGTTTTGGCGAAGTTAGCCAGGATATACAACAATGGATGACTCTTTCGCCATAATTTTAATATTGAAATTGATGTGGACCTTTCTGAACGTCACTTTGTTTCGGATGCATGTGCTTTTAGTTCTTACCCACGTCTTAGGACAATAAGGATTAGACTCCGCTTTGAGCATGACCAGCTTCATTATCACCCAGTTGATGTACACAGGGTCTCTTCTGGTAAGTATTAGCATCAAGTCCTGTCATTTGAAGAAATACAGCAACAAGAATTGTCAAAGGATCATCGTTATAAAGACCAAAATGAAGAGAATGAGGTTGAGGTTGAAATGGAAGTAAAGTCATCGCATCAACCCGATTTACATTGTCAGCAAGAAATGAATGGTCTGCAAGAAAGCTTACAACCAAAAAATCACCAGAATATGTCAAGATTGCAGGAGGATATTGATATACCAGATGTCCTGCTACATTCTCGAGAGGATACAGACATGGCACAATACTACAAGGAGGGTATTTCTACCAAATGGTGCAAGTCCCATTACTAATGCGCAAATGCTTGTTCAATCCCATAATGGAGATCTTGAGTCAAGCAATCAAGGGCAGAGGACTAAGCATGAGTTACAATTTTCTCTAAGTATCCATATGGAGAAACTAACATTACCTGAACCAGAAGGACCTGTTAGAAGAAGAGTTCGAAGAAGGTTGTATTTGTTGGCTGCACCAAATATTATACCTTCAATTAGTAATTTTATGGTGAGATTAATGAAAGACACAACAGTCGATCTGGGCTACCCTCAATGATAATCTCTCTACCCGTTCAACAACTGGGAGGTATGAATGATAACATGGGTGGATAGGACAAGAGACAATTGTTCGCTTTAGAATGGCAACAAGAAGATTTCACTTTATCCATTTATAATAGATATGATGGTTCGTTGCGAAGTCTCTGCATACCAAAAAGTCTCCTGCTACGTTTCATTCACTTCCTATTACTGTTAACGAATTTATATTTGGGACTCTACTAATTCAAAATGGAAGTGTTGGTCCTACATTTTCTGAATGTGTGACTCAAGATAGGGAAGGAAAATTGGATAAAAAGAGGAAACATGTAAATAGCACAGGATATAAAAAGAGGAAGCTAGAAATTAAAGAGATTTCTGATGAGGAATACTTATATGTCAAAATGCAGGGTACAGTCTCAGGGGGCAACAGGTCAATATTTTCCTGCAACAAACACCGAATACAGAGGTGGTTGAGTGTTCAAATAACAATTAACATGCACAAATAAATGAGAGATACATGAATGTTGATGATTTTCAACTTGAGGATTATATTATGGGAAATGAGGCACGCACTTGTATGAAATGCATTCTAAGGAGATTTTGAGGCTTGGCAGCTAGGTTTCCAGGAGACTGAACCATATTAGTATTCTATGGAACATTAAATCTTTTAGTGTGGAACAATCGGGGTCTTAGTTGTCTCTTGATAGTTCAAATGTACAGACAACTGATTCAGGACTCATAAACCACACCTTATTTTATTATCAGAAACTCTACAATCGGTTCTGGAGACTATGGTTTTTCTGAAGGCACAAGGTTTTCATGGAGGAGCTAGAGTAGATGTTGAAGGACACGGCAAGTTTTGTGATGGCTTGGAGTAATGACTACCAAGTTATAGTATAGAATGAATCACAGCACAGGATACATCTCAAGGTCAGAATGAAGGCAGATAATAGAACTTGTTACTTGACTGGATATATGGACCACCGAAACTACAAAACAGGTAGTTATGGGATTTCATCCAACATCAACATGCCAACAATGAAGAATTGACTCAGACCATGGTTATTAGCACGTGATTTCAATCAGATCTTATTTCTAGAAGGTGAGTTCTAACGAGTCTACTTTGGATAGTCAGGCGTTGGAAGATGTACTGTATCAACGAGAACTAATTAACTTAAAAACGATGCGTTCATGGTACAGTTGAACTAACAACAGAAAAGCAGAGCAAACAGTTTGGGAACGGCTGGATAGAATTTTGATTAGTGACCACTAGCTTACATGCTTTCCTTCTTCTAGAGTGCAAATTTTACCTTTGTTTGCATCGGATCGTGTACCGTTGATATCCAACACTGAGAGACCTCACCACCTTAAGCCATTTACATTCTAATTCCAAAGACTGTGGCTAACACACCTTGCACGTGAAAAAGTAATTTCCACTGCATGGAAATCCCAAATTAATGGGTCAAAGTCATGTACTTTACACCATAAACTGAAGATGATTGAAAGAATGCTCAGAAACTGGGATAAAAATACCTTCGTCAGCTTAAACAGCGAATAGAAGAGCGTGAACAACAATTATCACAATGTCAAGATAAGCTAAATGAAACAAATTTTCAAGAAAAGCAACAAATTGGGGAACACATTGAATACTAGGAAATTTGCTGGGCACAAAAAGCACTACAGTCGTGGCTTGTTAATGGTATATTCCCATGCGGTAGTCAATAAGAGACGATAAGAACAACCAAGACAAAAAATATGCAACGTAAATGGCAAGAGGAAAATCGTGCTATTAAGAAATTGGCAGTTGGCATTTTAAGCATATTTTTTCAGTTTAACATGTATCAAATGCCGATGAAGAATTCTCTGTTGATGTACAAATTTCATCTTTAAATGATGGCCATGTCCAAATGTTAAATAAACCATTTACAGAAGAGGAAGTTCAAAAGGCTGTGTTTGCTACCGCCCTTGATAATGTGCTTGGACCGGACGGTCTTCACAGCAAGATCCTTTCAACATTTTTGCAAGATAGCAGGTAAAGATGTGTCACATATGGTTTTATATTTTTGAAGCCATGGGTATCTTCTTAAGGCATTGAATCAAACATACATATCTCTCATTCTTACTGGGGATACTCAAAGAGTCATTTACTGATTACAGACTAGTAAGTCTGTGTAGTGTTGTGTATAAATTTATTATATAAGTGCCGGTGAAGAGATTACAACCTATTTTAGGGGAGTTGATTTTGCTGTTTTAGAATGCATTCATCAGAGGGAGGCTTATTTCAGACAATACCTTGTTAACTACTGAATAAATGCAATATACAAGGAAATGTAAAAGCAAATCCCCTTTCCGGGTAGTGTTGAAAATTGATTTATATAAAGCATATGATAGCCTATCATGGAAATTTGTCTACAAGGTCCTAGAAAAATGAAGTTCCCATCTATGTGGATCAAAATTTGCTTCTACTAGGTCTATGTTGTTAATAATGAAGAAGGAGGTGATGTTAATAATAAAGTTTATTGAGTGATATAATAAAGAAGGTCTATGTTGGAAGAAATAGGAGGGAAAGAAAATAATAGAATAATAGAACTCTGTTAGAATAACAGAATTAGGAAACATTATAAAAGAAAGGAAGCAGAGAGATGTAAAGATAGGAAAATTTTAGGAAAAGAGAGAGAGGGAAGGAATTAGGTCTCTCAAAACACCTGGAGTTTTAATAGTAGCTCAAGTGAATTGCACATTCTTTGAGCAGTAAACTCTGCTATCGATGAAGGAACATCTTCTTTGCAATAAAGATCCATTCTTTTTCAATCTTTCTTTAATATTTTCTTCTAATTTTGAACTAGACTATTAATTGGTATCTGAGCTCCCATGATTTTAGGAGTAGCATAAGGTTCTTGGGAGCTTTACATGGTTCATTCAAAGATGGAAGCTTGACTAGAGACTCTAAAGAAGGCTTTTGAAGAATAGAGACACATTTTTGTAGAGGACTGGGAGGTAAGGGAGACACGATAGGAATTGAGTGATGCAAGACTAAAAGAGGTCGAAAAGATGTTAGAAGCTCTGGTGCACTGACTAGGAGAAAGAATAATATCAAGAGCATAAAAAAATGCTAGGAAAAAAGGAGAGCTAGCAAAAAGGAGAATCACAAAAAATTGGAGGAGGAAGTTGGAAATTCTTCTGATTGCAAGGGAAGATGCCTATGGATGGGTGAGTCACCTGGAAAGATACTTTCAAATTAAAGGAGTGACTGAGGTAGAGAGATTACAAGCCATTTTGGTAGTCATGGAAGGCAATGGCCCTAGCTAGTACTAGTAGTGGGAAGTCAGTTTACCCAATCCCATATGGGAGGGGTTCAAGATAGTTGTAATTCAACTTTTTTAGCCCTCTATAATGTAGAATTCTTATAAGTTGTTATTAGGTTTGAAATAAACCACTATGATAGAGGAATTTAGGGAGAAATTCGAGTTCTATGTAGGCTTTTTAAAAGGAATAGACCAGAAATACCCAAAAATCATCTTCTTAAATAGGCCAAAAAAAGAAGTTAAAGTTGAACTCAAATTGCACCCAACAATAACACTGGTTGATGTGATGAACTTTGCTTAAATGATTAATGAAAAAAACCAAGCCTAACCAAAACAGGGATAATAATGCAAGGCTATGACAAATCAAAGCTCAAGGGGTTCCCACTAGCAAAAATGGTCTCCTATGAAGTAGGAAATAGAGGAAGCTCCTAAATAGGATCCTTGGGTGGAAATAAGGTAGCTGACTCCACCACCGGCAGCAATAGACCTATAGGGATAGCAAAAAGTAAGGTAGAAGGGTTTAAGAAGCTAACAAATGCAGACTTACAAGAAAAAGATAAAAAAGGGGTTATGCCTCAGGTGTGATGAAAAATTTGGCCTTGAACATGTTATAAGAACAAATAGTAGAAAGTGATGCTTATAAAGGAACAATACGAAATAAAAGAGGTAAAGGAGACAAAGGAGAAGGGATTCCTAAAGCAATAAGAAGGCAATTATAAAGCCTTACAACTTTCCTTATATTCAATGGTACGCTTCACTTTAAAAAAAAAAATTGTGGAAGTTGTGGAGCATTGTAAAGAAAAAAAGGTAATTGTTTTAATTGATTATGGGGCCTTCCATAACTTTATATCTAAGGAATTGGTGGAGGAGCTCCAATTATTTGTAGAGGAGACACATACTTATTTACTAGAAGTAGGGTATAGACGTAAGGTGAAGTATCAATGGATGTGTAAAGGATTAACTTTACAATTACAAAATATGATAATCTAGCAGGATTTCTACCTATTCAACCAAAGAAGTGCTAAATTAGTCTTAGGCCCAAAGTGCTTAGCTGGACTAGGAGAAATAAGGGTTAACTTTGGCAAATTCCTACTAAAGATTAGAGTAAGGTAAGGAATGCAAATGGTGAAAGGGGATCCAAACATTATCTAAAACCTAAGTTTCCTTCAAGTCATTAGAAAAAGCCTTGAAGGATGAGGGATAGAGTTTTCTATTGGAGTATAAGAAATGTAGTGAGAGAGCTCAAACGTGTCCCACCAATAATGAAGACCATCCTGAATGAATTTGAGGATGTATTCCGAAAACCCCAAAGGTTGCCATCAAATTAGACATATAATCATGCCATACACTTAATGGAAAGAGCAACCATTCCCGACCTCTAACCTTATAGATATCCTCACTATCAAAAATTTGAAATAGAAAAATTGATGAATGAGATGCTAAAAGTGAGTATTATTAGACCTAGTACCAACCTTTATTCCAACCTTATCATTCTAGTAAAAAAGAAAGATAGTTGATGGCGGCTTTGTAATATCCTAAGACATTATTTTATTAATTTTTATACTTGAGAATATTTATTTTATTATTAAAAGTTTCAAAAATTTCAATACTTGTTAATGTTTATTTTATTTACATGGTGAATATTGATTTTGAAGTTCTCTTCTTTCTAAAACTTTTGAAATATTAAAATAATATTGAAAATAATATTTTCATAGCTATTATTGATTTGAAGTTTGTTTAAACATTTGTATGAGGATTTTCTCTTAAGTAAAAAATAATAATAATAGCAATTATGGGTATAAAGTTTTATGAAATTTATTATTAGTGTTTGATAATTTATTTTTAGAAGTTGTGATATTTTTATATTGAAAGGAGATTAAAAATAATAGTTGAATTAAGATTCTAAATAAAACTAAATCTAATGGTTGAGATTGATTTGAATTAAAATAAATGGATGAGATTTAAAAGAGAGATAAGTTATAATAAGGTGAGAAGTACCACATTAGAACCTTGTTGCGTGTAAAATGGTTTATCAATTAGCGCAAGTGCACACTATCGTAAACAAGTAATAAAGTGATGAGAAAGTATCGTTCCCTCGAGGATTGTTTCACTAAGTACCAAAATTAATAACCCTAATACTATTTGGCAAATCGATTAGTTAGAAATGAAGTGAGTAAATAAAGATTGATGCAAAAAATATTTAAAATAAATATGATTGCAATTGGAGTAAAGATAAAGATGAATAAAAGACCTAGGGATCAAACTTCACTTAACAATTTCGGATTGAATCATCTATCTACACTAATCCAATTTTAACTCCCTTAATTGATAGTCGAGTTTCCCTAAATTAATTACTAGCCTCTTCCAAGGTCAAGTAATTCTATAATTAATTGTCAATTCATTATATTCCTATGTGAATTAAAACAACTAATCATGCATTAGGATTTATGGAACTCATTAAGACTATATAAACCATATGAATATATTCCTATTTCATATGTAATTTACGGTTTTAATTATAGGTTCCATACACATGTATCTCCTTCCGGTCTCAACACACATATTGAGTTCATTCAAAAGGTAGCCAATCAATTGAAAGCATAAAGAGCAATAATTAAAACTCAATCAAGGAAATAAAATCAAAATTAGTTTCAATAGATTAGAATTCAATCCGTTATTATCAAGTTACGTCATCACCCTAGGAAGATGAAAAATTAGAACATAATGAAATTAAAGAGAAACTCAAAATAAAATAGAAACATCATCACATTCATGATACAAACATTATAATTACAAATGCATGAAAATAGAAATACTATCCATCCATGTAGGAGGTAAAACGTTCCATGTAGGAGGAAAACCTAGCCTTCCATGTATGAGGCATACAAGAACTAAAAATGCATGAACTAAATTACTATCTAAGATACATGAATCAATGAATGCTGCAAATGATCTCTACTTCTACCTATTTATAGGTGAATGAATCAACTGCAAGTCATAAATCTTGACCATTAGCTACCAATCATATTCTTTAGCTACCACTTATGGTCTTTAGCTATTCTTCTTGATTTTCGCAGCAATAATTCTTATGACTTGTTGGTAATTTTTCACCATGAGAATGGCAGATTTACATCTTCCTGTCAACATAGGAGTTGTAGAGCCGGATCTTAACTTTCAAATGCCGCAAAGAACTCCTAATTTTGAAATTTCTATCCCAAGTTATGATCAGATTAGTAACCAAAGGTCAGATTCCGTCAAAACCACTGTTTCATCTTCCAAGCAGAATTTAAGATCCTTAGATTCCGAACTGGGCTTTTCTTTAAACATGAAGATTGTAGGGATTTTTCTTAGCTTTGTAACCATGTAAAGAACAACCCAATCCAACATCTAGAATTCCATATATAGCCTAAAACCTGAAATAGGGTCAAAATATAGCATTATCTAAAAGATTTGATTTCATTTCATTTCAAATTCAAGACCCATTTACAAAATGCAACTAAATTTATTAAATTAAACAAGATAACATCCAAAAATGCATCATACAAGGGAAAATAAATATGTAAATTTTTACGTATCAAACCCTTAGCTCATGTATTTTCTTTTATTTTGTTTCATTTCATTTTCGGTACACTTGTCCCTTTCTCCCCAGGTAGCTCCTTCTCTTTTCTCCACTGCCTTTTCTTTCTTTTTTCTATTTTTATTATGCAGTTAGTTTAACATTTAATTTTCACGGACTTCACTTTCTCTTGACACATTCTACCAGCTCTCTTCTCCTCTCTCCACCTTCTTTCTTTATTTGGCGCCAGTACCACCATCGCAAGGTGGTTTTTATTTGCATGCTAACTTGCCAAATGGTAGTACTTAGCATCATGAAAGAAGCAAGTTCAACAACTACAATTGAGGGCAGAAACCATACAAGCTTGTGGCTAGCCTTCCAACACTATTAGCATCTTCCGCGGCTAATCTCTAGCATGAGGTCCTCTTTCCATCAAGTAGTTGGTTTTTGGTTAGCCTTGGAAGTATTTAACCTGTAGGACAATGGTATTGTAGAACGCTAAAGCTATTGTTTCTCTTTTGTTTTGCTAGCATTCCAACATGGTTTTGACGTTGGCAAGCTTCGATTGGGCACTTCAAGTAGAGGTGAATATTTTCATACCATAAAATTTTAATATTTATCAAAATATGTTACTTAATCTAAGAAATGCCTTTTTTATACATATTTGATATCTATGATAAAGCATGAAAAAATATAATTTTTATGCTATAAAATGTTATAATAGGATGATTCAAGTATAGAATATTTTATTCCACCTTTATGGCAAATTTATGTAAGAATAATAGAAACATATTTTATAGATATTTAAGATGGGTGATGATAACTAGGGAAAACCTATTTCTGCAAGATTTAAAGATATGATGTAAGTTTGAGAAATTGATATTTTATGTTACCGAATGGTAAGTCATTCCATGAGTAGCATTGTTGAAATATTGGTTTCATAATTTTTAATGATTTAAAGTGATTTAAAGGACTTTATTCTTGTAAATTTTGAAATATTAGATAAGACTTATGAAAAATATGATTTCTATTATATGAATTACTAAAATATTATACTTAAATAATTATGAAATAATATATTTTCATATTTTAAAAGATTTGATCTTGATTTAGAAAAGCTTATTTCATCATATAATTTGGATACTCAGTATAATATTGATGAAATAATGATGTTATGCTTAGGATTACTAGATTAATATACTTGAGATATATTCATATAATTGGAATCTAATATTTTAATTATTTTTATAATTTAGACTGGAAAAGTAGTTATATATGAGAAGTAAAGATACAGAATAATAAAACAAAGTAAATAGGTACTTTTTACGGCCTTAAGTTCTAATATTTTATTTATATAGGCTGATCTATTTCTTGAGGTTAACCTAAGAAGAGATAGTGAGATACATTATAGGAAGTTAAAATGTTATGATTAGTCTTTGGAATAGTAATTTAAGAAGAAAATAAGTAAACTTGATGTAATTATAAATTATCCTTATAATTTGTTTAATAGGAAAAAGAGATGATAAAGATGAGTATGGGTGTTTCAGAGTTTCTTGAATTGGATAGACGACCACAAGTGAATATATATCTCACTACTAATTTTTATTTAATAAAATATTATTTAAATCTTGTGAATTGTATCTCCTTATCTCCTTATTAATAGTTAAATTTTACATATATATATATATATATATATATATATACTCATGCATAAAATTAGTTTCATAGAATAAGTATAAATAATAAGTGAACAGAGTGCACAACAAAAGTGTAATAGTGGCAATAACTATTGATAGATTATGTTTGAATTCAATGATATTTGTACAATAATGCCTATACTACTATGTGTTTAATACTTGCCAGTGATGAAATTGTTACTTTGCATTGAAATATTACAAACAACTGTGATATGGGAGTTAAGATCTTATATGTAAATGTTTTACAAATCTTACTATGTTTGGCAAAGGGAAATTGTGAATTATGTTAGAATAAATACATTGGAAACTATGAGTGAAGATGGAATTATGATGTGAAAGCCGGATAGTAAATTCCTAGCAAACAATTGTAAAAGATATGAAATTAATTTAAAAGCTAGATGGGAAATTCCCGATGAGTAGTTAAGAATGCATAGAAATAGCCCTAAAATGAGAAAGTGGCTACATACATAGTTGCCATAACTATATTGTGATATGATGTAATATTAGAAATTATCTATGATTAGATACTATTGTTTGACTTGATGTGATTGTGAGAATTTATTTATGTTTAAGCTTTAATAGTTACCTGTAAATATGATAACCACTCAGAATGGGTGGTGAGATTATTATATTTTGTGATGCAAAACATAGAATCTAAGTTGTATGCAAATGAAATTTCAATCAGAGATTGAATTATATATATTTTAAAAAACTAGAAATTGGGTTTGTTAGTATTCTCTAATTTAGTTTATAACTAATCCTTTATAAATTTATCTCATGTAATGTAATGGTAGATATATACTCACTAAGTTCTTGGAACTCAGTCTGCTTAAATTTAATGTTTTCAGGTAATAAATAATGTTTACAAGCCTTGTAGTATCTATAGAGATTCAAGACCGCCTTGCTAAAGAATTTGATAGTTGGAAGAAGAAACAACAAAAAATAAAGATTTATGATGTGTTGAATTATTATATATGTATAAATTTGAAACTATATTGTATTGTGTGTATATTTGTCATTGTCATATTTGGAAAATAATACAAGTTTTTAATTATAAGGTGTGTAACTCTTAGGAAGTGTCCAAAAATAAGGGAGACTTTATTTATTTTTTTGCAAATTTTTATATTGAAATTTCAAGCCTCTTTAGTTATTTGAAAATTCTCATTAAATAAAAAGAGTTAAAATTATTAAGGCTTGTGGAAATTGAGTACTGGGGTCCATGCCGATCATGATTAGGTTGGGTTGTGACAGGTTTTGTATGGATTATAGAGCTTTAAAGAAGATCACAGTGTTTGACAAATTTCCTATCCTGATCATAGACAAATTGTTGGATGAATTAAAAAAGGCTATGATATTTTCTAAAATAAACCTAAAATCTAGATATCACCAGATTCGTATGAGGGAGGAGGATATTGAAAAGAGAATATTTCATTCTTATGAAGGACATTATGAGTTCTTAGTAATGCCTTTTGGTTTAACCAACGCACCTTTTACATTTCAATCATTAATGAATGAAATACTGAAGCCTTACTTCAGAAAGTTTATTTTAGTCTTTTTTTGATAATATCTTAGTTTATAATCTAAATGAAAAAGTTTATTTTTCACACTTAAGGGCTATTTTGCAGACACTTAAGGAATATGCCCTATTTATTAACAAAAAGAAGTGTACATTTGGCCAGCCTAGCTTAGAATACTTAAAACACATCATTTCAGCAAATGAAGTAGCAATTGACCCCAAGAAGATAGAAGTTATATGGTTATGGCTTATTCTGAAAGATATAAAAAGGCGGAGGGGATTTTTGGGAATCATAACATATTACAAATGCTTTATTAAGGATTATGGAAAAATTACCAAATCACTTACTCAACTATTGAAAAAAGATAACTTTAATTGGAGTAAAGAGGCACAAATAACATTTAACAATTTAAGGATAGCAATCACACTACTTCCAATACTAATAGTCCTGGACTTTTCTAAGCCATTTGTGATGGAGATAGATGCTTTCAACAAGGGAATAGGCACAGTTTTATTATAAGAGGACAAACCAATAGCCTTCTTAAGCCTAGGGTTATCTAATAAGGCTCAAAACAAATCTATGTACAAAAGAAAGTTAATAGATGTAGTGATGGCAATTCAAAAGTGGAGACATTACTTAATAAGCTAACACTTTATCATGCAAACCGATCAATGAATTTTGAAATATTTTAATGAATAATGTTTACTAAGTGAGGACCACTTTAAATGGGCTTCCAAACTAATTAGGTTTGATTTTGAAATCCAATATAAATTGGAAAAGGACAATTTAACAATAGATAACCTTTCTAGAAAGATAACCTTTGTAGCTACAATAGTGCTAAAATACCATGATTTAAAGAATGAGGTAAAGGAAGTACATACGGATGATAAGCTAAGTAGTATTATTAGGGACTTGTTGGTCAATTCTAACTTTCATCTAAGGTATCATCTTTAAGGAAATAAACTTTTTTTCAAGGGAAATTAGTTCTACCAATTACCTTTCTTTAAATTCTAGCTCTTTTGGTAGAGTTTCATAGCTCTCCAATAGGTGGCCATTTAGGTTTCTTCAGGAGTTATAAGAGACTAATAGTAGTGGTATATTGGGAAGGAATGAAGCGTAATGTCCAATAGTTTGTAAATGCTTGCAATATTTACTAACATAACAAATACCAAACCTTGGCATAAATTGGACTCTTACAACTTGTGCCTATCCCATAGCACATTTATATTGAGATTTCAATAGATTTCACTGGTAGACTACCTAGATCTGAAGGTAAAGACACTATGATGGTAATAGTTAACAAGTTAACTAAATATGCCCATTTTATGGCACTTAGTCATCTTTTTATAGCTAAAGATATGGCTATAGTATTTTTAAAGGAGGTAGTATGGCTTTATCATTTCCTATATTAATTATTTTTTATAAAAGTTAGATCTTTCTTAGCAAATTCTGGAGAGAACTATTCTGGTTGGTAAATACCCGACTAAAATTTAGTTCTGCATATCATAATCAAACAAATGGTCAAATAGAAGTGGTTAATCACTGCTTAGAGACATACCTATAGTGTTTCACCGGGACAAAGCTAAAACAATAGCCATACTAGCTAAGTTGGATAGAATTTTGGTTAACACCAATTATAGTAGCACTATCTGTAATGTCCCGAATTTTCAATTCTATTATTTGAATCTCTAAATTCTAAGGTCGTAAAAGCAAAGAGCACGTTTGAATTAGCTTGGTGGGTGAATTTTAAGTTGAAGGGAATTAAGTGTAAGGTAAACGAAATTTTGAAGGAAAAGGATAGTAGAGAAAAGAATTTATTTTCATAAGCAGTATAAATGATCAGAGGAGGTTGGAAAATCCTAAAAGGGGAAGTTGTCTAAGTCTGACAGTGTAAGGAATTTTAAACAGACAGAAACCCTATGGACTAAATTGCAAAAGTGCAGAATCGGGTGTGGTTAAAGTGAAAATAATTAAGAATTTGGGATCTAATATGAATAACCAAGAATTTGGGGTGCAATATGTGATTTTAATTAGTGTGACCAATAGACTCATGACAAGTGTCATTGTTAGAAAAATAATGGCAAGAATAGCCTTACTAATTGGTGAAAAAGGGCTAAAATACCCTTGGAAATTTCAAAAAGGACCAAAATGCCCCTAGAAGCTTCATGAAAACTCTACCTTCTTCTCCATTTCTCCAAAAGCTGCAGAACCTCCATGAAAGAAGCTTAAGACGTGAGAGAGAGAGAGAAGGAAGAGAGAGAAAAGTTTCTCTTATCTTTTTCACCCAAAACTACTAAGATTCAAGCTAAGGTGTAGAAGGGAAAGTTGCTCTTCTCACCAAGCTCTATCCATTGGTGTGCTTAGATTAAAGAAAAGCTCAAGTTTGATTAAGTTTGGGGAGCTCTAAGTGAGGATTTTCAAGTTGCACCAAGAGGTAAAAATGTTCTCCTCCAAGAGCTCTTTAATGTACTCTTTGTAGTTTCTTAAAAACTTAAGGTTGGTGTGGTCAAGGGTGATTGAACATGGAGTTTAGGATAATTTGAATATGTTTAATGGTGTTTTGGATGTTGTTATGTTAAGTTATAGCCTTGGTTTGGTGTAAAAACAACAAGAAACCATGATATACACACTTGGGTTTTAGAGGCATAATGGTGCATGTGTAGAATTGGCATGATATGTTTAGAACTTGGCTAAATTGATGAAGTTAGAATAATTTTTATGAACTATAAAGCCTATGGAAGATGAAACTTTGAATTGTGAAAGTGTTTGTGTGCATTTTCCCTTTTGAGAAGCCAAAACCATGAATATGGAAAAGAAGGAAGGAAGGAGTTTTAGCTATTTAATGTGTTTTTGGAGGATCAGTAATGTACACGGGGTAGAACACGGCCCGTGTTGTACCCCGTGTACTTCGTCGAAGGCTGATCAGTGTGCTACACGGGGTGCAACACTCCCCGTGTTTACTTCAGAATTGAAGGGCAGTAAGGTATACGGGGTAGAAAACGGCCTGTGTTCACCCCCGTGTTCTTTGTCGAGTAACCCAGTGAAGCCTTGAAGTGATCCAGTGAGAAACATGGCCCTGAACACGAGGTATGGGAACCCTGTGTACTTTGTCAAGTGAACTTTTTGGCTTGGTTTCTTCAGGATTTGCATCGTTCTGCCTTTGGATCCTTTTCTAATGCTCATATATGTCATTTCAAAGATTGAAAACAAAGTATAGAGCATCTAAGTATGCATTTGTGCATCTATCAATGTGGAGGAAGTAAAGAATATATGAGATTTAAGGAAAATGATGATGTTCTAATAAGAACTATGATGTGTATTTATGTAGACTAAGGAGTAACAATTGGAAAGGCAAGGGGAGTTATAAAGGAGTTTTTAGTGAGGGTAAAGGAAATATCACATTGGAAGCTTGTAAAAGGTAGCTAGCTTTATCCTTAAGCTGTTTTCTATTTACATGATTTTCTGTATTTTATGCCATTGCATGGAATGTGTATGAAATTATTGTGCACGCATTCCGGGAAGACAGTAGAATACTGTGTTTGGCCTATGGCTCGAGATCCCCGGAATGATAATGCAATTGTTGTAGCACAATCCGGGAAGACAGTAGAATACTGTGTTTGGCCTATGGCTCGAGATCCTCGGGGATAATAGTGCAATTGTTGTATGCGGTACCTATGGCCAGAAACCTCGAGAAGACAGTGTGATACTGTGTGTTAGGCCTTTGGCTCGAGTACCCCGGGAAGACAGTGACTTGCTATGTGAGGCCTAGGTACGATTATTTGTGATGGCCATCTAGATATTGATATGAGTCCTTGAATGGGCTTGATGATTGCTGTGTGCAGTGCATATTTCTTACAATGGTATGGTATTGAATATGATGATAAATGATTAATTGATTTTGAAACGTTTGTCTTATTTGCTTAAGGATCTGGAATGGCTTGATATATTTTATGGCAATAGTTAGCTACTGGGAAACTTTGTTTCTCATGTTTTCGTATTATTACTAACCATTCCAGGTGATGCTTCTAAAGGCCCTCTTGACAAATGAGAATAGAGATTTGAAGTTGTATTAAAAATAATTGTATAGTTGGTGATATTGTAAGTAATGGATGTATGTTTTGTAAAGTTGAACTTGTTGTATAATTACATAACCCTTGCCTATATTATTTGAGATGCAGAATATTCGTGGTATTGTGAGTTAGCCTAGAGTAGAAGGCAAATTAGTATGTGATAATTATCTGTTTAATGAGGATTAAGGTGTCGATAAGTAAGGGAGTTACACTATCAAAATGACTCCCTTTAAGACTCTATATGGATATGATTCCACTATGCTTTTAAAAAGATCCATTGTCCTTTCTATAATAAAGGAAGTTAATAAACTCACTGCTAATAGAGACAATATGCTAGCAAAATTAAGAGCTAATCTTTTTAAGGCCTAAGATTGGATGAGAGCTTAAGCTGATTAGTATAGTAAAAAAGTAGAATTCCAAGTTGGGGACTGGGTTAATCTTAAAATGCAACCTTACCATTTTAAATCCTTAGCTATGCACACTAATGAAATGCTCTAACCATGGTTTTACGGTCCCTTTCAAGTGGTGGGATGGATTAGTCAGGTTGCCTATTGCCTAGAACTCCTAAAAAATAACCTTATACATCTTGTCTTCCACATATCTCTCCTAGAAAAAGCTTTACCTCCTCAAACCTATCCTCAACCTTCACTTTCTATGATATTAGGTGAATAGGAATTAGAAGTCATACCGGAATAAAAGTTAGACACTCGTGAAGGATCTAATGGAGAGTTGGAAGTACTCATCAAGTGGCTCAACTTATTGGAGTATAAAAATAGCTAGAATCTGCAACCACAATTGAAAACACTTTTCTTGATTTCCACCTTAAGGATAAGATGGCACCACGAAGGTTTATATTAGAAGAAATAGGAGCGAAAGGGAATAACTTAATAATAGAATTCTATTAGAAGAAATAGGAAGGAAATAGAATAATAGAATAATAGAATAATAGAACTCTTTTAGAATAATAGAATTAGGAAACATTATAAAAAGGGAAACAGAGAGATGTAAAGGCAGGAAAATTTTAGGTTAAGAAAGAGAGGGATGGAAGCAGGTCTATCGAAACACCTAGAATTGTAATAGCAACTCAAGTAAGTTACACATTCATTGAGTAGTAAACTCTACTACTAACCAGGGAATATCTTCTTAATGATAAAGATCTGTTCTTTTTTAATCTTTCTTCAATATTTTCTCTTAATTTTGAACCACACTAGCATATAGTCACATAGAATCTTTAATGGCATATAGGGTTAGGAGAAGAATTGCAACTTACCAGTAAGTTTTATTGGAAGCATGCAGGACCAAGGTAGTAACATTTGAGAGTTTCCAAAGACTTCATGAAGCCATTGTATAAGGAATAAGATCCTATAGTGGTTAAAGTAAATTATACAAGGCAAGTTAGTAATCATATTATTATAACTCCTATGTCACAATAGGGGTATCTAGATTAGTTAGCTTGGACTGTGTCACCCACAAGGTCATACACAGTCAGATTGGGCTACCAATACATGAATAATTCATAATAGCTAGAGATGAACTTCCCTTTGTAAGAAATTTGGAAGTTGTTGCTACTTTATAGGGTAATCATATTTTTGTAGAAGTTATGCCAAAATCTACTAGCAACTATAGATATCTTAACCCATAAAAACATATAAGTCAATATTTGTGCCAACTATGTGGGAAATATGAAGAATCAATAAATCAGTTGTTCTTGGAATGCGAATTTGCAAAAGTAATTTGGTTTAGAAATACTTAGTTGTTGATTTCGGTTAAGTTTTTGTAGTCTCATGATTTGAAAGGTTGGATAAAGTCATGTTTACTAGTTGGAAGCAAATATAGATCCTTTCTTAAGTAACTGACCTTATCTATTGTCGTCATGCCATGCATGATTTGGTGGACAAAAAATTAGAAAGTCTTTCAAGGAAAGCATATTCATCCTAAGGAAGTTCTTCATTAGATTTTGAAACTATTACAAGAAATTAAGATTCCTAAGATTTATGCTTTAAACTTATAACTAAATCATGGAAACAAGTGAAAAAAATTCATAAGTATTTTACAATATGGAGTACGGATATGGTTATAGGTTTTAAAGTTGAGATCTTGATCAAAATTAAAGTATTATATGGTAGTTATTCGAGAATACCACAATAGATGGAGGTATGGATTCTTTTCTTTGAATCAGGATGCTTCGAAAGTGCAAGGACTTTTACATACTTTTCAAGCAATTTAGCCTATTTTACATGCATGGAGGAACTTTGAATTAGTTATAGCAATTCCTTCAACCAAAGTGATTTAACATATTCAAGATTTAAGTAAGGTTGATTTGAGCATTAAATTAATGGCTATGGATGTGAAGACTTTGTTTGCTATGGACTCAAGAATGAGTAAGGGTGCAAACTAATTAAGACGAGCTCAACATTTATATGTTCAAGCTTAAACTTGTCAAAAATAAACGACTTCGAACTCGACCTAAATATCATTAAATTTAAATAAATTGAACTTAACCTTGAGTTTTACTTCAACATAAGCTTAAATAAGTTTTTATAAGCTTATTCAAGTAGTATATTATTAGTTGTCAATTTTTCATTAAACTTGAGATATTTGAATTCCAGTTTGAATCTATATAATGTATTTGAAAATTTTGTTATTTTATCTAAATTTGAGTATATAAAATATTTTTTTCACAAATAAATCAAATATCACATTTTTTATTTTATTTTACTTATCAATATAAATTTTTTCTAACCATTAAATCTATTAAAAATATCAATATAGTCATCATATAATACTAATAATTATATTTAGCAAAGATTAATATATAGTAAAAAGCTAAAAATATCTTTTATGCATTATATTATTTATATATAGTATAAAAATAAAAATATATTTACTATTATTATGTTCCTTTAGGTACGTGAACAGTTTGGATCAAATAATATAAAGTTTAAACTTGGCTTGCATATTAACTGAGTTTAACTTGTTCAAGTTAACTTGTTTAAAGTCAAACCCAAATCATGTTGTTTACAGAATAGTTTAACTTATTGGCATTTCTAAGAATAAGAATGGTGGTATATGGCTTTGGTGAACTACAACGGACTAATAGGACTTTGAGATACTAATTTTATAAAATGGTTAAGCTATAAATTTGAATTTAATTTATACATACACAATGTTATATCTATACTTAATTTATTTTCTTCATTTATTGATCTTAGTACATATTTAATGAATAAAAAAATAATATTCAATAAAAATTAGTTTTACATTTGAAAAATATAAATGGTTTTATCAATAGATACTAGGTCGTTTTGATCTCGTTGCTTTAGATTAGTAGGATTGATTCATTGACTTCAGTGTGAATCTAAATGTATTATGTCAAATCATAGCTATTAATCTTGATAAAACTTTAAAATCAAATCATTTTAAGCAATTTTTTATGCCACATTTAACTTACCATTCCTTTTAATTAATTCATTAAATAAGAATACTTAAATCATTAATATACTTAAATCTATTTTAATAAAAGATATTAATAAAGGGTCATTATTAGACAATATATTAAAAATACTCTAATCATTAAATAAAAATATCATAAGTTAATTATTATAACAAAATATTTTTTAAATAAAAATATAACAATATATATTGCTAGTAATCGTCAAATTTTATTAACATGGAGTATGGGCATCATTAAATAGGACAACATACTCAATATCAAAGTGAACTTGAGTTAAACTACCTAAACCACCTTTAATTAGATTGGAAACTCATTGAGTTACCTTGTAAGCCACTCTAGTACATTAAGATGGATACCATTAATAGAAGACAAAAGGGGTTTTATAGATTCTAGAACAACATGACCTCTCCATAGACACTGAAAAATACCCAAAATTGATTCAATGGCTACCTTTAAATCACTTTCCACTTATACATTCTTGTACTTGAAATTATTAGCAACTAAGATACCTTTATAGAAAGCTAACAACTTGGCATTAAGAGTAGATTGACAATCATAATTCTCATACTGAAGACATAAGATCATTCTTTACAATTTTGGGCCATAACAACCGTTGATGATTTGTCATTAATCCAAGTTGCTTCAACATTAATTTTAGTTTGGTTATAAGATGGAAGACTCTAAGTAGAAAAGGCCTCAATAGCTTTACTAAAAGATCTTACTAACCTACTTTCCTCCAAGCATAATAACTTATTCTACTTCTCCTTCTTCTCCCTGAACTCAGTCAGCACCAAACCAAATAACCTCTTAAGGTCTACTACAATGCTTTCATAAACAATGTGATTATGCTTCTCTTATACCTATTTAAGGATGATTGCAGTGAAGGTTGCTAACGAGCGAAGTTGATCACTAGTGGTGCAAAGGATGAGCCTATTAGAGCTAGTGACAAATGTGTGCCTTGAATCTATCATTGAAGTAAATTATAATGTTGAGACACGGATGCCCTTAAATTGGAGCCAAACAAGACAAGTAACCTTACATGATTCCATAAGGTGAAATTCTATTTCAACCTCCATTAAGCATAAGGGATAGAGTAAGCTTCCCATATTCATTAATTTTCCTGTTCACTATATGACCCTATTTTTAGACCATCATGATCAATGTAAAAATATCAACCAAATATCTCTACAAGCCTTTCTAAACTAACTGGTTTATGAAAAATTTGTTATTTACTAAAATATGCACAATGCAAAGACACGAGAGTAACTTATAGTTTTTTCTTCTATATCAAATCAAAAGACAAATTTTCTAAATTAACGAGGTTCAATCTTTTAAATACATTTAAAAAAATCACACATGTCAAAATTTTTCAGGAATCAAAATTCAAGTTAAACAGAAGAAATTTCTTTTCTAATTTGGAAATAGTTAAAATATAATGACATTAAAAAATAGAAACTTTTAACAAAGTAATTTTAGAAAAGTATTTATTTCTAAAAAAGTCATTAGTTTCAATAAATTGTCAAACATATAATTTTTAAAAAACTATTTTAGAAAAGGTATTTGTTATAAATACAAATTGGTATTAGATTTATATAACTTGTTTAGATATTATTTTCTTGAAAATGCTTTTAGAAATCAGAAAGATATTTTTACAAGAAGATTTCCTAGAAAACTTAGTAATGTCTTTATTTTCGTAGCTCATATTATGAAAATAACATAGTATAATAGGATTAGGTTTATAAAAAATTAGAAAATTAAAAGATCATGCTCTATGTAAAATATTTTGGAAATAACATCAAGTTTAGAAATTAGTTTCTTTACTTTAGAAATAGATTAGAAATAGTTTAAGTTTAAAATAAGGTGAATAATACCTAGAAAAATGCCTTAAAAATATTTAGAAAAATACTCGAAAAAGATATATGTCTAACTTTAATGTTAAGAAAAAAATCTTTTTTCCTGTGTTTTTTTGAAAACTATTATGGAATCCTTTGTTATTGTTTTGTAACAACCTTTAAAATATATATATGAAAGAAACAAATAAAATATATAGTAATGTAAATTGAAGATTAGTATAATTAAATATATACATTTTTAATACAAATAGAGTATTAAGATTTTGCCGTACACATTTTATTAAAATAGCTATGATAATGTTGCAATAAGCTAGTGCAAATATATATAATGAGATCAAACCAAAAAGAACAAAGTGACAATTAACAATATAGCTATTCACTAGTGCCTCAGAATAAAACTTATGTCTATTAAGTGAAACCTCTGCCATTATGTATTATAGCATGTGCATGCTCCACCAAATATCTGTTAGCTCAATAAGTGGCATTGGGACAATATCTATAAGGAAATATCTACATGTAGAATGAGTAATAAAATTACTTAGTGAGATAGCTACTAAACAAGTTTTCTAGTTAGTTTTTATTCAAATAACATTTGTATGCAAGATATATATTAAAACTCTTTTTATTATCACAAAATATTTCTCATCAAACCACTTTGTATACTACATAACATATAAAATAAATTTTACTCAAATAATTAAACAACTATTAAATGGCTTGAAGGCATAAAAGGTTGCTTCTTGTTACTTTGGGCCAATCTTATCCTATGTATATCGCAATCTTGTTCCTCCAAGGTTAACTTTATCCCACTTGAACTTTTATGTATCTTGAAAGTGAAGTTGTCTAGTTAAACTCCAAAACTTTCTAGAAGGTCTTGTATTATATAAATATGTCACATGTCACATATGACATTCAAGCTAATAATGTCAGATATGGGATAAAAGTACATATTCAGCATATAGTTACAATTTCACATACAACATAAAGCCAATGGGGCTCTCATTAGCCCAATATACATAAATAGGATAAAGTTAAAATGCTAACCATAGACATAATCAGAATATGAAAATAATCTCACAAGAGAAATTCACAAATTTACCTTGTCACTTTTCTAATGACCACAAGCATTATTGATGTTTCCATTGGATAATATTGTGTCACTTTCAAAAGTTCATCGACATGGAATTTCATTCATAGATATTCTCACATATGAATGTAGTAGAGCATAAATAAATTATTAAATAATTTACATCAATATTCTCATCTAATTTGGTAATTTTACTATGAAACCAATGGAGTAGTGCCATTTTAATAGAATTCTTGTTACTGATTAAACATACTTTTAAGCCAATAATTTCATGTAATTGTATATGATTCATTAATCAAATTATCAATCTAGGATTGATATTTATCATATAATTTTTACAACAAATTAGAGATATTCAACTTGGGTTTTTCCAAGTTTCATAACTTATGTTTTCAAATAGTTTCAAGTCTATGCATTGTGTATTATTCTAACAAGCAAAAGAGTTATTTTTCCTTAACAAATTAGGCATTTAATCATGCTACCTAACAATAGTAAAGTTATATGATTTCAATATATAACAATATCTAAAAGTCAAGAAAATAGTCATGAAACCACAATCAAACTTCAAACTTATCACTTTAAGATAGTTCATAAGATAGTTCATAACTTCCAATGCCATTCATGATAGAACTCATGGGTAATATATATATATATGCAAGAGTTCAACTCTCATATCATAATTGTTTATAGAACTTCAATACAAAGTGATTAAATTCATCATTAGACAATCCCAAGCATACAACAGAATATGCATGAGTATATAATAATGCAGTTATGTTCTTCTATACGGCCTTAACATACAAATGTCATTAAATTCAATCACAATCCATTAATAGTTAGAACCACCACAATGATCCTTCTACTATGCATTTTGATCAATTAACCCTCCCTCAAATAACTTATTATACTTATGCAACGATATTGAGTTTATATGTCAATATATGCATGAGTATGCAATGGTAATGATAAATTTAATCACTTTACAAAAATGATTATATTCATTATTGAACAATCCCAAGCATATAATAGAATATGCATGAGTATACAACAATGCTATTATGTTGTTCTATATTGCTTTAACATACAAATGTCATTGAATTCAATCACAATATGTAAATAGTTAGAACCCACCACAACTATGCTTCTGCTATGCACTTTGATTAATTAACCCTCCCTTAAATAGCTTATTATACTTATGCAATGGTATTGAGTTTATACGTAAATATATATATGCACGAATATGAAATCTATAATATCAATAAGAGGAATATAATTCACAACATTTAAACTAAATTTCATTGATATATAAATCAATGGTGAGATATATACTTACTTGAGGACACTGTTCCACCCTTGGAAGTTCCAAAACATCTATATTCATCCTCTCATATTTTCCTCCTAGTATTACAATTTCACAAGAATAATTTATAAATATATTGAATTTATTTATTTTATTTTCAAACCACTTTCATGGAGTTTAATTATAATATTTCAATATCCCATACTACAATTTTATTATCTTTTTCTCAAGTTAATCATTGGAAATAGAAAATGTGTTATTTCATGATAATTTGAAATCGAACCTACACATATGAAAATAATACAATTCAAAGCTTTAGAAAAGTTTATTTGATGCTATTTATTCATCTTAGACCGTTGTGCTCTTTATTTTTCAAATTTAGCATTGAAAATTTTGAAATTCTCATATATGACAACTTTTTCAATCCAAAGTATAAAATACTTAAAATATTAAAATTTGATGATATGAATATATTTAAATATATTAGTCTAATAATCTTAAGCATAAAATTTCTTATGTTATCAATACTATAATAGGTATCCAAATAATATGATAAAATGAGAATTTTCCAAATCATGTTCAAATCTAAATTTTGGGAAGTAACACTTTAAGAACACTTTAATCATATTGTTTCAACATTCTATATTATAAAATCTTTATTTGTCAAAACTATCAATGTGCATTTAAATTTACTTACAACATGGTTTTTTGAAATATATATAATCACCACTAACAATATTGTGATATAATACTCTATAATGGTTTTGCTTTTATTGTTTTAACACTTTATAATATAAAATATATACATACAAATATGTTTTCACAAGTGTTCACCATATATTCAAAATACCTATAAATGGCTTTCTTTCTAGATCATGCATGATTCTAATACTCCATATGTATTTTAATCATCTCATCTTAGCATCTTGCAATATAAAAATTATATTTTTCATAAATATCATCATTTGTATATCACACACACATAAATGGGCTTTTCTTGGATTGAATTCAAAATAGCAAGAAATCAAGAAAGTTGATTGCATAAAATTTCTTACCCAACTTCCTCAAGGCCAACTAAAGCTCAATGATAGTAGAAATACAGTCGAAACTCTTGTAAAGATAAAGAAAAATAATAGTTGGGAGCATGGCTCAAGATTTCCCTTGCTCCTCAAATATATTAAGGTTGAGAAAAGACATATTGAAATCTTAGGGAACACATAAAGGAGCCTAGGTGACTTGTAGCGATTGAAGATAATCAATTTGTAGCATCATATAACTCTTCCATGTTAAAATATAGCTTTTCTTCACTAAAAAAAAATTGTTATCCCAAGTAGTAGCCCATGCATAGCAAGGTGGAATGACTAGAGAAGAAAAGAATACTATCAATTCTAAAGGAGGAAGAGAGAAAAGGAGAGAGAAGAGAAAGAAAGAAGCTAGGATAAAAAGAGAAAGAGGCCAGTTGGTGGAGAGGAGAAAGAAAGATGAAGATGTTTTCAAAAAAAGAAAGAAAAATATTAAAAAGACAACTAAGGGCTTTATTCTATACTTCTTGCCCATCTTAAGCTTACCTCTCATATTAAATCTCAACCTTACATTTTAAATCAAAATTATTCTAGCCATTCATTTATTTTAAAAGCTCATTTTTTTTATAAAACTAGTTTTACTTAAAATCTCAACTCCTTATTTCTAATCTTTCCTCATTATATATATATATTTATAATAACTTGATAAATTTGGAAGTCTAAAATAAATATTTTAATCTCCCTTAATTTTTAAAATAATTATAAAATACAAATAAATTATTTTAAAAAATCTTTGCACCCATAATCACTAAAAGTATTCTCAACTTATGAGAAACTCTTTATAAAATTATTTTAATCTAATCTTAAATCAATAATGGCCATGTAAAAATATATTTTGAATATTACCATCTATATCATTTTTAATATTGTGAAACTTTTGAAAGAAAAGAAATTCAAAATCGAGTATTAACAAAGTAAATAAAATAAATTCTCACAAGCATTGAATTTTATAAAATTTCAAATATTAATTTGGGATATTATGATCAAGTAATTATAATAAGATAGAAAATTTAAATATTTCTAAACTAAGCATGGAATAATTAAGATATTAAAACTATATGTCATAAGGAAGCTTTATTTTCAAATAAAGCCTCTAGGGTACATTTCATGCATTAGGGGTCTCCTTTATTTGAGCTTTATTTATCAACATTATCATCATGCGTATAAAGTTACTCACAACATGGTTTTCCAAGATATACAATCACTAAAAAAAATTATCATATGACACTCTAAAATGATTTTATTTATGTTATTGGAACATTTTATAGCATAAAATTTATATTTTTCTAAGCTATCACCGCTTATCTCAAATAGGCATAAAAATGGATCTTCTAAATAAATTTCCAAATTACCCGAAATCATAAAATGTAATGTCTTAAGAATATCATAAGCATGATACTTTAACTTTTCATAGCATAAAACTCACATTTTTTATATATATTATCATAGTTAGCACACCAAACATGATTATGCTATAATAATATCATAAAATATTCCATTTATATTTTGTTCATTCTATTTCAATATATTTATAACATAAAAATTCTATTTTTAATATGTACCATTATATGTGTCAAAAATACCTAAATGGTTTTTTCTTGAGTTAACTGGCAAAACATTGTAAAAACTAAAATTTTATAATATAAACTTGCTCACTAACCAATGAAATACTTGGCTAGAGCTTGCAGGTGCTAGAATCACACTTCACCACTAACGGGATAAAAATTTAGGAGCCCAACCACTATGTTCAACTTAATAGCTTTCCCTATCTTCCATGAGCTATGTTAGCTAAAACTGAGTTGGAGGAAGAAGCGATAGCAATGGCAAGGGAGACCAAAGCTTGATGAAAGAGAGAAGAGATGAAGGCCTTGTTACAACCTTCATTTCTAGTTATAAAACATAGCCTTACTTCTCTTCCATAATAGAAGGTTGCCACAAACAATGGACTAAATTAGTAGTAGCTGGTGGCCTTCGGGTAATGATGGGGATGCCAAGGCAATAAGGAAAAAAAGAAAAACATAAAAGAAGGAATGGATAAGAGAGGAAGAGACTCGACAAGAAAGAGAAATGCAATAGAGATAGTGAGAAAAGAGAGAAGGTCGAGTAGGAAAAAGAAAAGGAAGAAAGAGAAAATATTAGAAAAGAGCTATAGATTTTGTTTCTATATATTGCAGTGTACGGTAAGCCTATACTTTATTTAAATCTCAACCATCTATTATTTTTATTATAAAGGATCCTAATCATTCATATAATTTTTCATTCTATAAAAATTCTATTTTTTCCTATTAAGTTTAAAACTCTAACACAAATATTTCAACCCCCATATATTATATTTCCAATAATTCACTTCACAATATATATTTTCATGAACTAATTTTATTTAAGTTCTGAAGTTAGTTATATCCTACAACTTCTAAGAATAATTTATCAAATACTAACAATTAATTTTATAAAATTTTATACCCATAATTACTATTTCCCACTTATGAGAAAATTCTCACAAAAATATTTAAACAAGCCTCAAATCTGTAATGGCCATATAAAATAATAAATACATCTCAAATATTTTTATCAATATCATTTTTAATATTCCAAAGCTTTTAAAAGAAAATAAATTTAAAATTAATATAATAAATTCTCATAAGTATTAAAATTTATAAAATTTTAAATATTAATTTAAGATATTACACCAATGAAGAATTTAAGAATTGGAGTGCAAAAGCCGTTGAATCTAATTTCTCTTACCTACTATTTTATATTTAATTTTGCTTTAAATTTCTCATTTAAAATTACTTTTGAAAAACCCTTTTTTTTACACTTTATTTTGTTAATTGGCTCTTTTCCCTTGGGTTTGACTTAGACTTGCCCTTACTACAATTTTGTGCAAGCTTATTTATTAATTTTGGTGTGGAATGATAGAATATTAAGAAAGCTATTATAATATAGTTTTGAGTATACTTGATAAACAAATAAAAGACTTAGGTTTAATTCCTAATAATGGCATTTTACTTTATGTGACCTTATAAACCTTCTAATTATTGCCAAAACTTCTGTTCACATCATTTTATGATTTAAGATACTTAAATTCAAAAAAGGAAAAGAGAAAGAACTACTCATCTTTAATCCATCAACTACAATAAATGTAATATTCAATTCACTTCCATGTGCTTTTGAGTAATTAGAATAAAGAAAGAATTCATTATCAAACGAAAATGTTGTCACCTATCCTATATAAGTTCTTTCTCAATGTGAGATGAAAATCTTATTTGAATTTAAGGTAGCATCATCAAAAAAATGCAAAACATATGAAATGAATGAAATACGTAAAATGTTCAAGGAAATTTGTTTTTATAGAATGTACAAGGAAATAAGTTAAAAGATTCTATCCATAGCTTGAAGATGCAATTTTTTATGCTAGGATAACCATCGAAATGAGAGAATCTAGTTATGAACATTAAAATTTAACATTCACTAATAAAGTTGTTGAAGCATACTGGTGAGTATACTTAAATATAAATAGGTGACTTAAGTTTGATCCTTGGTAATGGCTTTTTGTTTTGCATGACCTTATAAATCCTCTAATTATTACCAAACCTTTTGTTCATATCATTTTATGATTAAAGATACATAAATACAAAATAAAAAGAGAGAAAGGACTGCTCATCTCCATTCCTTCAATAGTAATAAGGACAATATCCAATTCAAGTACATGTACCTTTAAGTAATTAGAATAAGGAAATAATTCATTACAAAAGGAAGATGTTGTCACCTAGCCTCTATAGGCTTTAAACATTTGAAAGGACTAACTTCATCTCACTTATATTCATGTTTAGATTTCAAGCTTTACTAAGCACGTAACTATCTAGTAAACAAAGGAATTTTACATACTAAAAAAAAGGTGACTTATGGCACTGACACCTATTCTTGTATATATTAATATGAATCCATCCTAAACATGGTTTTTTATTCGCAAGTTATAGGTAAGTTCATCCAACCAATAGTGGCTTCAATTATAGGATCAAAGCTTGTACAAAGACTAATGTACTAGAGTTTTTCTCACTTAAGTTATGTCTCCAAGCATGTTAGTAAATTTATATTACACCTGATGCTCACACATTAGAAGAAAAACGTGGATTCGACATATAAGATTAAGGAATTGCTTTTAAAGTGTATCTTGTTACAAATATTTCAATTTAATTTTCATTAATAAAGTTGCAATAGTATAGTGATGAGTATTTTTGCTTTTCACATTAGAGATTAGAGATTTAGGTTCGATCCTTAATATGGAGAATATCTCTTATCTATTAACCATAATATGGATAATATTTGGTTCAATTTCATATGCCTTTTAGTAATTGGAATAAGGAAAAATTCATTACAAAAGAAATCCATTGTTAAGCTTTATACATTTTTAACATTTAAAGGAATTGATAGCACCTCATTTACATTTGCATTAAGAATTCAAACTTCATTAATCAAACAACTATCTAATAAATAGAGAAAATTTACATACCTAAAATAAATAAGAAGTTTTTACACAACCTTTTACTTTTGTATGCATTAATATGAAGCCATCAAACATGGTTTTTTATTCACATGTTATTAGTTGGGTTAATCCAGATAGTAATAGCTTCAATTACTAGATCAAAAATCATATAGAAATGGAGGTATTGAAGTTTTTCCTAGTAAAGTTATGTGTCTAAGTGTCTAACATGCTTGTAAGTGTATAATATGCCTTATGCTCATATAATAGGATAAAAAGGTAGGTTGATGCATCAAATTGAGGAGTTACTTTTAGAATGTATCTAGTTATAAACATTGAAATTCAACTTTCATTAGTAAAATTGTTGTAGTATAGGGGTAAGTTTTCTTACTTATCACTTGAGTGACCTAAGTTTGATCCTCTGCAATAGTGTTATTTTTTTTTTCATTTTAATGTGAACATGGTTTTAGTTATATTTTTATGTGAACTTATTAAGCCTTTAATTATTGTTAAACCCTTTTGTCCATCATTAAAGACAATATTAGTTCAATTCGATGCTCATTTGAGTAATTATAATAAGGAAAGAATTTATTACAATAGAAAGATGTTGTCACCAAACCTTTATAAGCTTTAAGCATTTGAAAGGATTGGTATCATTGCAATTTAAATTTTTCCTATGATTTCAAGCTTCATTAAGCAAGCAACTATCTAACAAACAAAGAAGTTTTACATATTATCATGATCCATTTTCTAGATCGTCATAATCAATGTAAAGATATTAAGCAAATATCATTGCTAGCCTTTTCAATAATGTTTTTCACTAATCATGGTATTTTTGAAAATAAATTATAGGTATTATGAAAATATTTTATAAATAACAATGTTGCAAAAAGATGCAAATCATTGATTTCAAAAATATATTTTAGAATGGTAATTTTTCTTTTAATTTTTTGTTAAATATATCAAAATTATTCTTCTAAAATAAAATTGTAATGCATTAATAATTAAAATGAAAATTTCACTAAAAATTTGAGCTTTTAAAATTCTACCTTTTAATGGCAAACAAGGCTAATGAAATTTCATGCAAGAAATAAAGGTGTCAATTTTCTTCATTTTTAGAAAATAACATATATCTCAAAAAAACTTTTAATAATTCAAAAGTACTAAATTTTGAATAGATCAATCCCTTTTTCCTTCATTTAATAAAATTCAAAAAGAAACAAATGCGACATAAAAATCTAACTTCTGATCTCCTTAAAGAAATTCAAATCATACATTAACATATATCTAAAAATCTTTTCTAAAATTTAACCATAAAATTTGATGTATTTAACTTTATAGAAATCATTATTTTTGAGGAAGAAATAAATTATTTTGGAAATACTTAAATTCAATAATATTGTTTTAATTAATGTATGAAACAAGAAATTTTTCCAATATTTTCTCACAATGACCATAAGCCATCTAAGGATTTTCCTTGATAAAATAAAATTTGTAAATTTTTTGGACATATTCATACTTGAAAATTTTAAGAAGAAAAATTTTCTTCTCTTTGGCTTACATAATTTATGAATTATGCTATCAAAATTTCTTCTACAAAATCATGAAGACCATGCATAAATTTTGTAAAAACTCCTTCAAACTCTTCTCATAAAATTGTGGCCAATTCTCATCTATTGGTTTTAGTGGAATAAGGCTTTATTATTGTTGTTGTTGTTGTTGTTATTATTATTATTATTATTATTATTATTATTATTATTATTATTATTGTTGTTGTTGTTGTTGTTGTTGTTGTTGTTGTTGTTGTTGTCTCATCCATTGGTTTCATTAAAATTTAAAGTTAGAGATCAATTTATTTTAGGTAATTTTTATCCTACCTATATTTTACTTATTCCTTTCCACAATTAATGCACTAAATAAAAATTTCTATATCATTACCACAAGTCTATTTTAATAAAAAAATATTAGATAAAAGTTAAAAGATTTATTTTTTGATTATTATGCACAATTTTTGTTAAAGAGATTAATTCTTTTATCATTATTACATGTGGCTATTAAATTTATTTTAATTTTGAATATAAAATAACAATGTATTTCAAAAATATATTTATAGTATAAAAATAAAAATACATATTATTTTATTGTAATATTCACTACATAAAATTTAACTTTTATTATTTTTTACAAGAATATAATCATTTTTCCAAAATTAATTTTTTCCATTAGTTATAATTAAATAATTGTTGTTTCTTAAATTTTCTTTTATATGATTACTATTTATAATTACTTTTTCAAACAAGCTAACAATTACTTTCTTTTTGGACCTAACATATGTAAAGTTTAACATTAAATTAGTAGTTTACACTTATAAAATTGTATTTGTAAAGCTTTGTTAAAATTATAACATAATTTTGAGTTTTAGTTATAGTGATCAAATTAAGCCTTGTTCAATTATTAAGAAAAAAATTATTAAGCATTTAAATTAAAAGCTAAAATCTATGTAATAAATATTACAATACTTTTAAAAGAGAATTATGCATAATAATTATAAAATAATTTTTTATTACTATACAAGAATTCATTTTATAGAAAACATAAATAGTAATCATAAAAGGAATGTTTTCATATTAATTTAAATTATTTTTTATTAAAATAGACTTGTAGGATTTTAATAATTTGAGAAATTTTATTTAATGTTTTAATTGAAAAAGAGAGAGATGTCATGACCCATCCTAAGATACGTGACTAGCATAGGGAGTTATTTCACACAACAACTTGAGGTGTAAAATGGGCACCAAGCCAATGGTCTTAAAGCAATTGTAGGCTCTTTATTTGGAACCTATTTTCAATGTGGGTATAATTTTTTTATTAGGTAATTCATTAAGCATTTTGAGACTTTTTGAATCCAACCTCATTCTTAATTCAATATCTAATGGTTTAATATAATTTTTTTAACCTTACTTAAGAAACTTGTTACAAAAGGAAAAAAAACTAATTGGACAATTAAAATTTATAAAAAAAGATTTTTTTAATATAACTCAATCCAATGTTCTTTGAAGGTGCCTTCCTTTACATCTAAAGTTCAATTTCTAATTCTTGCATACACAAGCCTAGTAGTCTAATCACTTCTACTAGTTAAGAAAAAATAATGTTCATAGGACCTCATGGGTACTCGTAGGCGTTGCTATTTTTGCCCATTTAAGATATAAACTCTTGATCGCTTTACACCTCTAATGACAACCTACTAATCTTTCCTAATTGTATCTTCATTTATTTATCACATGCAATTATGATTTTCAGAAGAGGAAATGCAATTTTTTAAAAAGTCATTATAAATCAATAAAATGTGTTTCTTTATGCTTAATTGCTCAAACTATTCCTAAGACGTACATTAATATTAAAGTTCTTATACAAGCCTATTTCTAATCCATCTAGCAATAGCTAGGTATCTATAGGAAAAACTATCCAAAGAAAAGAAAATAGATAACTAAAGAAAAAGAAAGTGAGTTTCTATAAAACTTAGTAAGTGAACATTAATTAACCAAAGGTTATTTAAATTAGACTTTAATACCAGATTATGAAGAATCTAAGTTAGACCCTAAAAGAAAATTTTAGATTTGTATCCAAGATAAATAATTATAGTCCTATACCTTTGCTAAAAAAAAGAAAGGAAATTTTCCATAATATAGCTTGTTTATTAGGAATTACCATATATGCACACATAAAATCAATCTTGCTTAAACCTAATTCATCAAATACTCATATAAAATTATATACAAGTTTTATTAATAACATATTCACTTATAATAATTTGCATTTATCGATGCTATTATTCAAATGCATACATTCATCTACACCACCTTCACATAATGCAATACATAAGGTAAACAAATAAAGAAAGCATTATAAATCTCCTTGTAACTCTTAATTAAAATTATACTCTTATAAGCCATTACCAAGATCCAATGTTTGATAATCACATATATCATTTCATCTTTTCATATATCATATGATCTTAACATTATATTTCTTAGCCATGTATTGCACCTCATAGTTCAATATTGCCCATGCCTTTATTGTATAGCTATACAACTCAATTCATTCCATTAACACAATAATAATTATACTTATAATATCATTTATACATCATAACTTTACAAAGCTTCTTCACATGGTTACATATCATATGTTTAATTCTTATTCCTCACATTCATATTCAAGATGCAAACATTTAATTATATTTAATTATAAACACATTTCTTTTGTACACGTAAACATAAACATATTTTATTTTATCATGTTACCATAATATTACCATGTCTTATTGCATGGGCTCACATCATATATTCTATCTTTATTTATCATATGATAATTTAACATCTAAAAGTGCTAGAATACATCATGACCCCTGATATATCATTATATTATAGGTTAAATAGAGTGTAATAGACTATATAATGACTATATAAGCCTTGAGAGCAATTTTAAGGGTTTATAATTGACAATATAGTTGATTACAGGGATCTAAAGGGCAAGATTGATGCTTATATTGACTATCAACATTTACAGAGCACTATTTGGCTTATAGTTAATTATGTAGTCGAGTATGCTTACCTAAAATGCATGTTTTAGGGTATAGTTGACTTAACCTAGTTTCTAGTAAATTTCACTTGATTTTTCACTATTGATCTAATGAATTCATTATCCAAATGTATATATTATGCCATAAATCCATACAAAGTTAGAATTAAACATCAAAGATGCAACATTCACACTATTTTTTACATTGAAACCAAATTAAACACATAAATTATTGCTTTTCCTCATCCAATTAAATAAATTTGATATTTGAATTAAGGTTAGGATGCCTACTCACCTAATATAGAAGAAGATTTAAGAGGCTAGAGTTGACATCCATTGGTCCTAATCATACCAAATTCCTAAAGATTTCAAGTCAAGGTTCATTTCCCTCTCATTATGTTTAATGCTTAAATCCTTTCAATTTGAAAGAAAACTATAAAGATTCTAATTACTTTATAGATCTTACCTTGCTTGAATGAAGAATTTGAAGAAGATTATCTCTTTTCTAACTTGATTGAAGAAGAATTTAAGAAGAAAAAAAGTTGACAAAGGAAGGCTAGGGTTTTAAAAAAATAGAGTCAAATAAGGATTTAAGGATGATTTTTGCCTTTAAGGAAATAGGGGCATTTTCATCATTTTATCTTAAATCTCTTCCATGCTTACACACTATTGTCCAAAAATTTATACTCTTTAATTACTCTTTTAAACTCATTTTTTCCCATCTAACTCATACAAGTTTCTCATTTTTCTTAAGCCTACTCAAATAGTTTATTTCTATTTATCCAAAAATTCCATTTAAACTCATCTTATTACCTAATTCTTTTCTTTTGTAATACGCCACTCATAATTTCCCATATTGAATGTTATTTATTTGCATGTAAAATTTCCATTTCAATATTTTCACCATAATAATTGCTAATTAATCACTCCCCTTATAATGTAAAATTCTAGAATCCTAAAGTAAATGTAACAAATAAATGAATAATTGAAATTTTAAAATCTTGGTGTGTAATAGTAATCTCTTTCAAAAAGAATTCATCCTCAAATTATAGGGGTACCTTATGTAATACTCACTCAGGGCATCCTATAGTTTTGCTTCTATGTGATACTAATGCTTTTCACTAATCCTCAAAACTAATGCACCATTTGCTTACCTTTAACTATTTAGTATTTTCCTTAATCTATTTAGTTTAGATTTTTTGAACTTCCCTCTAGTCAACCTATTCACCTCTTTCTTTAGTACTCCTTAGTTCTTTTTCACATTTTGTTATTACCTTTACCTCAATGTTATTGACAAAGAGCTTATGTATTAAGTGATCAACTCTAACATCTTCTAGTAGAAAGGTTGATAAGTTAAGTGCGCATGTCACACTAGCTTTACAGTTTTAAATTTTTTTATAATTTAGGAAAAGGAAAAATAATAAATTAAATTTTGGCGAAATGAATATAATGGAAAGAAAATTTCCAAGGAATAGGTAAATTATGATGAGAAAGTATAAATAAGGAAATTTGGTGAAAGTAAAATCTTAATTGAATAAAATTTGTAGATAAGATTTAAAGTGAAATAAATAAATAAAAGAAAAATTTATTAATCGAGTGGACCTTAAATAAAAATTTTAGGTAAAATAAAGCAATAGAAGGTCAAGAATGCTTAATAATGAGTATAAATAAAAGATTAAAGGTAGAAATGGTTTTTAAAGCAACTAAGTGGGGAATAAGTAAGTGGTAATTAACTATATAGTTAACTAATTCCCTCTAAGTTGCACTCTGGACTAGCATAGTTAACTATATAGCTAATTATAGCTTAAGAAGCGTAGCTAGTGAGTATGAGACATAACTTCCATTTTTTTCTAAATTGCCCTTGGCCTTATAAATTGAATTTTAGCACATTAGAGCACTATTTCATAATTTTCGTCATCCAATCTCTTCCTCCTCTTCAAACTTTCTCATCTTTATCTTCTTTCTTTACTAAGAATTTCATTAATCAAGTGAAACTAAGAGTGATTTCTTGTTAAATTCTTCACATAAACATCATAATGCTTTCTTAACAATTATATTTTTCATAATTTTCTTTAAATTTAAGAAAATTTGAGCATTTATCTCAAAAAGGAAGGAATAAACCTTAATGAGAAGTCTTTGTAATTTTGGTTGATTAAGGCCAAGGAGTAGCAAATCCAGCTTGTCAAAGCCTTCCTTATAATAAGTGAGTGAAAAATCTAACTTTATTCTCAAGATTAAACTAATTTTTTCTTGATTAATGTTAAATTTTGAATTTTTCAGTAATTACATATAGAAATGTGATGATTTATGATACATGGATGAGTTTTAATATTATAAATGATATAAATGAAAGTGTTATAAAAGTGTGCTAATTTGATATGGATTAGTGGTGAAATGTATGAGATTGATTGATGATCTTAATGAATGAATAGTATTTTAAGTATATTCAAGAGTCAATTATGAGCTTTCAAGCTATTCTTTGATTATTGGTAGTTAACTATAAGCACTAAAACTGGTCTCTAGATTATAATAATCGAATATATAGTTAACTATGGACTAGTAGAGTTACCTACTAGATTTTCATAGCTAAGTATATAGTCAACTACACCTAGATAAATTTGAAATATTGCAATATATATAAAGTTAAGTTATATCCTTGTGTTTTACAATGTTAAGACAAGTTAGTATGTGATAAATAGAGATTAGATACATGATGGATGGCAAGTAGATGTGATATAGTCATGTTGTGATTGTAAATTAGGTTGTAAACGACATACTAAGAGCTACGGTGATGTCATAATATATATGTTATGTCATGTAATAAATTGATTTAGTGTCTATGGAATGAATTGTGATGTTTATATTACTTTAAAAAGTGAGACAATATATATATAATGTTATAAAGTGATGTGTGTGCCTATACAAAAAGGTATGGAGATATTGCAAAACAAATTATGTGTGCATGTGAAATGAAAGAAGAAATGATATATAAGAATAGTTTAAAATGAATGCTCATGCTAGCCTATCTTCACTAAATGGTCATAGTGTTAAAAGGTTGTAATGTATGAAATCGTATCGAAAAGCCCATATGTGATTATTTTCACTAAATAGTTATAATGTTGGAAGTACATGGAGCTATTTTCACTCAAAATTAACAAGGTAGTTTCAAAAGCTTAGTAAAAGTATCTTCATTAAGAAAAGTTTCAAAAGCTTATTAAGCTATGTCCATTATTCCCAAGTTATATCATAAGAAATTTAGATTTGATGATTGATTAAGAAATGTATGAAAATTTATTTGTCATTGATTAGTTATAATGTGTGAATATTATAAGAAATATATATATACATGCATATATTTATGATAATTGCAATCAATGAGTATAAATACTTATATTATTTATATTTTTTTACTATTGTTAGGATTTAAATTATGATATATGAAATTTGATACTTGAAATAGGATGTGAGGTAGGAATGATTACTTATCTTAAATTTTATGAGAATATATGATCTATGATAAGACTATATGAAATATGGATGGTGTTAAGCGTGACTTGAGTATGTAAGATTCTTTGTTCTCTCTCTCTTTTTCTTTAACTATTATGCTATTTGTATGGTAAGTTGACATACATGTTATATTATTCATGAGGGTGATATGTGAATTGCATAGAATGTATATTTGAGTAATGGTAATAAGGAATATAAATGATTAAAATATCATAATATGTTAATATGTTCATTTGATATCAGGAGACCTTGTAAGCATTGTAATATTGTGATAGAGTTATGAATACTAGCCATTCAAGGTAGGATTAATTAAGTTACATATTGTGGATAGAGAAAAGTAAATCCAGTTAGTAAGAGCTAAATGTTTCTTTTAAAATTTATCATTATCAATATTAATTGAATGTTCATTCATGAAATCCTAAACTTACCTTCCCATATGTTTTCCTAGCAAATTCTCAGAATGAGTTATCTCCACCACTACCTTAGAGTTAAGTCCTTCAAAAGTTATCTAGCACGACTTAGGTAGCATTAGATATCCCATTTTATATGAAAGGATAAAGCTAAAATCTTTCAAAAAATGGAATGTAAATAATGGTTAGCTTTTATTGTTTTCTTATTCATGTTTAAAAGATTAATATTTAATTATCATGTGTGCCTTATTACATTAGTAAAAAGAATAGGATAAACTAGTGGAAACTAAAAAATAGATTCCACATTGGTTATGATTTGCGTTGGGTTCCAATAGCACATTAGTATATTCAATGCTAGTATACCACATTTGATTAAGCACTATCATTATCATCATTACATAGGCATTAAGTTTTGCACGATACTGGCATACCTAGACTTATGGTGCAATAACCTAGTTTCTAAGGCATAGTACTTGAAAAGACTATTGATTCACACTTTTTTTCATCCTACAACTAAATTTGTATTCCTAGATTAAGTTCTTTGACAAGATTAAGTATGCTCATTAATCTTCCTAAATGGTTAAGCCTTATTAATATGCATACATAAGAATATAACCTCCAACACTTTGAGCACATAAATACAAATGATGAGGATTATAACTTGTTCTTAACTTGGCAATAGGTATATTGATTTAAGAAATCATATGAATACCAAATCATTTTTATAATCATTTGCTACTATATGATATTCTTGATTATTAACCTACACTTTCTACCCTAAAGGGATAATATTACATTAATATTAGGGTCCAAAGGGAGTTAAAATCTTGTTAATGACTACCTAATCATGCAACACAAATCTTGAGTACATTTAATTAAAAAAAACATTCATGGTTTCTTTTCCAACAATAATTATTCTTTGTTTCATGACATATAATCACCAACTTTATCATAAAAACATTTAAATATTCCTTCTTATCATACATTTTCATGTCAATTTATGGGCATTTAAGCTCATTCATTATAGAGCATACCTATACAAACTTTAACATGTACCACACTTTCTCTTGTATAAATGTCATTAAGTTCTAGTTTATTTATAACTTATATGATCTCATATTAGTCATAATATGAGAAATGTGCCATTAATAAAACCTAAATATTGTTGCCTTGCATTCATTTATACAAATAATCTAATTCATAAATAGTTTCAATTCATTAATTTGCACAAGCTCATTTCCTAGGTATCAATTATCTTGTGACATATATTATGCAAAATGTTCTTAAAACTAAATAATACACAAAGTCACCCTCAATATCAGATCATCTTTTTCTTATTAATAATCAAATCACCTTCTTAGTTTGTCACTGCCTCCTCCATTAAAACAAGTTATTGAGAATCATCCTTTTAAGACTTTTTAATTCTTTCCACTAAAATAAATCGATAGTTAAGTAACACTTAAGCCCAATTGTGAATGCTTCCACCCTCTGGAATGATTTGAGACCTGATTACATCTACAAATACTTCTTATGCAACTTTAACTTAAGTTAGGCTACCTATTAAGTTTAAGCATATCAATAAGTAGAAGAAAAAAATTAACAAGGACTTCTCTAATAATTGTGAGTGAACCAGCTACTTGGGCAAGTACCACCCCTTAGTTCACATCTTATAGGTTAGCCAATATACTTAATAATTTCCTACTTAGTACATTCATCACTATGTTTGCTTTGCCAAGTTAATAATGGATTGTAGAATTATAATCTTTGACAAGCTCCATCCATTTTCATTGCCTCATATTCAAATCCTTCAAAGATATATTTTAGGTTTTTTATGGTCTATATAAATCATAAATGTTTCCCTTATATAAATAATGTCTCCATATCTTTATCGCAAATATTACTACAACCATTTCTATATCATGTATCAAGTAATTAAGCTTGTGTTTCTTTAATTATTAAGATGTATAGGCAATAATTTTCCCATTCTGCATTAGCACTTATCAAAGCTAACCCTATATGCATCATTGTACATTACTTATCCCTCAGAGCCTGACGATAAGGTCAAACATGCTTTTGATCTTTTGTAAATGTTCTCATAATCATCTAACCATGCAATCACACCTAACCTTTTTTGAGTTAACTTGGTTAAAGGCATAGCCATTTTTTGAAAATTCTTTAAGGACTTTTCTATTTCTAATTTTCATAATACTATTAAAAGTTAATATGATTAATAATTATTATTTTAAAATATCTATTTTCAAACTTTATTCTATATAATTATATTTTGACTCTTATGTAAAATTATTTTATAATTTACTTTGATGATAAATGAGTTTATTGCATAAGACTAAGTATTCTATATAAATGATGCATATATATGCTTATTACTATATTTACTTTATGATTTTTACCAAAATGATCATTTTGTGATGCATAATATGTTGGCCCATGGTTTTTCAAAGGAAAATGATTTTCAATATTCAAGGTATTTTAATAAATATTTGAATTACAAAAATGTTTTATATACTTTTTCATTTTGAAAGCTTTCGTTACATAATGAAGAGTTGTTTCCTTTTGTAAAGAAATTTTTAGAAGTAAGATATTATTATTTTAAAGAAAGAAATCTAAATTTGAATTTTTTTTAAGGAGAGTATGTTATCTCAAAAGTATAATTTTTATAAGGTGATGACTATGGTGCACCAGTTATGCCAACACATTACTAGTCTAAACCATTGGACTTCATTCATCAATATCGTATTGCATAGGATAAATGAAATCCAATGGTAAGATTTAGTGGTGCACCCATGTCAACTAGTGCACTAAAGTCTCTCCTTTTGTATAAATAGGACCTTTTGATTTATTGAGTTTCCATATCATTATCCTATTCTATTACATTTGTTTGATGGTTTAAATTACCATATTTGAAAAATGGTTATTTAAGAGGGAAAAAAAGAAAGACATTTAAGGAATTTTTAACTTATAAAATTATATTTGTATGTTAATAGAAGTTTTTATTTATAAAGCATTTCTAACTTCTCATATATTTGTTAAGATTTCCTAATGTCTATTTTTTGAATAAAAGTTTGGAAACTCGTGTATACAAAAATAAAAAAAAATCTTGGTGTAATTTTGAAACTTGAGATTTTTACATCTTGCATGTTTTCAAAAAATAATAAAGTTCTAAACTGGTTTTGCTTAGAAAGGCTTGTAAAAATGTCTAATTAATATCTTTACGGCAATCATAGTAGTCTAAAATTTAGGTTTTGATAGTAATGGTACCCCATAAAGAGAATTCAACCTCAAATTCTTGCAAACATCTTATGTGACTTTTTATTCAATAACATTTAATAAGCTAAGATTAAAGAAATTACTGATTAGTTAAGGATATTTATGTTGTATATCAAACTTGGGCTTTTAAGTTTCTTTTTCCTCACCACAACATTCCAAAAGAACTTTCAATGTTGTTACCTTTTTAAACTACAATTTCCAAATCTAGAAATTAAGGATCGTCACTAATCGATTCAAACCTAGTTGAACAGGCTTTTCTTTAAGGATGTGATTAGCATTAGTACATATTTATGAAGCATGAATATATGGAAACACAAGGTGATGGCTTATAAGATATATGGAAGCTTTAAATGATAGACTATAATTCCAATACATCTATAGATTGAGAAATGTCCAATGTAGTAAGGTGCAAACTTACCCTTCTTACTAATTCTTATAACTCCTTTCATTAGAGACACCTTAAGGAACACATTGTCACCTATTTGGAATTCTAAATCTCTCTTCCTTTTATCTATGTATATTTTTTATCAATATTGAGTGGCTTTTAATCAATCTAGAGTGATTTGCACTTTTTCTGAAGCATCCATCACAAAATATAGTCCTAGAAGGTTTACCATGCCTAATTCAAACTAATCTAATGAAAACTTATATCTTCAACCATATAATGACTAAGGAAAAAGCCATCTTAATGGTTGTTTGATAATTGTTGTTGAAAGTAAACTCTATTAATAGCAAATATCTTTCCCAATTGCCCTTTAATTTAAGGCCATAACTTTGAAACATATCTTCAAACACTTATATGGAATGCTCCAATTATCCATCTATTTATGATTGAAAGATTGTGCTAAAATACAATTATCCATAGCTTGCTAAAAGGACTTCCAAAATTAAGTACCTTGATCTAAGACCCATAAAAAGAAACTATTTTATCCAAGTACACTTAAGCATATTGAGTTTTTGAAAAGATGGGTTTCACCAAAAGAAAATGCACTATCTTGGTTGGTGAATTGACAATTACCTAAATATAATCATACCCCTTAAGGGATTTAAGTAATCCTATTAGAAAGTCCATAATCATGTACTCCTATTTCCATTCTAGAATTTGCAATGATTAATGTAAACTTATAAGTCATTGGTGCTTTGCTTTCACCTATTAACACATGAGGCATTTAGTCACAAAATCCTACATGTCTTTTTCTTTCCTTTCCACTATAAGTTTTCTTGCAAGTCATGATACATTTTGGTCACTTTTGAATGTATAATTGTCACGACTCATCCTAATCATGATCAATATGGATCCCATTACCGATTTCCACAAGCTTTAACTATTTTTTACTCTTTTTATCTAATAGGAGTTTTCAAATTTTAAAGGGACTTGAAATTTACTTTTAAATTTTTGTGAAAAAATGGATAGAGTCTCTTTATTTTTGGACAGTTTCCAAGGGCTACATGCCCTATAATACAAAAGCTATTTGATTTCTAGATACGATAGCACCAAACACATACATAATACTGGATAGTTTAAGATTTAGACGCACATAAATAATTCAACACATCATATGTTTAAATCAATACTATTTCTATTTCTTATTTCAATCCCATAAAAAGAATTTCAATTGTCAAATCTTTTCATAAGGTAGTTTTAACCTTCCATGGATGCAATAAGGCTTGAATCTTAACCTGAAAATATTAAGATAAAATGGAGTAAGTTACATGAACTAAATGGGCATATATTTACTATGTTTTACAAGTGATCAATTATTTATAATAATCACAAATTAATTATATTAGCAAACCCATTTTTCTAAATTTCTAAAGTATGTGTGACAATGCCTTGATATAGAAGTTCACCTATATATAACTTAAACTCTATTTCTCATAACACAATTATAGGAGTCTTAAATTTCTGTTAGAACCCTCTATTATATACTACTCATTCCAGGTAAGCATCACACTCACAATAGCCATTAAAGCTTAAACATAATCACATCATCAATAGAAATTAATCACAGATAGTTATATTATGTCACATATTCAAATATAGTAAATATACATATAGCTACTCTATGGTATCAAGATTAATTTTATACTTCTCTTAACTATTAGCCAAGAATTTCCCATTTGGCTTTCAAATCTATCTTATCTTCTTCTCGATTATTAGCCCAAAATTTTCCATCCAACTTTTATATTAATTTTGTATCCTTGATAATGATTTACTAGAAATTCTCTGTCTAGCTTTCAAAGTATCATTCCAATACAGTTCACAGTTCCTAATATTATTGCTCTCACATAATTTATAGTTTTCAATGCCATCCATGGCAGGATATATAGATAGTATATACATGAGAGCTTAACTCTCAAATCACATTTCAAGCTATCATTTCTAGCATACAAGTGACAAACAGTTCAACTATAAGCATTCTACAATCATTGATAATATCATCATGGTTTCATTGCGTACTCTAATCAACTAGTAATTACTTAACAGCTAACTACTCAAGAAACTAAATTTATATATCAATATAAACATGAGTGTGAATGTGAAAACTATACTATCAATGGGAAGAATATAATTCACCACATCTAAATTATCTTTTTATTAAAATAAAAATAGTGGTAAGATATATACTCACTTAGCGACATCTATCAACTTCAAGAATTCCTAACTATTTTACTTTTAGCTTCTCTTTCTTCCTATTTGAAAATTTATCAAGATAATTACATTAGATTCAACCATTTCCCACTTAAAATTCTATTTGATATTTGATCAAGGTATTCTAATTTCTATATTATAATTCTATAATCCTTTTCTTAAATTGAATGTAGGAAACTAAAAATATGTTATAGTATGAAGATTTTCAAGTCAAAACCATATAGGTGAAATATCAAAATGTGATATTATGAAAGGTAACTATTAGATCTACTTTATAATTTTATATCATTACTTCTTGTATTTTATACCATTAGCTCTTGATATTAAAATATGTCACTCTATTAAGATTTCTACATCATATTCACACTAGAAGAATTATTAATACTTAGTAACTTTAAAAGATCCTATTTTTACCACACTAGTCATAATACCTTATTTCTAGATATTTAAAATCTCACTTCACATGAATGGCGGTTTTTCTTGGCCTTTTTAAAAATATTAAGATAATACTTCATATTCACTTAGATAATTTTATCTTAACATTTTTCAACATACAAGTATATTTTTCCTATGTATTAATAGATATATATATATCAAGCACATGAGTTATCAACTTATTACTAATACTTTGGGAGGCTTTACTTATTTTCCTTAAGTTAACCACAAACTTATTTTCACTATTTCAAAAACTATACTTGAAGATTTAAAATATATGTAAAATAGACTTATGATTTAAATATAACACCACCTAAAATTATTAGAACTTTCTATTCTAAGGAAACCTTTATCATCTTATTGTAGGATATTATACATTTAGTACTTAATAATTTAACTCCATCTCCAATAGTTTCCCAAACAACATTCTCACATTTTTTAGGATCTTTATGTAATTTAAATCTAATTTACCCAAAACACTAGAATAAAATTTTTCAAGAAAGCTTCATTTATATTATTAGATCATTAGATGATGTGAAAATCTTAGCTTTAGAAGTATCACCCATAAATTTATAATTTTCATGAATAGAAAGTTATTTTATTTATGTATATATATATATATATATATATATATATATATATTCTATAACTTATACTTGAATAATTATAATAATAAGAGGTTTTCAGCTTCCAAGAGTTCACCTTTCCCTATAGAAGCTCCAACAAGATCAATGGTTATCTTAGTACAGCCATTTGACTGTAAGATGGAAAACTAGATGTTCAACTGCTATGTGCACCTAGCAATAGCTCTCCACCTTCCACGAGTTGCAACAAGTTCCAATGGAGCTAAAGAAAAGAGCTATCAATGGAAAGAACAACTGTAATGATGAAAGTGGTGTTTAAAGGAAAGAATAAGGGAGGAGCTAATTTGAGGCTCCCTTCATGGAACTGGTAAGATGCTAGCAACATGAGCAACGCACAACAAGAACAATGGCTATGGAGGAGAATAGAACACTAGTAGAGAGGAAAAAAGAGAAAGAAAGGGAGAGTGGTTATGAGACCAAAAAAGAGAGTTGAGAGAGATCGAGAAAGAGAAGAGGATAGAAGAGAGATTCAAAATCAGATAGAAATATTGACTTAAAAATAAGAAGAAAGTCAGTAAGAAGCTATTGGAAAAGTAAAGGGAAAGAGAAACAAAAAAAAATTGGAGAAAGAGAATTCTGTATGTGCTTTATAAGAGAGAGGAAAGTTAGTAAATAAAATAAAAAAGAATGTTATGCATGTATCAATAACATAAAAAGCAAGACAGGAGAGAGAGAAAAAATATATAAATAAATAAAGTGGGAGTCTAAGGCTTTTATTTGGCATTGCTTGGTGCACCATAAACTTATAATTTATTTTAATCTCAACCACCCTTTTCAAATAAAACTAATCCAACCATTAATTTAATAAAACTTATCTTCATATGATAAATTTTCAATTATTTTCAATCCTTCCTCAACAAATATATATACGTTCTAAAGTAATTATGTCAATTTTTCACAATTCTCCAAAAATAATTTACAAATAATTTATTTCATAAGTTCTGCACTTACATTTTATAAAACTAATTTTATTTACAATCTTAACTCATTTATTTGCTTTCTTTCCCCAATGTTATTTGTGGTAATTTAATAAAAGCCCTAAAACAAATATCTTGATTTCTAAAAATAATTTATCTACAAATCTTAAACTTTATATAACTTTAAATTCAAACCTGGGATATTACAATAACATAGGAAAAGTAATGCATTCGGTAAAATAGTTCATTTTGCTTATTAGAAAAGACCTAAAGTCACCCTTGATATCGGATCACCTCTTTCTCATCAATGATTAAATCATGCTTCTAGTTTGTGATCACTTCCTTCACCAAAATAAAGTATTAAGGATTACTTTTTTTAGACTCTTTGAATTTTTCTTAACAAATTTAAATATTCCTAACATTATTATTTAATTTACCTCTACCTTTAAATTATTAAATAAAATTTAAAATTCCTTAATTCTATAGAGCATAACACTTTACAAGGTAATAGTTTTTCAAAAAAATTTCAAATTTACTCCTTTTTTTAATTAAATAACATAAATAAATATTTGATATATCCTCACCAATTCAATATAAATAAATAAAAAATAAGTAAGAAGGTAAATAATGCATATATATTATCATAAAATATAATTAATTAAATTTTAGGCAATTATTTTCTTATTTTGAATATTTTGATTGTATTAATATAATTTAGTTTTAAAATAAATATAAATTAATTTAATGAATATATCTATTAATATTAACATATCTTTTTATATTTTTTAGCTAGTTTAACATCCTATTTGACTAGCCACTTCTAATAAAATTAATTAACTTATTAATTATTAGTTATAAGTTATTTATTATTAGCTATTAGCTAATTTATTAACTACCAATTTGTTTATTAGCTATTAGCTGGCCGTGCTAAACAAAGTCTACATCTTCAAGGTATTTAAGTATGAGACAAATATTACGAGTTTTTGCATCTTTAATGTAAATAGAACTTCATGGCAATGAATGAAATAAACATACTAATGTTTAAATGTAATTTTGCTCTCCTAAAATACAAATTGTGCAACTTTGGTCCTTTTAATTTAAAATAATTTATTTTGGTCCCCTAAATATTTAGCTTGTACAATTTTTATCCTCCTATTTAACTTTTATTAATTAATGTCATTATTTATTAATTCTTATTTGATTTCCAAGCACTTACTTCACATTTTTTAGAGTTTATAAGACATTCAAATTTAAAAAATTTCAAAATTTCATTTGTAATCTTTTGATTTTGTTCAAAATTTTCAATACTTAGATAAAGATTTCCTTTCATGCTTATATATAAGTCATTTTAGAATAACATAGAGAAATCATTAGGTGGAAATTACCTTATCAGGTTAGCATGTTGATAAAAATCACACAAGACAATCAAAATTATAACAATTAAATATTTAAAGGACTAAAATAGATCGTTTTAAATTAAAAGACCAAATTTAGACAATTTGTATTTTAGAAGGATAAAAATGCATATAAGCCTAATAATAAATACTTATAAACTTTAACTAGCATGATCATGGCAAGGAGACAATAAGAAATTCTTCTATATTTCAATTATAACTGGTGTTCTAAATTTTTGCCAATAAAGAGAAGCCAATTACAATTTTTAATGCATTAAAAATTGAAAAATAAAATTGCTAATGTATATGGATGTATGTTATTGTAGAAGAATTTTCTTTGTTAGTTAAGAGTAAGGACATATATTATTATAAAAATGTTATAACCTATTGGGATCCAGAATATTTTTCTAAATTATTCTTTACAAAAATAATAAACTAACACAAGGAGACAAGGGAAGGAATTTTGTATAAATAATAATTAGTTATTCAAAAATGAACTTGGTATGAGAATTTTGTATGAATTGGTTGAAGAAAAATAGATAAAATAAAATGTTTACAGGTTATAAGTATTTAGAGGTGAGTATATGGTTATAAAGGTGGTTTAGGGCATATCTTTGCAGATGCCCCTAACTTTCTTTCCTTTTTTTCCCTATAGAATCAACTAACTCCCTCATTTGTCCCAATCTAAAAAACCCCTAACTCTAACTTCTCTAAATATTCTTCAATTTTTTCTTCCTCTCATCTTTTTTCATTTTCTCCTTTGATTAAGCACAAGGAAAGCCAAATTTCATCAAATCCTTCATATAACTAAGATAAAATCTTTATTATTGTCAAATTCCTATTCAATCTTCTCTTTAGTTTGAGAAAGTTTAGGCAAACTAGCTTAAAAGAGGGATTTTAAGCCCTAACCATAAAAATGGTAATTTTAAATATTTAAAAAGAAGCAAATCTTAATCCTAACTTCTACGTATCTCTTTTATATTAGATGAGTGAGCATTCTAGCTCCTATTTAAGGAATAAATTGAAATTTATTTAGTTAAGGACACCTTTCTTGGTTTTTTATGAATACATGTGAAATGTTTTGATTATGATGATTTGGTTGGAAATTTATTTTGAATTGGATGTAATGATGAGTCATTAATGAAATATAATGGATTGGTGTTAGTGGTTAACCTCATAAATAAGTTTTAGATTGGATTTTAACTAAATAAATAGTGAAAATAGCACTAAAATATACCAAACAAGTGTTATAGTTGATTACCTATTGAAAGTTTAAGCCTCAGAAGGCTTGTTGTCAACTATATAATTGATTATGGTTAGAAAGCTTACTCTTTAGAAGCTTATAATTGAATATGTAGTTAATTATCAAAGTAGGCCTCGCTTTGTGGAGGTTCATAATTAACTATATCATCAATGATGACTTAATTTTGGAAGTTCATAGTTAACTACTTAGTTAATTATTTGGCAAGAATTTAACCTTTTAGACCTATTGTAGCTAATTATGGTCCCTTAATTGACTACCAAATCCAAAATTTCAAGTATTATAACCTAAAAAAATTCTTGCAAATCAAGCATTATATGATATATTATATGATGTTTGATTACAAAAATGAGATGTGAGGCTATACAAAGAGGCATGAAAATGTTGAAAATTGAAATATGAGTTATGATTGAGAATGAATATGATAAGTTCTATAAGAATTGGGATAGGGGTGATGTGTTATAGATAATAGTCAAACACTTAATCTAGTAACAACTTTTAAAGGTTAAGGTTTACTTAGTGGAAAAGGATGAGCTCATAAAGGATAAGGTTAAATAGGGATTACAAAGAGGTTTACCTACTTTTATTTGTTATTACTTTTACATCTTATTTGATATGGATGTGATATGAGTTTTTTTTAGTAATGGTACTAACAAGTACATATGATATTATGATTGACCTATTGATACTTATAAAAATTGTGTTATGAATAATTTGGTTTAATGTCATGCCCCTAAGCTTTTAAAATCAAAGTATTTATGTGTTTAGTTATTTACCTACTTATTTATATGTTTAAATTATTATTATTTCTTTTAGTTTAATGTCATAACTTGAATCATAAGAATTTAGGGAGAAGAAAAAAAGTAAAGTGATTAAGGGAACTAATATGAAAGGTAATTGAAATAATATATGCATTGAAGGATTTTAATAAGAGAATAATTTAAAAAATTCCAAGTCATATGTGATTAAGAATGAGAAAGAAAGTGTGAAGTATATTTAGAATTCCAAAATTGCCCTTTAGGTTCCTATCCTATTTCTTTCATTTTATTCCTAAAATCAACCCATTTCCTTCATTTTATTCTTTTGCAAACCCTAGTTTTCCTTCCTCTTCCTTTTCTCCTTCTTCACTAAGGCAAAAATCATTGACCAAGCTTTTTCATTTCTTTATGTTACATTTAAGAGAACAAGGCATTGAACTCTCTTCCTCAATCCCTATAAAAATCTTCATTTACTTTTTCTTTTCAAAATTAAAATGATCAAGAGATTTTGGTTCAAGAATGATTTTGGAATCTTAACTCCTAATCTTTGGTTTTTGAGTGATTAGAAGCTAATAATCCATGTTTTTTTTTCCTTCGAGCAACTTTTTCATACTAGGTGAGTAGCATTTTTATCTAAGATCTAACTTAAATTCACTATAGTGTTTAACATTTAGTATTTATAGTTGTGTGATGATTATTTATGAAAAATGGTTTCATACTTCAAAATGGATAATTAAATTATGGGTTTTGTTTTTGGAAAGTGGCACTTAATGTTATAAAAGGTTTGGTTGTGATTTAGTGTGATATAAATGTGGTTTAGGGGTTATCCATGGTGGATGAATATTATTTTTGGAAAGAAGTCTATAATTTCTAAGCTAGTAGTTGGCTATTGAAGGGTAAAGTTAGCCTTAACACCCTTGTGGTTGACTATTGAAGGGCAGAGTCGATCCTTGAACACTCGTAATTGAGTGTATAGTTGACTAGTACCCTATTTTACAATACTATCATATATTTCACAATAATTAATGATGTTGGACTTCCTTAAAATTGAAAGATAAAAAGTAAATGATCTCAAATATAAATGATAGAAGATAAAATAATTAAATAACCAAGTATTATGCTCTTGGGTTAAATAAAGGCATATATGATCTTAATGAGAATAGGGTTCCATGAACATGGAATTAATATAATTATCAAAGTGACTTATTATATTTAGCATTATGAATAAGGTATTATTATTAGTATAGTTTACTTACTAATTTTGTAATCATTTCTTTGTATGGAATGTTATATCCATATAATGTGAAATTTTATTTAATTTATTTGAATGTTATGCCATATAAGGCCCTTGGTTACATTTGAAATTTATGGATGTTAATATCATTATAGTAAAGTGATTGAAGTGTTGGTTGAAATACTTGTATATATGTGTGTGTGTGTGTGTGTGTGTGTGTGTGTGTACCCATTGAATATATGAAGTGTGATAATGATAGGGGTGATGATAATATTGTAGTAACTTATTTATACCACATCTGTGTGCCAATTTGTGAGGGGATAAGATTAACTTTGAAGGGATAAGGATGTAGTTTGTAAAGGAATAAGGATAATCGAGAATTATAAGGAGATTTGCATACTTTTTTTTATTATTATTGAATGATATTGTTATTATGCCATGGTAGAAATGTGAAACTATTGCCATGGAGGCAATTACCTTATAATAAGATTTCTTTCTGTGTATGAGATTGAGGTTGAATAAAAGAAAGAGAAAATGTAAACAAGTGATGCATCTCAACTATAACTTGTTGTATTTAGGATTTATTTTTATTTTCTTATAAGATAGGCTATTCTTTGAGGATCTTTGTCACAGCTTATCTTATAGTTATTGTAACTAGCGTAAATGAGCATACTAAATGGATATCTTTACACGCATTTACAAGACTTAATATCTTTATAAAATGAATATTATTAGAGAATGCAAACATCTAGATGTAGAACATAAAACCATATATATTAGAAATTTTAAAGATTATTGTATATATACATATACATATTTGAAAATTATTTATACAAATATATGATAGGGAATTCCATAGGGGTGTCCCGATCTTCACGGCGTAGGCAAATAATGTAAGTAAAAAATAATGTAAAAGAAGGATATGAGCGCCACACTCCAGAAATGAGGAAGGAAATTGGGAGTGATAAGCTCTGACTTGGGTGGTTCGATGACCTGACGAATGCAAGCAGCCAACCAACGCTATAAGGAATGCGACCTGCTGCTTAGACCACTTGCCCAACCACGAACACGAATTGACCAATCCACACAACAACGCACCTGGGTTGAAGCACAAATTGGGGGCTTTTATGAATTTGAATCACCAATCTTATAAAGGAAGATTGATAAAGCAAGGTTTCACAAGAGCAAAAGAAGATATAATTCTCACACTTTGGAGAAGAAACACTCAAATTTGTGTATTATTCATAAAACTGTCTATTCTAAGTTACATAAATTCCTATTTATACTAGTCTTAGGAAAGTACAAATAGTAAATGCCATAAATACAAAGTTTGACTATCACTAAATTAAAATTAGAAATTATTCTCAGATTTTCCTTATTTGTTATATTCCCGATTAGGAAAATATTTTCTAATTTGCTACACTCCATGTCTAGATTCATTGTATCCTATATTTGGAAATTATCTTCAGATTCATTGCGCTCCATATTAGGATAATGTTTCCACATTTGTTGTGCTCCATATTAGGAAATTATCTCCTAAATTGTCATGCTCCATATTGGGAATATGTCCAGATTCATTTGACTCAGATATTCCTTAATAGGAAATTATCTCCTAATTTATGACGTTCCATATTAGGAAAATGTGTCCAGATTCGTTGCACCTCAACTATCTTTAGATTTCTTGGGCTTGAATGAGCAGCACTTCAACTTTATTTGTTTCATCTACTTGGGCTCCTTGGTCCAGAATTACATTTATATGGGTTCCAATTGCTTCTTGTATTCTTTTGAGCCTTTCTCTTGTCATGGGGCCTTCAGTTAATTTTAAATCTTTCTCTACTTGGGCTTGCTCATGCAAAGTGCTGGACTGGTTCATATCAATATATAATTTAAAAAAATATTTTAGATGATCAGAATGTACTTATATTGAAAAGAATCTTATAATGTTATGGAGAAATTAGAAGGTTTCTACACAAGTATCAATTTGTTACATTAACTCTATGATCAATGCCTGTAATTAATTTATCATAATAAAAAAGTGAATATAAAATATATTTAGTGAATAGTTATTTATCACCTTATTTAAAGGGTTTTCACCATATGAGATTTGTCATTGCTTTATGTATAATTCTTATTTAGTGTAAAAAATATTTCTTGTATATATAATTGGTATAATTTATTGCAAAATATGGTAATGGTAGGTGTGCAAATTCCGCCTTATATCTTTTGTCTAATCATATCCCTCGCCACCCTAGGCTTTTAGCCACTAATTTTTTCCTTCCACTACTAACCACTCTTCTCCTTCTTTTCGAAAGATGTTATATCTCCCCCTCTCAATTTATTATAAGCAATAATGAGATGTCAAAATATTAATCATTTAAGCCATTCCAAATGATATAGTTAAATACCAACCAAGCCATAAGTATTTTATATAATTCATCAATGTATTATATACACTTAAACTCCTTAATTCAACATTTCTCAAAGATCCTAATCAAACTTGTATTTATGTCATAACCTAGAGCCTTGTGATGCTCTTAAATTAATCTAAAATTTTATCATAATTTGTTTGAACCCTTCTAACATATTATTACACAAAATCAAACAATTAGTTTGCACAAATTGCCTTCATGGGTATGGTTCACCTACATCCCAAAGGAGAAGTTTAAAAATAACACTTGCAATCCAAGCCCCTTTACAACTAACAAATGGAAACCAATTGCTTCCAAATTTTGCGACAATATTCCTAACATGTAATTGAAAGATAACTTAAGTGTTGTACAAATAATTTCACAGGTTTTCAAATGTATTAAAGGCATAAACTTAGAACAATCAATTTTGGACTATATCAAGATTGTCTAAATAAAACTATCATTTAGGCGACCAAATCAACTTCGATTACTGCCAAATTTTTACACAAACTTTTTAACATCCTAAATATCATATTTTTGGTGTTTCATAATTTTTATCAATTATTTGATAGGTTAAAAAAATTGAAACCCATGACCAACAAGTAGGAGGTTATGAAATAAATAGATTTGGATATTCCATCATTAACTTATTTTTCATTCACCTAAAATTTTTCAAAAATTTCCAAATTCATTTACATTCATCCTAACACTAAAAATGACCTTAAAATACAAAGAATTGAAATTTTAAAAATTTCTAAACCTTAATTACATTAGGTAATTGAAACATTGGTTCAACAACAATAAGGAATATTGATTTCATTCTATTTAAGTTTGTTTCTTTCATCTTTCTTAATCAAACTTTATGAATCCTTTTTCCAACACTCTCAGTATCAATATACCAACCTTATACCCTTATTTTATCATTTAGAAAGTATCAAAATAGAATCATATAACAATATGTCATAAATAGCATAATAAGAAACATAAACCAACAACATCACCTTTCCTTTAAGAAAATCCAAAGAACAAGGAAGAGTTGTTACTCACCTTAATTTCTTTACTCTTTAGATTTTTAAAACCTTTTTAGATAGTAAAGAAATGGCTTTATAACAACAAATAAAATTTTAGACATTAGGAGGGAAATCCTTTGAAGAAATTAGAGAAAAATCCCTATTTACCTCATAAAATTTGAAGATGTTAGTTAGAGAATTATTTTTTAGTAACATATAAACCTTAGACTTCTTTACCAAATTCCCTCTCCTATTGCATGATTTTGTTGGCTAAGAAGCGGAAGTTTTTACTTCAAATGGCTAGCCCACAAATTTATATAAAAATCCTAAAACCCTAATTATAAATATCTAAAATATTATTATTATTTGTTAAAATTTGAGAACAAGCCTTGGACATATGGAGGGCTAGTTGTAATGTCCAAGTGACCTAGTAAATCAAAGGAATAATTACCTCAGAAACTCATAAAATTAATCCATATAAAAAGGATAAATAAGGTTTATTACAAAATAGCCTTAATTTTCCACTTTCTTGCAATTTCACCCTTAAAATTTTAGATATTTTTAGGCCTTTAAATTTTGAACTTCTATACACATTTGGAATTTGAAATTTTCATTTTAAGTTACCCAAGGATTTTTAAATTAATTTACTTAATTTTTGACTCAATTTCTCATTTTTTAGTTTACTTAGGTTTTGGAATTCTAACAATTTCCTTTATGAATTTTCCTAAACTTATTATTAAAATTTTAATTGGATTTTTATCTATTTTAAGTCTTAATAGAGTTCTCATAAAAATTCTACTTAGGTTTATATCAAAATTACTCCTATAATTCTCTCAAATTTCACTTAATTTTCTTATCGAGTTTTCTAATTTAGTTGTTTCTAATAAAATAGCAATTTAAAATTTCTAATTCACTTAAGATATTTTATAAAAAAACTTCTATGGGATATTATAATCTTTCTCTTCTTTACCTTAGTAAATATATAGGAATATGGATATTCAATAATTGATACTTAACTATTTCTTAGAACTTATGTATATGTATGAACTAGATGTTATAATATACTTTACTATTTAATTATATTAAATCCTAAATTTTCATTCACTGAGTTTTAAGGGAACTTATTCCTTTCCTTTCTTTCCTTTTCTTTAGGAATTTTCTCCCCTCGGGTGCCTAATTACTATCAAATGAATTGAAAGTAGGCTTGCTTAAGAATTTTGGTATTAAAGTAAGCATTAAGATAGTTGAAATAGTTACATGATGAAATGCAATTTTAGTTCATAGCTAATCTTGCAGAAATCACATACTTTTTTAAGGTGAAGCATGATTACACATGCACATTTGTATTAGATATGTTTTAGTTAAGGCTAATTAGGTGCTTATAGTAACTCCATTCACTGGTCATATTCTTTGGGGATGGATCATAACATTAAAGTATCTAGGTTAAAAGTAAGGTAATTCAGTTAGTAAACTTATATTTGATATCTGAATTTGTGTCACTTGAATTTCATACTTTTCCATGTTTTTATTTTTCAAATTCTTAGGTTAAGCCTTCTTCACCACTACCTCGAAGTTAAATTCTTAGGAGCTATTTAGTATGGCAATGAGTAGCTATAGGTGTTTTGGTTGTAATTAAAGGTTTTAAAGGGTTTGTTTTGTATAAGGTCAAAAGGAAAGGAATATAAACTCATTTCCTAGTTCAACATATCCTTGAACTTAGATGAATTATAAGTAAATTAACTTGTCTTTGTCGTTAAATCCTTTAATTAATGAAATCCCATTATTCCTTCTTGTTGCATGACTATTCTCCCTAATTTTTCATCTATATTATAGTGTATTAATTAAGAACATTAGTTAGGTTAGTCAAAACTAGATAATTAGCTTCCATATCAATCAAAACTAAGGTTGGGTCATGACAAAGATGGTATTAGAATATGGTCTAAGTTTCCTTAGAAGGATAAGACATTAGGATTAATTAACTAAGTTATATCTATAAGCTACCTAGATGGGCGTTGATTAAAATTGTACTCGTGGTATGTGTGCATCTAGGATCACATATTACCAATATTATTTCAACAGGTGCTATAATGCTGATTAATGTTAAAGTGAGGATTGTTTATAGTAAATCACTTAATATTGATTTGATTATTCTCTATTTGCTAGAAAATCTTATAAACTAGATAATGGTAAATACTAGAAGTCAAATCTAGCCTAGTGAACTTGAGCATGAAAAGTTATCTATAAGTTTGTAAGTTCAAAGTACTAGATAAGATGAAAAAGAGAATAATGAGTAGTAGTTTCCCCTTTAAGCTATAAATTTTATGTAATAAGTAATGAATAAAGTCACTATTGTCCTTGATTAAAATCAAAGGCATAACCACCATAGAGATTAAGATAGCCATAGGAAGGATCATGATCGTGAAAGAGAGCGAAAGCATGCTTTTCTTAAAAAGAGTGTCGATAACAAATTTCATATAGTAAATCAGTTTTTTAACTTGAAACTATTTAGGTATTTTAATATTGATCCTACTATAGATCTTTACTAGTTTTTGAATCAAATCGAATGGTTTGACATAATGTTACAAAGTCTAGAATCATTATTGATAAAGCTTATGGGCTATCAATTAAATGATGTGGCAAACTATTAATTAACTAGTGTTATAAAAAATAAGGATTCCTATTTAGCTCTTTTGTCTTGGGCAACTTTTCAAGAAAATTTCATTAATTGCTTCTTATGTGTATCAAGCCAAAGTTTAGGGATTCAAATACTTGAAGTAGGAAAGTTTGTTAGTTACTAAGTATGATACACATTTTACTCAATTATCTAGTATATGACCTATTTGATCCTTACCAAAAGAACCAGGGTTGAAAGATTCATTCATGGTCTTCAAGGTTTCTATTTTGAGTAAATTCACATGGATAATGTGACAACCTATTAACAAGCTTTTAACTAAATGTTAAAGCTTGAATTTAGGACTAAAAAGAAGCATAAGCGTGAATTGCTTATAGCTAATCCAAGGGACCAAGTTAGGTGTAACCTTTTAAATAAGTGCCTACTCATATAATATCTAGAAGGGTAGAGTTAGTTCCATTACAAGGCTAATACCATTATATAATGCACATAATGGATTCTTTATAAGGAGAAATGCTAAAAGCTAAAGGAGTTAATCAAATCTTCCATCATGCCATTAATAAAACCATCATCTAACTCATAGTAATATGAGATTTAGGTGCCTTATTACCTACAATGTCATTCTTATCATGACGACCTATGTAATTATTTTGGAAAAGTATGCTTCAAATATGGTCATGAATAGTAGAAAGTTAGAAAGTGTCCTAAAAACATCCATAGCCAAGGCACTAGTTACTTTATGTTTGAACAAAATGCTTCGAATTCTCCACTTATGAATCTTCTAAGGAGTCCACTAACACCCTCAAAAGGTGCTAATGTGAACAATCAAGAGAAAATGGCAAGTGTAAGTTAAGCTTGAGTTTACACATTAACATGCTAAGAGGTTCAATCCCTTTGATGCTTTAATGATAAGTACCACTTAAAATTGATAATCTTTCCATTAAAGTTCTATTTGATATATGTGTTACTCATTCTTTTATTTCAAAAAGATTCATTGCTATCCATAACAAACCCTTTAAGCCTATGAATACACCCTTACTTATAATGGCCAAAGTTGATAAATACCTAAAGCTTATCCTATAATTATTCATGAACATATATTGCCTATTAGCTTAGTCTTGATTGATATGAGCAATTATGATAGGGATGGACTAGTTATTCGAGTATCATGCTTCTATGAATTATTTTAATAAGTCTATTACTTTTCCATAGAGGGTTCTTTACTTATTAAGTTTTAGGAAGATTAAGGCTCAAAGACTTGGTAGAAAGGGATGTATGACTTATTTAGTTGTGATTTTAGATCTACACTAACCGACTCCAAATATTAGCAATGTTCTCATGGTACAAGAATTTCTTAATATGTTTTTAGAGGAATTGCTTGGATAACCACCTCAGAGGGAAATAGAGTTCTATATTGATATAGTCCTTCACATTGAATCTATTTCTACACCCTCTTATTGAGTAACCCCCACAGAACTATAAGAGTTGAAGGAGCAATTAAAAGATCTAATAGATAAAGGATTTATTCATCCATGTTATTTATCTTAAGGAGATCCAGTATTATTTGTGAAAAAGAAAGATGGATCATTACAATTATATATATATTATAATCAATTAAATAAGGTTATGATTAAGAACAAGTATCTTCTTCCTTATGTAGATGATTTATTCAATCAATTGCAAAAAGCTAAGTATTATTTAAAAGTAGACTTACGCATGGGTTTTCATCAATTGAAGATCTTCAAAGAGAATATTCTAAAAATTGCCTTCCGAACTTCGTACAACCTCTATAAGTTCTTAATTATGTCCTTTAGATTGAATAACACCCTAGCCACTTTTTATAGACTTGATGAATCGGGTATTCAAGCCTTTCTTAGACAAATTCATAATTGTCTTCATAGACGATATATAGTATATTCAAAAAATGAAGAAGAACATGTTCAACACCTTAAAGTAATGTTGCAGACCTTGCGAGAGTGGTAGTTGTATGCAAAATTCTCTAAATATGAGTTTTGAACAACAAGTGTTGAATTCTTAGGCTATGTGGTATCTTAAAAAGAAGCTTGAATAGGTCCTTAAAAGGTAGAAGTGGTAAAGAATTGGCTAAAACCCATATTTATTACCAAAATTTGAAGTTTCTTTATATTAGTAGGGTATTAACGAAGATTTCTTAAGGATTTCTTCAAGATATCTATGCCATTAACTAAGTTAAAACAAAAAAAGTAAAATTCAAATGGTTAGATAGGAATGGGAATAGTTTCTAGAAGTTAAAAAAGGAAGTTATTGTCTACACTAGTGTTAGCTTTTCCTTTAGGCACTAAAAGACATGTGGTGCATTATGATGCTTTAAAAATTGGTCTTAGATGCATTTTGATACAACATGGCAAAGTGATAGTGTATGCTTTCTAATAGCTAAAAAGGCATAAACGAAATTACTTGACTTATGTTCTAGAGATGGCAATAATGATCTTTGTTTTAAAGATTTGGAGATATTACTTTTATAAAGAAACTTGAGAGATTTATGTGGACCACAAGAGTTTAAAGTATATCTTTGAGTTTGAGGCAAAAAAGATGGATGAAACTTGTTAAAGACTATGAATGTTTAATCCTTTATCATTTTAATAAAGTCAATATGATAGCCAAAGCATTAAGTAGAAAGTTTGCAAGCAAGTCAATGAAGATACCTTTCAAAGATTAGGTATTGGCTTATAGGATAATTTTATATGTTCTTATTGAAAAAATCAAGGATGTTTACAAGATTGGTCCTCTTATATAACATTAGTAAAAAAAAGTGACTCAGGATTTAGAATCAGGATGACTATTGATAAAGAAGAAGTAATTCACCATTAAGGGTGGATTTAGGAAGGAATGTATTGTTACACCAAACTCATAACTCCTCATATACTATAAACCCTAAAGTAGCTAACATGTATTATGATTTGAGAAATGTTTTTTTTTTTTGTGAAAATGGATCAAAAAGAGATGCATTGGATATTATGTGGTAAATGTCTTATGTACTAGCAAGTGAAAGTGGAGCATCAATGCTCAACTGGAATGCAATAGTCACTTCCAATATTAGAGTAAAAATGGGAAAGTGTCATGATGGATTTCTTAATAAGATTATTAAGGATTTAAAAGAGGTATAATTCTATGGTCATTATTGATAGGTTGATATAATTAACACATTTCTTACTTATTAAAATTACTTTCTTAGCAACATAGTATGCTTAGCTTTACCTTAATAGATAGTGCCATTGCATGGGGTTTTGGTTGTCATTATGTCAAATTGAGGTACCTAATTCACCTCTTACTTTTAGTAACTGTTCCAACAAGCATTAAAGACTTAATTGTAATTAAACATAGCTTTCCACCTACAAACAAATAGATAATTCAAGTCTTGGAAGATATGTTTAAAGCTTGCACCTTGGAGTTTAAGGGAATTTGGGAAAAATATTTATTATTGATTAAGTTTACTTATAACAATAGCTACTAGTCAAGAATTCAAATGGCTCCTTATGAAACTTTGTATAACTAGAAGTGTTAATCTCTGATAGGATAGTTTGAATATGTAAAACTTCTAGGATTAGATTTAGTGACATATGCATTAGAGAAGGTCCAAATCATTTAAGGTCACTTGAAAATAGTCCAAGATAGATAGAAATCATGCATGGATAAGATAAAGAAAGGATTAGAGTTCTAAAAAGGAGATATGATGTTCTTGAAAGTTCCACCTATAAAAGGTGTAATACTGTTTGGAAAAAAAGGGAAATTAGTATCTTATTTCATTAGACCATTTCCAACCATCAAGCATGTAAGAGCTATGACTTATTGCTTAGAATTTTTGAATAATTTGTGAGCCATCGACCTAGTCTTTTATGTTTTTATGCTTAAAAACTACGAATTAGATGAGTGTTATGTAATTTGAGAAGAACTACTATAGTTAGACTCCAAACTATCCTATGAAGAGTAACCGATTAAAATTTCATATTGTCAAGTTTGAAAATTAAAATCTAAAGAGGTTCCATCTGTGAAGGCTTATTAAGAATAACATTGGATTAAAAAAGCTACCAACAAGTTAGAATTAAAGATAAGATAAAAATACCATACTTATTTGATAAATGCTAGATTTTAGTAAATTTATTTATGTAGGACTAATTAGAGTAACAAAAACCTAAAAATTTGAGGATATAAGGAAAGTATTGTTATAACCTTCTAACATTTAAAATATTCTTTATGAAAATAATAAATGAAAATATCGAAATATGGGATGGAATTTTTGTGTAAATAATAATTAAACTAAAAATCTTATTTTAGTTGTCAAAATTTTTTGTTTGTATTAATATTGTTTATGAAGTAAGATTTGTATTAACATGGTTCTAGAAATTTTAAGCCCAAGTAAAATTAAGTTTGCTCTAGTAAATATTAACTGTCTAGAATAAGGATTAAAATCTTACTTGGGCTTAAGACTTGAAGGATTAAATTAATACAAATCTTACTTTAGGAAAGAAATTAATACAAATAGAATATTTTGAGGATTAAAATAAGATTTATAGTTTAATAATTAATTATTTGAATAAACTTAGGATGAGACTTTTGTATGAATTGGTTAAGGAAAAATATAAAAATAAAAAGTTTAAAGGTTATAAGTTTTTAGATATGAGAATGTGAGTATAAAAGAGATTTATGATATATTTTCAAAAATGCCCCTATCCTTATTTCCCATTTTCCCTACAAAATTAGCTAACTCCTTTATTTCTCCTAATCTGAAAACCTTATAACCCTAATTTCTTTGAACACTCTTAAACTTCTTCTTCCTCATCTCCTTTATTTTCTCTTTCAATCAAGTACAAGAGAAATCAAATTTCATTAAATCCTTCACAAAACCAAGGTATGATCTTGATTTTTGACAAATTCCTTTTTATTCTTTTTTAAAGTTTAAGGAAGTTTAGGTAATTAGCTTAAAAGATGAATTTTGAGCATTAACCTTAAAAATGGTGATTTTGAATGTTTAGAAATAAGTAAATCTCAATCTTAGCTTCCAAGTATCTTTTTTTTTACTAGGTGAGTGAATATTCTAGCTCCTATTTAAGGAATGAATTGAAACTTGTTTAGTTTAGGGTATGAATATATGTGAACTTCTTTAATTGTGATGATTTGGTTGGAAATTTATGTTGAATTGTATAATGAGTCATTAATGAGTTATAACGAATTAGTGCTGGTAATTAGCCTTATGAATAAGTTTTAGAATGAATTTTGGCTAAATAAACAATGGAAAATGGCACTAAATCTATAGAATTGGTGTTGCAGTTGACTACATAATTGACTATGGCTTGAAAGTTACTCTTTGGGGAATCATAGTCAAATACATAGTCAATTACCTATTGAAAGGCTTCGCCTTAGAAGGCTTGTAGTCAACTATGGTCAGAAAGTTTACTTTCTTGAAGGCTATAGTCAAGTATGCAGTTGAATATCAAATTGGATCCCATTATTTGAAGTTTCATATCAACTCTAATCCACTTTTTGAGCATCTATAATTGATTATATAGTTGATTACTTAGTAAGAATTTCAGCCTTTGTACCCCTTATAGTTAACTATGCTCCCTCTTTGAGGTTTATAGTCAACTACCTTATCCAAATTTTCAAATATTATAACCTAAAATCTCATGTGAATTAAGTATTATATGATATGGCATATGGTTATTATGTGATGTTTGATGATAGAAATGATATGTCAGGCTATGTAAAGAGGTATGAAAATGTTGCAAATTGAAATGTGAGTTATGATTAAGAATGAATACGATAAGTTCTATGAGAATTAAGATAAGGGTGATGTGTTATCGATGATAATCAAACACTGAATCCAATAACAATTTGTGAGAGATAATATTAGCTTGGTGGAACCACGATGGGGTTAGATGGAATCACAAGGAGATTTATTTACTTTCTTTTGTTATTACCTTTACATCTTATATGATGTGGATGTGACATGAGTTTATTTGATTAATGGCACTAGTGAGTACATATGATTTTATGATTGACCTATTGATGTTTAGAAGAATTATGTTATGAATAGTATGGTTAAAGTATTTAGGTATAAAGAAGGGTAAATTTGATTGGTAAAATTTATGTCATTTGAATGTTTGTTCATTAAACTTTAAATTTACTCCTCTATATTTCTATTTTTCAAATTTTCAAGTTAAACTTCCTTCATTACCAACTCAAAGTTGAATTTAGAGGAGTTTTTTATTATGAGGATGGTGACTATAGATATTTTGATTATAATAAAGGTTTTAGGATCTTGTTCTATATAGGGTTAAAAAAAAATACTCATTTCCTTTAGAGTTAGTTAAGTCAACTTATCCCCAAACTTGGATGGATTACAAGTTAACCAAACTCTTATCTTTGCCATTAAATTCTTTTGATTAATAAAATCCTAATATTTCCTCTTATTACATGTTTGTTCTCCCTAATTTTTCATCTATGCCATAATGTATTGATCAAGAATGTAGGTTAGGTTCATGGAGATCAGATTATCAAATTTTACATTGCTAAAATTTTTTTTTTAAGTTCCCAAATGCAAAAAAATTATAGCTAATCCAAGAGTCCTAGGTTATAATGATTTATGAAAAAGGAATTTGATTCCTCTAAAATTCAAGATGCAATTTAAAAAATAAAAGTATAATATTATAATTCTTGATAAGAAAGTTGAGGGAGTAAGTAATTATAAATTTAAAATTATGTTTTAATTTGTTATTATTTATTAAAATTTGAGTTTTTATCAAGGATTATAATGTTATAATTTATCTTTTAAACTTCTATAAATTATATCTTATATTTTATATTTTATATTTTAGAGGAGCTCAATCTTACAAGAAAAGTGAATAAGAATTGACTTCAAGTGAATGGAAATAAATGATGTGTTTGGATTTTTTATTTTTACGTTTTTAAAAATTTTTCTTAGAAATTATTTTTTATTTTTACAAGCTATTTTGGAATAAAAAAATAGATGATAGTAGTTGTTGCAAATAAAAAAAATTATAAAATTGATATTAAAAAATTCAAAAAATATTTAATAGTTATTTTTATTTTTCTGCTTTGAAGTTATATATTTAAAATTATAATTTTTTAAAAATAAAATTTGAAAATAATTCTTCAAAAGTTCTTCTATTTTTTTAAAAATAAAAAATAAAAAAATATTTTTAAAAAACAGAAAACAAACGGACTCCAAATTAGAAGGATTTAATACGGTACGCCGACATCTAAACTGCATTGTGATAACATGGACCGCCAGTAGATAACCATTACTTCCATCCTCATCTTTGCATTCCTTTAGACCTTTCGAACATAGTTGGACTTCAGTCTTCATCAGCGCCCTTCTTTCTGTCTCTCACCTAAAGTTCGTGCCTTTATTTCTTTAGGATTCGCGAAACCCTAATTTTCTGAGTCTCTGGAATCAGCATCAAAATGGGTTCTGAAGGATCGAGGGTTGTTGGTGAGTCTTCCAGACCTAGATTGATTTCATGATAGTTATTTTTCTTCGTTTGATTTTTCGATGATTTTGTATAATGAGTGTTTAGTTTCCATAAGAAAATTCGATCAGAATGCTATGTCAGCATGTAATTTTTTTAAAATATATTTTTAAATTGAATCTTTCTAGTTATAAATTTACGTTTTATCCACCTTCAAGGGTTTAATTGAACCTGGGTCTGTTGTAACTGGATCATCATTTGTTAGGTTGAACTTTGGCAATTACAATTTGATTTTTTTTCTCATTTCTTATTTGACTTCTGTTTAGGGAAGTGATGATCCGTCTTCCAAAATTTTTCAAGTCTCTTTCAGTATCGCATGCCCTGGTTCTAAGAGAAATTGTTGATCTTGTGCGTATGTTATGTGTTGTGGAATTTTTTTGAACGCTATCTTTGTGCGTTGACTTATCATCGTAAGTGATTAAATAGTGGTAGGCAGCGATTCTCTTATTGTGTGGATTTTATATCTGACTGAAAAGAGAATTGAAAAGGTGTTCTTTAAGCTCGAAGTTTGTTGCATGCCACCGTATGGAGCGTGTCCTTGTTCTGCTATAAGGAAATGCAATGCTCTCGTCAAATATAGCTGCATTGGAATCATATGTTGCATATTACTGAGAAAATCATAAATTAGTTTTGGGTTGGAGAAAATTATATCTTAGAATATTTGGCATTGTGTGGTGAAATGTTGTGTTACCTGCTTTTATATATTTTTTTTCTGAAGCTGTGGAATGGACTAATTTGTCATCTTAATTTTAGGATGATTCCTGTATATACCATTTACCAGTAACAAATCCAAATTTAAATCTAAATCTTGTTGGCAAATTAGACCATTGTTTGTGATGGCAACTTCATTGACTTTCTTTAGTGTGACATAAGCAATTTCATTTCTCCATTCTCATACTTGCTGAGATTATGAAGATTATGCAAATTGCAAGCAATGTTGGCCTTGAAACATTTACTTGATCTTATGTGATGAGAGGCTTCATGGTGGTGCCCCGCAATTTCCAGTTGATTCACTAGACATTGTTGAAGGGTGTTGTAAATGTCATTATGTACTCCCTTGATATTTTAAAATTTATTGTCTTTCAGATGCTAATTGTTCTTCACTGGCAGGAGCTAATTATTGTTATTTGGACATATCTTTACTCATGTTTGCTTCTCTCCCTCCTCTTGTTTCCCTTCGTTTTTATTTCTTTTGTTTTTCTTTAATGTTTATCTTAACTTTGCAGCAGCGGTCATTGTCTTTTTCAAATTTGTATATTTCTTCCATAGTGTTAGCCACTCACTAAAGAAAATGACTGATGATGTGAACTGTTTTATTTTCTCTATCAGTTACAGAATAGAAATCTTAGAAGATTTTTTAGTCAACTATCTCACAATGACTTAATCTGCACTCCACATCTGTCTAGTTTATCCATCATTTATTGTCAAGATTCTATTATCAGTTAAATTGGATAAGTAGTTTGCCATTGTTATGATTCTAAGTAAGTATTTTAATGAGAACTGTTAAAAAAACTTATATTATGGTTTCTATAGGAATTATATTGTAGCAACCGTCGCTGATCTGGTTAAATTTTTTTTGTGTGTGAAGTTCCTAGGAATTTCAGATTATTGGAAGAGCTTGAGAGAGGTGAGAAGGGAATTGGAGATGGAACTGTCAGCTATGGAATGGATGATGCTGATGATATATACATGCAATCATGGACAGGGACTATCATTGGTCCACCTGGTGTAAGCCTTTTCTTTTCCTTCCTGGATTTTTTGATCATTTAATGCGTGTTTGTTACCCCCTTTTCTAGGTAACCTAAACTGTTGGCCATGATTTAGTTGACAATAACATATCTAGCTATACTACATGACAGGTCAACCGTCATATGGTAAATCTGTACTTGTGGACTTCAGATGTCTGAAACACCGTGCATATATGCGCTGGATAATCTAGCGCTAATTTGAATTAGTTAGGAACATAGTTGTTATCATAAGATTCACATTGTGAATGTCTGATATGCTCCAATGCATTCTAAAATAATATGAATGATAGGCCTGAATCGTTTTTGAACATGAATCGAGCAGTTTGATGCTCGTGTTATGTGATTTCGTTCACTAGAGCTAATTGAAGTATCCAAAACAGAGGAAACAGAAGCAGCTGACTGCGTTAGATGAGGTACTGTTGTATTTCCCTTCACTGTTGGTTCAAGTTGCATGTGAGGCCATCCCCCCTATCTTTGGATTTCCCAGTTAAAAAAAAAAAGGTACAGATTCTCTGCAGGAAAATCTTTTTTTCCATTATGTGGGTGTCAAGTATTTTTGGTAGAAAAATGATCTCCTATACAAGGACAGCCGTGTGGTTTGAAGGAAATGGTAAATCCTGTACTTGTGTGCTTCAGACATGTGAAACTCTATGCATACATGCATTGGATAATAGCGCAAAGTTGAATTAGTTAGGATCATAGTTGTGAGATTTGTACAAGTCACATTGTGAATTGATCAATACGAAGCAATCCAAAATCATTATGAATTATAGGTCTGAATTGTTCTTGATTATGAATCAAATGGATTGATGCTTGAATCATGTGATTTGGTTTGTGACGGCTAATTGAACTACCTGAAAATGAGGCAACAGAAGTGGCTGCCCATGTTGGATAAGAAATTTTTATATAGTCTTGATTGAGGAATCTCGGAAGAGGCTAATTATAAATTGGAACTTCGGAGACAGGTTTTGGAATCAAAAGGTTTTTGCTTAAGTAGGAGTAAGACGGAGTATATGCATTGCAAATTTAACAAGAAGTAAAATAGAAATGATTTAGAGATAAGAATTGGAAAGTACATCATACTGCAAATATCTAAATTTAAGTACTTGAAATTTATTTTACAAAACGATGGGGAAATTGATAGAGATGTCACACACAAGATATAAGCTGAATGATTAAAATGAAGAAAGGTATCTGGAGTTATTTGTGATCGTAAAGTATCTACTAAGTTTAAAGGGAAGTTTTGTCGGACTGCTATACGATCAGCTATACTTTATAGTAGTAAATGTGGGACTCTAAAGGGATAACAAGAGCAAAAAATGAGGATAATAAAAATGAGAATGTTAAGATGAATGTATGGTTATACAAGAAAGGACAAGATTTGAAATGATTATATATGAGGGCATATTGGCGTGGTACTTATTGAGGAGAAGATGATGGAAAATCGGTTAAGGTGATTTGGTCATGTGTAAAGAAGGTCATTAGGAGGCACTAGTGAGAAGAGTTGATTGCATAGTCTTTAGTCCTGTGAAAAAGTGTAAAGGGAGGTCAAAAAGGACATTGAAGGAAGTTATAAAAAAAGATCTTTTAGTGAATAATATCACTGAAAATCTGGTTTATGATAGAGCCCAATGGCATCGTGCAATCCATGTAACTAACCTCACTTAGTGGGATAAGGTTTTGTTGTTGTTGTTGTTGTTGTTGTTGTTTTGTATTGTTGGTTCAAGATTCAAGTGCCATGTGAGTAAAGCCCCCCTCTCACGGAACTCACTAGTAAAATAAAGGTGAGTACAAATTCTTAGCAGGAAAATCATTTTCTCTATGTCAGTGTCAAGTATTCTTGGTAGGAAAATCATCTATTTGAACTTCCTGGCGAAGGACAGCTTTGTGATTTTGAAGGATTTTTGGTAGAAGTCTTCCCATTCTCTTTCTCTGGGTTAACTAGAAATCCTTGGAGCAGAGAGCCTATATGTGTAGGAAGTGGAACAGTTATGACTTAGTGCTTTGTTTTACCGCTAAGTCCATAGATGGAAGTTTAGTAATAGTTATTATGCTGGGTAACTATATGAATAGGGTAGTGTGGTTATTTGAAAATGGAGGCTGGGGCAGTGAAAAATGATTCATGCTTTATGTTGCAGATTGGATATGCAACTTTCTTTTTTGATAATGAAGTTTATCATTTTAATAATTAAATATAAATTTGTTATATTTTCAATATTTTTCTTGAAAGGTTTGTGTTATGAACATACTCTTCATATTATAATTTAGGAAAACTACTTTGACCTCCCGTTAGGTTCACTTTCCATTTAGTTCTAAAACCTTCACATAGCTTAACTAAAAGATAAAACTAAACTTCAAATTTTTCATAACTGAAATGATGAAAATTGATAAACGTGAGATTCAAATCAAACCATTTGGAGTATTCTATTTTGTGGTAAAAAATGACCTTCAAATCTCAAATGGCAAGAGAGGTCTAAGTAGGTTTCAAAACTGCACGTGAGGTCAGTGTATGTTATGAAATAAAAGGGTTATTTGCATAATTTGTTAAACCTTGAGGGAGATTAGAGTATTTTTCTCTATAATTTGTAAACATATATATTAGCATAATACTGTATCTGACAACATGTTACAATTTACTATTTACAATGCTAGACTTATAAATTCAGAATGCATGTTTCAAATTGACAACTGTGACTAGGATTATATCAATACAGTAGCATATGCTTCTGACTCAATTATCTATATGATAATTTGAATCATGATCATATGTCAAACTAACTCTAGGCTCCACTATTGAAGACAAAGATAATGTTATGACAATTATGTTTCTTCCTACTTTTCGTTGGATAGCCATATGTAGTGGCTAGGTGATAAATTTTCATGCCTACCTGCAATTGTCTTATTGAGGAGTTGAAGCTAACGCATTGGGGTACCTCACTCCTTTGAGGTTGGTGCTGTGTTTGAAAAGCCCTTGTTAAATTTGATACAAGCCTGACAGGATTGGAGTGAATCATTAGCATTTAAATTTTTTTCCTTGTAAAGAAAATTTCCATGTATCTGTAAAGCTTCTCTACGAAGTGCTTCTTTTCTTCACCACAAGGAGTTATTTGTAAGACTTACGGATGCCAGCATTGCCTCCTGTTTGAAAGAGTGGTGCTTTGCCTTCCAAAGTGACATGACTATATTTTCTTGCAACTACAGTTTCTTTATTAGGTCTATTTTCTGCCTCAGATATTTTTAAGACTTGCCGCCAGCAATGCCTGCTGTTTGAGAAGCATGCACCCTTGACTTTATTGGTTTTGTCTGCATTGCTTTGAACTTGATCATAATATTAGTGATTAGTGATTGGATTCTGACATCTATGCTAGTTTATTTCAATCTCGTAAGTCTATATTGTAGCCTACTTAGTTATGATTGGACGCTCCAAAAACCTGCTGATTTTCAACATTGAATGATAAGAGAGAAATGTGTTTGTGGGGATCCCTTTTATGATTAAATACACATCATCCTGGCCAACATAGGTTAGCCAACTCATGTTTGTGGGGATCCCATTTAACTGGCAATATTTTATTTTGCAGCATGAAGAAGTAGCAGAACTTAATGAGAATTTATCTGGAAAGTGAAGTGTTGGTATTTTTACTTTGTTAACGTGTGTTATTTCCAATCAATAAAAAGTTTGAAAAAGCTACTTTGATTCATCAGACCAAGCTGAGTATTTTCTGCTTACAATTATATGACAAATCTTCTGATTTGATGGAAATGTGTATTTGCTGTTTAGATGGCTCCTAGATGAGGTTGGGAAAGGGCTGGTATTAGATTAAGAATTTATAATTAAGAACAGAAACTTATGTCCATTCTAAAATGTAAATTTTTGTAAGTGTGGGGACCAATTGACACTATTTTAAACTTACCTAACTTACACCAAATCTTAATTGTGAATACCAATTTTATCCAAAGACCAAAAACAAGTATGAATCCTGTAATGCCAAAATAAGTGCACCTAAACCATGTCTTCTGTATATCTGGTTCTTTTCTCTCTCTTTCTGTGCTTACAATGCCTGGCCTCACTAACTCAAAAATCATTCTGTTTTCACTATAATAATCCGTTCTTTATTTTCCTTTATGGCATGCTTTGTTTTCCAGGTCTCTTAGAATTTTCAAGAACAGAGTATTGAGCAACCTTTAATAGCTTGTGCACTGCTAAACAAAATTAAATCTTGGAAGACACTGTTGAGTAAAAAGTAATAGTTACTTACATGATTTTGTAGAATACTTGGTTCAAACATTTTTTCTCATTGTTATGGTATTTGGATTGATGCCAAAAAAGTCTGCAACAAAGGCTATTTATCTTCTACGAAGGTTGATGGAAAGGTATCGAAGTAAAGAAAGAGACTTACATATGGTTTTTATTGACTTAGAAAAAACCTATGACTGAGTACCAAGAGAAGTGTTGTGGAAGGCTTTGGAGAAAAAAGAAGTTCGTGTTGCATATATTCGGGCTATACAAGATATGTACGATGGAGTAACTACGAGTGTAAGAACTCTTGGAGGAGAGACAAAGGACTTTACTATAAGGATAGGTCTACATCAGGGTTCAGCTTTGAGTCCTTACTTGTTTAATCTAGTCTTAGATGTTCTTATCAGGGACATACAGGATAATATCACTAAATGTATGCTATTTGCAGATGATATAGTCTTGATTGAAGAATCGCGGGAAGAGGTTAATTATAAATTGGAGCTTTCGAGATAGGCTTTAGAATCAAAGGGTTTTCGCTTGAGTAGGAGTAAGACGGAGTATATACATTGCAAGTTTAACAAGAAGTAAGATAAATGATTTGGAGGTAAGAATTGGAGAGCATATCATACCGCAAATATCTAAATTTAAGTACTTGGGATCTTTTTCACAAAGTGATGGGGAAATTGATGGAGATATCATATACAGGATATAAGTTGGATGGTTAAAATGGAGAAAGGCATTTGGAGTGATTTGTGATCGTAAAGTACCTACTAAGCTTAAAGGAAAGTTTTGTCGGACTGCTATACGACCAGTTATGCTCTATGGGAGTGAATGTTGGGCTCTAAAGGGATAATAAGAGCAAAAAATGGGGGTAGCAGAAAGGAGAATGTTATGATGGATGTGTGATCATATAAGAAAGGATAAGATATGAAATGATTGCATACGAGAGCATGTTGGAGTGGCACCTATTGAGAAGAAGATGATAGAAAATCGGTTAAGGTGGTTTGGTCATGTGCAAAGAAGGCCATTGGAGGCACCAGTGAGAAGAGTTGATCATATGATCTTTAGTCCTGTGAAAAAGTACAGAGGAAGGCCAAAAAGGATATTGGAGGAAGTTATACAAAGGGATCTCTTGGTGAATAATATTATTGAAAACTTGATTTTTAATAGAATCCAATGGCGTTGTGCAATCCATGTAACCAAGCTCACTTAGTGGGATAAGGCTTTGTTGTTATTGTTGTTGTATGGTTAAGCCATAAGTGCTTGGAATTAGAAAGCAAATTAGAAAATCTATGTAATTTTGAACCTTTCAGCATTAAATTTATGCAGCACTCTACCATTGCGGAAATCTGAGTTTTGGAGATCTGTCTGGTTATTATTTCTGTCAATCATGTTTGTGGTTACACATTTTTTCTTCCTGTTCTTTATGTTGTTCCATCTCTAATTTGAAGTACAATCAAAGTTTGAAACCAACAGTTCAACAAACCACTATAAAAGTCCACATCTCTTAGCATTTAACCAGAAAAACTTGCGTACATTTACTTTCCTTGTAACAATGGTTATTTTTAAAAACTTAGTAGAGAAGGATTAAGATGAAGTTTCCCAGATTGGGAGAGGAAGGAAAGTGAGTGAAAACTATTATTCCATATTTAGCATTTAATAGGAGAGGGCGCAAGAGGGAATGATAAAAGGAAAGAAATATTGTGTGCTCATATATTAGCATTTAATTGAGGTTTGAAAACGTTAATGCTAGAATTTCTTTTTGTCTGGATTGATGTCTTGTATCTGAAGTTTGGTATAACTCAATCAAGTTTAAGGCATTGTTTGATCTACCAAACCTATTTAATGGGATACAGCTGGCCTTTTTTCCCCCAAAAAAGAGAATTCTGAAATGGTTGGTGAACTGCAGAAGTATTGGCAACTACTTACTTCTTTGATGATGGTTATTGTTAATCTCAGGATTAGTTATCATGCAACCAGAATGTAAGAATCACATTGGTTAACTGAAGTGTTGCTTTTTCCCCCTAGTACTAATACAATTTTCTCTGGTTTATCACCTAACAGTTTATGTGATTTGGTTTCTGTTCCTTACCATTTTGTTCTTTTTACCAGACTGTTCATGAAGGGCGCATCTACCAGTTGAAATTGTTCTGCGGCAAGGATTACCCAGATAATCCACCATCTGTTAGATTCCAGACAAGGATTAACATGACTTGTGTTAACCAAGAAACTGGAGTGGTATGTGATATTCTTGCCAAGACTTCCTATATGTAATATGATGCACTGATACTTCCATTACATTCCATTATCGAATGTGCATCTGAAATGTTACACTTTTAGATACTTGACAATACATTTCTTTTGCTATTGACTTGTGCACATATGTTTGAAATTAAATGGAGATTCTGACTATTTGTGTTAATATATCTAAGAAAGAAATAAATATTCTTCTATTAACGCTTTTGGAAATTTGAAGCACATTGGTGACGAATTGAATTGGATTGAATTTTTCTATGCACATATATATATATATGATACCCGTTCCGCTTCTGTATCCTTTTAACATTTGAAAGTTTGCAGTATCCTTGCATCCAACACGATACTCATCACTGTTGGTGCTACCTAATTGAAATGTTCCTCTTATGAATGACTAAATAAATTGCCAGGTTGACCCACATTTGTTTCCCATGCTTTCAAATTGGCAACGGGAGTGTACAATGGAAGATATATTGATGCAGCTGAAGAAAGAAATGATGTCTCCACAAAACCGGAAGCTAGCTCAGCCTCCCGAAGGTGCCTCGCTTTTATTATTCCATTTTTTCCTGCTGGTATATTTATCTCTATGTTGCCAATTGAATACACAATAGTTAGTTGTTTTTGAATAATGCATGTCGCCATCCAGTTATTTTAATACTGTATATTGAGATATTATATTATTGTATTTACCTAATTGGAATGGATCTGCATGTCTAATTAATAGATGACAATCATAAGATCAACCACAAAATTAAATAGACATAAAAATGTTAAAAGAATCAAATTGCCTAATCTCAGAGCTATAATGTAAATTGTTTATTTTCCAAAAGCTGAGATGAGGCAACTTGATTCTTTAAAATTTCCAAAATAACTGTTTAGTTTACATTATGACAAAGTCTATATATTAAGTTCTATTATATGTTGCCGAAGCTTTTGTCATAATGTAAATTATTTGTTTTTCAAGAGCTTTAGGGCTGATAATATAAATTTTGTTAATTAGAGTTATTAAATGAATTAGATGAGTTGATCTATGTTAACATATTTAATAAATAAGTTGATTGAGTATGAAATGATTATTATTCAAGTTCAAATCAAGGCTTTTTTCGATTGTTATTAACTCTTGACATGACCCAAACTTGACACAGGAGCCTGAATTGTTACCCCTGCTCCAGGGAAACTAGCTTATGTCCATATATTTATTGTTAGGTTTATATACGAGGAAGCTAAATGATCAAAATATTCAAATATTACTTGTAGGCAATGAAGAAGGCAGGATTGATCAGAAGGGGCTGGTGCTGAGATGTTGTATCGTGTAGTTTATATGAGAATCCAACAATAACAATGTAAATAAATATATTCAATAGATCATCTCAGTTCATGGGCGAGAGCATTTATAAATGTAATTATGGACCATTTACGTATGTAACTTGGAGCCATTGACAAAGAGACAGTGTATCTTCAATTTTCTTTGCGAATTGTACTGGGTAACTATTTTCATTAAAGAACCTAAATTTGGCAGTTTGAAACCATTTCATTTTGCACTTCGATCTTTTTTACTTGTGTATTGTGTTTTGAGATATGTGCAGGAATCAAGAAGTAGATAGACTAACGGGTTGTTGGGATAGAGAGGAGGGAGAGGAAAGGGAAAGTTATGTGGGCAATCTTTTCATCTATTTAGGAGTTTTGTTTAAACGGGTGACAGAAATGAGATAATATTAACTCTCTCGATTCTTCCACTTTTCAATATTTTAAATGTTTTGTATTCCTACAAATTGAGGATTTTAACTGTTATTTATTTAATTTATTATTTTTGACATTGTTTTATTTTTTTGATTTATATATATTTTTAATATTTTATTATTTTTATTAAAATAAAAATTATTTACATTTTTTGAATGGTATTTAATGTGTGAAAAATGTTATAATTATGAAATCTTTTTATTTATTTTTATTAATAATAATGAGATTTGATAATTATGATTCATATTTATTTATATATACTTATTTTTATTTTAATTCATACTTATTGACTTTAAGGTGAGTATGACTTGAGTTGATTTTTATGTTATCAAATAAAGATTATATTAATTTATGATAATTATTTTCATTAATATTTTTAATAATAATTTTATTATATGTTGACTTATGTTATTATTTTTAATAAAAATGTTTTATAAAAAAATTTGGATAGATTTTTTTTTAAATTTAGCTTTAATCATAAAAATTCATCAATAAATATTTTTTAAATTATGTAAAATTATAAAATTGCTTGCTCTTGATATGTTTTGATTTAATTATTCATTATTCTTTCTTATATAATTTTGGATATCCAAAGAAAATTATAAATTAGCTTTCTATTTTCCTACCTTCCCTCTATTTTCTTCCTTAATATCTTTCCTTTCCTTTCCTTACTCCTTAAATTTCCAAAAACACCATAAGGTTAAAGGTATGTTTAAATCCATTCGTAGAGATTGTGACTACTATATCCTTGACCGTATTATACAAATGTTATCTTAAAATCTTACTCTAGGTCTTTAGATTGTGCAAGAATGGATTTTGATTTAGTGTGTCACAACAGAAATTTTCTTTCTTTTTATCTTGCTGTAGAATATGCAATTCTCTTTAAGAGATGTGTCATGGGTTAGGCCCAAAAAGTTGATTTTTATTATACATAGATATGGAATAGATTTTGGTGTGTCACTTTTACAGTGTACTAATAGATTTAACAGTTTAAATTGATTAATTTGTGTAATATTACATAAGTTGAATGAAATTTAATGATTTAAGATTATTGATACATTGTAAAATAATGCACCATAGTCTAGACTTGTAAATATAGATTAAGTTCCATCATGCTATGTCTTTTAAAAGAATCATTTACATATTAAGGGAGATATATTTTTGATTGAAAATTTATTTTAATTTTTATAAAATTGAATTTTTATCAAATTTATTTTTGATTAAAATTTATATTAATTTAATTTTTATAAAATTAAAAATTCTCAAATTTTAATTCTTCTATACAATAATGTGGTATTACATAAATTTTATTTTATGTATAGAAGAATTAAAATTTAAACTTTTTTAATTTTATATGAATTAAATTAATACAAACTTTAAATTGAAAGCAAAATTGATAAAAATTGAATTTTATAGAGATGGAAATAAATTTTTAGTCTAAATTTTCTTGTGAGATACTTCAATCAAAAGATATTCTTAAAAAGATTAAGTACAACATAGACTTATTTATTCAATTGCATACGTGAGGAACAGTAGTGCTTACAACATTAGATAGTAATTGGATGAAGATGATAAATTGATGGATTAAGATGTATTTATCAGATTAGGAATGGAAGGATTATTGTTGATTTATTATTTATCTATGGTTTAATATGAAATTTTAAATAAATAATTGATGACTCAAAATTTTTGGATATATGATTTCACTGGCTTATCTATCCATTATTGGGATTTTCCTTCTGAGTTTAAAAACATGAAAGTCACACCTTTTAACACGTATCACCTACTTAAAAGTAACATTTTCTCTCAAGAATTACTTACACAAAAATTATAATACTGTAGTATATTATTTATTATAATATATTGATTTATTTCATTATTTTTTAACACATGATTTTTATGTCATACAGTTAATAAAAATTAAATTAGATATATAATCTCTTAACTAAAAACTTGAAAAGAAGTTGCAAAATATATGCAAAAAAATGACAATATAAAAATCAACATTCTATTACGTTGTCTTTTTATTTTAAAAATTTATACAAGAATTACATAATTTAAATAAGTATTAAATTCCAATTTTATGTAGGTTAAAGGTCTTTTTTAAAATTTTCAAAGTTGAAATTTTAAAATTGGAAAAAATATTTTATATTTTTCCTCTCATATATATATATATATATATATATATATATATATATATATATATATTAAGATAGTTTGGTATGTCCAAGGACAGGACCCAATAAAAGATAATCTTTTTATTTAAATAAACTTATTTATAATCCTGATCTGACATGTTTTAATAAATCAAATAGGCTAAATGACGTTAAAATTTAGGGCGTTCGTAGGCCATGCTGGCCTGTTTGCTCCCTCGCTGCACACTAAAGATATGGACATCGGTTACCTTTTTAATGCTTTACGATTTAGCTTCCAATTGAGGCTTGTCTGCTCAGGAAGTTAGTTTACACGTTAGAAGAGGCTGTGAAAGCCCTTGTTTGTTACTAGGACGGTTGCTTGTAAACGCAAACAAGCTCGAGATTGCCCAATGTGAACGAATTAAAGATAAAATCATCGTATCATCTCTAGAATTGTATAAATGCTGTAAAACTGTTTTAATTATGAAATTAGTTATCCAGTTCATAATTTTTTTGGTAAACAAAACGATTGATAATTTAATACATATTGAAGAATGAAATGGATTTTAGAAAAATTAATTAATTGTTCCTTAATTAATTAGTGTCAACATTATCTAATTAAATTAACTTGCAACTTCTTACAATTTTCAAAATATAAATATTCAAATGAAATGGCAAATCCATACCCAAAAAAAATTGAAAAGGCAATTATATGATATTATAAATTAATAAATTTTTTATATATTAGACGAGTTAAAGATAAAATAGAAATGAACTCATTTCGTCTACTATCAAATGAGTTCGTTATTGGTTAACAAATCTTTTTTTGTATAAAAAATTGTATTTTTTTATAAAATTATGTATGTGTTTAGAATATGAAGACACTTTTGCAGCATGAATAATTATAGTTATAAAAATGTCTAAATTTATGGGGAAAAAAAAATAGAATCTTGTGTAAAAGTCATGAGAGTTTATAAAAAGTTTACATGAAATTGTATTGGTACACCTATTTTTGATGAAGGATCCCCAACAAATCCTTTTGTTAAAATAGCTTTCAACTTTCTCTCTCTTTATTTTTTGAATAATGGTGGGAATAATTAAACTATTAATCGAACACATGCGAAAATTAGGAATTGAATTCTAGATACAATGAAAGATACAAAAACTTTGGAAAAACATGGAATTGGTACTCCTTTCCTTGGATCCCCAACAAATCTTTTTATTAAAATAGCTTTCAACTTTTCTCTTTTTTTTTTGATAATGATAAAAATGATTAAACTACTAAATGTATACATACGAAGATAAGAATTAAATTATGAATGTAATGAAAGATATAAAAACTTTCGAAAAACATGAAATTGGCGCTTCTTTCTTTGATGAAGGATTCCTAACAAATCCTTTTATTAAAATAGTTTTCAACTTTGTTTTCTCCTTTTTTTATTTAAATATACACATATAAAGATCAGAAATTAAACTATAAATATAACGAAAGATATAAAATTTTCAAAAAAACATGAAAATATCTTTTGATCTAAGGCTTCTTGGCAAACTTCTCTTTTTTTAAATAGGCTTTGAATTCAATCATTGAATACGTACGGAAGAAGTTGATCTACTACTGTTTGAAGAGGACAGACAGCACCTCTATCTTTAACAGCTGCGAAGCAGTTAAGGTAATTACTCACCCCCCCCCCCCCCCCCCCCCCCGCCGGGGGGGGGGGATTAAGATAAATAAATTGGCACCACATCGATTTTGGAAAATGTCTAAAATTCCCCTCAAACTAATGAAATAAGAAACACTCGAATCTTATAAAGTTTATCTCTAAAATACCCCTTACCTCCGCTAGAAACCAAGCCACTTTCACTCTTTCCTCCCTGTTAGCAAAACAACTGTTCATATTTATTTTCCCGTCATTTTTCATTCATTCTTTTCGGGGGACGCCAATTTTTCTAAAGAAATATTCGGTTTTGCAAAGCCAGTTTTTATAATGAAAGAAGCAAAGGTTCTCGATTTGTGTTTATTTTTGCTTTTGACAATTTTCCTCAAATTTTTGAAAAAAAAAAACTTTTTTTTTTCATTTTATTATAAAACTTTCATTTTTCTGATTGGGATTCTTGTTTCAATGATTTTGGTGATTAATTTCTCACTTTCTTTATTGATTTTCTCTAAGAGTTTCCTCATAACCATTTGATAATTGAATGAAATTGAGAATAGAATGGCCATGTGGTGTGGTGACGGTGGCAAAGAATTGTTCGGAGGACATTGCAATGGTGGTGGCAAAAGAAAATTGTGGGGTGAAGGAAGGGGCCGGGTCTGTGAATCGTGATTCGATAACCAGAAAAAAAAAAGAATTATTTCTAAAAATAAAGGAAAGTTAAGTAATTGAATCCTCATTTATATGCAATAAAATAATTTTATTTTTAAAAGATATACTAATCTTATTTGTATTTAACAAAGATAATTTTACTTTAAAAAATACTAACTTAACTTCTAATATTATGAAATAATTATTAATTATTGTTAAAATGAATGTTTTATTAATACACATTAAATAATAAAAATTATCAAAAAAATATATCTCAATATTTTTTTATAATATTTACTAAAAGATATATGTATTCTTGTCATCAAAGTCTTAAGTATAGTTAATAAATTAATTTATAAATTTAAATTTAATCTATTATTAGTGCAAATCAATTTTATACTGTTACTCAAGTATTATCAAAAGAATTATCGTATTATTAAAAAATTATTAAAATCTTTTTACTATCAAAAGAATTCTTAATTAATATTAATTTTTTAATAAACTATCATCTTTTTATTCACTGATAATATAAAAAATTTTGTATTGGTGGTTGATCAAATTTAAACTCTTAATTTATTAGGCTCAAACAATGAAAATATAAGTTGACTAATATTTTCTTTTATCCTTTTTATCCTTTTTATTTTAAATTGAAGTGTCTTAAATAGTTATAACATAATAAATACTTTATTTTTACAACTCTTGTTATTTGTATTTTATTTGTTATATTATTTTTTATAATTGTGTTGCTAAAGTGATAGAATTTTATTGCGGTTTATGTAGGAAGATTATATTATAATTGAAATTACAATTACTTATGTAATAATATGTTAATTTTGAATCTAAAATTTATTCCTTCTTTCTTTGAATTTAAAATATTTTAAGTAGTTAAAACAATATCACTAAACTTAAACTATAGGTTTTATTTTAATTTATTCCTTGAGTATATTTCAGTAATGGTGCATGACAGAAGAAAATAAACCCTATAAAGAGTACAACATGGTATCTTCGGTTTGGGTAATATACTCACTAGCAAAAATAACGTTTTGTTTATTTAATATTTAGAAGGGCAAAATAGTCATAAAATTTTGGAAAAAATAATAGAAAATAATCAATCCAAATAGAACGTCAGACTGGGGGTGGGGGAGAGATGCAAAATTTTAACATCTTTCAAAGAATGATTACGGTATTTTTTAAAATCAAGAAGATTTGCGTATATTTACTCCTAATCTTAGAAGTGGAGTGGGAAAGTAATTTACGCAACAATTAAAAAGCAAAACAAAGATGTTGTGAGGCTTAAGATGTTAAACTTTGCGTTGTTCTAAAATCCAAAGTAAGCTCCCTTCTTTACGGGACTTGAAGAGGGTCACCCGTCACGTGGGTTAATGCCTTAATGGTTACTTAACTCATTTCTAATCTAATCTAATCTAGTATGCTCTATTTTAAAAATAGAATCGGTATGCACCAAGCTTCTAGCCTATTTTATAAAATAAGTTAGGTTGTATTTTTTTAAACTTAGCCTGTCAATATATCATGTTGGTCCATATTTTTATATATTAAATAATATAATATATATACTATTTAGAAGATACTTTTTTATATATTTTAAAAAGTGTATGAAAAATTTTAATACATTTTTATTCTTATAATTTTAAATTATATTAGAATTATTCATATAATTAATTTACAATTCTTATTGGGATATTTAAATATATTTTAAGATTGAATCTTATTTAAATTGAGTTTGAATTAAGCTAAACTTTAAACTTTATAATTTCAATCAAAGTGAATTCAAAGCAAAATATTATCATCAGTTTGAACTCGAGAAACTTTCTATATTAATTGAATTATGTTTGATAATATGTTGATTTGAGTTAACTTATATAGGCTAACAAATTAGGGTTAAACCCTTTAGAAAAAATTAGGATTTAATTAATTTATTTTATTAGGATTTATATGCACATGATAATTATTTATTTGTTATGAATACATTTAGGGTGAGAATTAAATTGAGAAAAATAAAGTTTTATAGCAAATATGGAAATAATTAAATTGGATTGAAAGTAGTATGAAATTAAGTTTAAATAGGTGTGTACAAAGGAAATTTAGAAATTTTTATTCCAATTTCACTCCTCATTTACTTTTAAATTACAAAAATGCCCTAAAAAATACCCAAAGTCACCTTATATGTTCTAAAGGTACTTAGAACACATTTGGTTTAAAAACCAATCAAGTGTATATCCATTTGGTTCTGAAAACCAATCAAGCGTCTCTATCCCTCGTCTCCTTCTTTGCAATTTCTCCATTCCAAATCTATTAGCTTTGGTAACAGATTTAGTTAGGAAACTTCAAGAAACATTACCTACATATCTTCAATTAAGATATTCTTCCTAGAAACTAAGTTTTAGTTAGTAGATATACAAGTTTTATTTGATAATGGAAGCTAAGTTGGAATTGAGATTCTTCTTCTAATTTAGGGTTAAATTGTTATGGTATAAGGCAAGCCAAGCATTCTTCTAACCTTTTCTCATGTCCTCCATGCCACTATAAGAAGATAAACTACTTAAAAGCTAATGATTTTATGCATGGTTTCATTTAATAAAGTGTTGATGTTATTATGCTACCAAAATTGATTTAGTTGATGAAACGAAATGTTATGGCATAAATTGTTAGTAGTATAGGAATATGTGTAGATGGTGAATTTGTGTTGGTTTTTGGATTTATTGATGTGTATGTGTTAGATTTGGGGAAGTTTGACCATATTTATAATGTTTTTGCAAAACATTTGCAAATTTGGACATTTTACTTGAGTATGTAAGCAAGTACAAATCCAGAATTGCTCTTTGAATGTCTATATTTGAGTATATACTTAAGTGTCACAATATGGGAGCTTTTTGATTGGCATAAATGAGTATATACTCGAATATGAGTGCCAAAATTGCTTCTTAGAGCTTTATTATTTTGATGATGAAATTTCCAAAGGATATGTGATTATAATTGATATATGTTTATGATTATGTTGTTATGTTTGATTTTGGAGATTCAAGGGTGTGTTATGGAATAGTAATGTGAAATGAATGGACTCTTATAGAAATATTGTAAAATGGTATTAAAATTAAAAATAGTTTATGAATAGCTAAAGTAATAGGAGGAATAAAGTTATGTTTGTAAATGGTTAAGAATGAAGAGAGTCATAAGGTGGTTTTAATTATTTATTATGTTTATGAATTAATTATTTTCTTATTTAATTATTTTTAGGTTAAATTATACTCTAGGTCTTTGTACTTTTTTATTTTTTTTTCTAAGTGAATACTTATAGTTTAAAAGTTTTGAATTTGATACTTTCATTCAAATTCAAATTAGGTTCTTGCCATTAATTTATTATCAATTTTAGATGACATGCAAAATGTTTGTTGACTAGACTTAAAAGATGCCAATTCAATTGCCACATAAGCATAGTAAATACAATCTAGATCCTTATACTTTGATGAGTTTTTTAAATAAATTCCTATACTTTAGTAGAATTTTGAATTAGGTCTCTAATAAATGTAAGAAAGAAGAGAAAAGGAAAAAAAATAAAAAAAGTAAAGCATGATAATTAAATTCAAAATTTGATTTTAGTATCATTGATATTAAGGTAAACTAAAGACATATTAAATAATTTAAATAATATTTTTAATAAAATACTAATAATTTAGAATTTGATTAACTAAAAATACTATACCATTTAATAATATTAAATTTTAGAGTTTGTTATAAATGGAAGTAAGCTAAATACACATTAAGTAATTCGAATAAAAAATTTACTAAAACTTATAAATAAGAATGAATAATTATTTATATTTTTATGATAAATAGTAAAATAATTTAATAAATTCAAAAATTAGAAATATAATTATTTTAATTATTTAATTTGACAAAATTATATATATTTTTTCATGCTAAATAATTTATTATTTTATTATGCATACCTAAACAAATCTAACCCATTTTATTAGTTATATATTATTTCTTTACCTTAATTGCTACTAATAATCAAACATATAAGCAAGGGCCTACAATATAATTTTACCTATAAATAATATCATACAATCGACACTATTGACAATTCGTATATTTAAATAGATCAATAGTTCTATATAGATGAAATTCACTTACTACATTTTTGTGTACAAGTTGATTATTTTCATAAATAGTATTTACACGAATTTCATTTTTTTTTAAAAAAAGCTCAAATTACATTTCAAGTTCTTCTAATTTTATAATTTTTTAATCTAAGCATTTATACCTTAAAATTTTTTAATTGAATACTTAAAATTTTTTGTAACTTTTAATTAAAAACATACTATAAATCTATTGCCCAAATATGTTAATGTAAATAAAGATGATTTCATAAAAGATAACATATATTTCTTAACGGTATTTGAAAAGTATTTCTAACATATAATTATGAATAACAATTAAAGAATGAACCATTTCTAAGTATGTGTTTATTTTTGTAGAAAATTATTTTTTTAAAAATAAAATTAGTAAAAAAATAAATTTTTTACTTGATTATAGGATAAAAATTGGACAGACGGAAAAAAATAGTAGGAATTTTTTTTAGCACATACAGATAAAGAATGAGTGTAAAATTGATTTGTTATAATTTTTCCTTTGATTATTCAAGTTAGAATTTCATTTGAAAGGTAATTAAATTTATCATTCAACTTAATTTAATTTTTTTATCTAAACAAGTAAAGAAAAATTATTTTCTTCTTATTTTATCTTCATCTAAATAAGAAAAAAGAAAAAAATTTCATTTTTTTAATTTTATTCATTTCTTTTAAAATTTATCAATTGGATAATAGAACATAAAATAAAGGGAAAACAAGACAAATCTAATATATTTATGCCTGAATGCAATTTGTACAAGTAGTAAGAAGGATATTTTGAAATATTCACCCATTAGATGCTTAAGGATTCAAAACCATTTTTTTCCTTAAAGCTTATTGGTAATTTTCATAGTAGTGCTGGACAAGCCAAGTGTTAAAGATATTGACATAATTGAAAATTAATGTATCTACATTAAAAATAAATAAATTATTTAATCTTATTTAAAAGTCTTAGTACATAATTTATTTGAATTACTTAATGTGTAATTATCTTATTTTAATTTATGACAAGATCTAAACTTTAATTTTATTAAATGTTGTAATATTTTTAGCTAATAAAATTATAAATTATTAGTAGTTTACTAAAAAATATTATTTAAATTATTTTAATTATTTAATATATATTTAGTGTACCTCAATATCAATGACAGTAAATTTAGAATTTAAATTTAAATATCATACTTTATTATTTTTCTTTCTTTCTTTTCCTTTTCTTTCTTTCTTCCATTCAACGAGGACTTAATTCAAAATTTTAAAGAAGTATAGGGATCTATTTAAAAATTCATGAAAATATAAGGAACTAAATAAATTTGCTATGTTTATGTAGCAATTCCAAGTTGGCAAATAGCAAACAATTTGCTACATCATTTAAAATTAATGGTAGCTTAACAATAGAGACCTAATTAGCGTCAACACCTAATTTTATTTACATAATTATATAACTAAAACAAAATATAATAACAAATTTTAAAAAATAAAAATAATAAAAATTTATGCAAGGTAAGTTAAGTTTTTTTTTAAGGAGAGAATAGTGGTTATGGAGCTGCCAAGACTTTGGATCTTATGAAACACAATTTTCTCCTTCAACCTACAAGATGTCAAAATTTTCAGCCATTATAGCTAACTTAGCATGTGCGATGGATGGTGATTCTTTGTTTTTTCGGCAAACCAATTAAAAAAGAAATCTTTAATATAAATTTTATTATCCAATTCTTTCTTTATAAGATGGGAAATGAAAACCAGTTGAGAGGCATTCAAAAATTTTTCAGAAGAACAAGTAAAAAAAATCTTTAGATTCACATCCTTTTGCTTTCTTTCTTAAAAATCTAATGCTTGAGATATTAAAACCCTCACCCCTAGAAAGTTTTAGATAAATTTCGAGCAAAAATGTAAATTCTTCTTCTCATTTACAAAGCATATATTGCAATATTTTGTTTATAATAAAAAAATTTATAACAGTTGTTTATTTTGAAAAATGATGTTAAGAGGAGTATGAAAAAAAATTAGGAGATAAAAAAATTGATGAAGTGAAATAAAAAGAAAGAAGAGTAAAAGAAAGAAACTAACCTTATTTGTGGTGGATATGAGATGTGAAAGAAAAGGAAGAAATAAAAGAGGAAATTGTGTAAGAAGAACTTGATGAGAATAATTTAAGTGAAAAGTGTTTATGGAATGTAGATGAGGTAGTATATATATATATATATGCTTACATTGTTTTAAAAGGATGGGATAACACTTGTATTGTCTTCATCCTATCCCTTGTTACTTTTATTTATTTTTTGTTTATTCCTTTTTGTTAAGGAAAAGAATCCAATACTTTGTTGTTTAATATATGATGTTAAGGCGTTATTTTTGTATAATTCCTATGATAGAATAAATTAAAATAGTTTGGAAGTTCAATTTATTTTAATATTATTGAAATGAAAGATATTTTAAAATTAAATTGGATGAGTTAATTAAACAAAAAAATCTCAATATTATTGCATATAAAAATTATCTTACATTTATCATTTTTTACATATGATGTATTTTAATTGATTTCACTCTGTTGCATTTATACATTTATTTATAATTTTTATTTTTTAAAAAAGTAATATATTATAAATATAAAATGGATATTCCTTTTCAAAAATGATATAATGGATGGGATGGCATAGTCATTGTGCCATCCCACCCTACATAACTCTTTATTTTATTATTTATTTACTTAAAAGAAAAATTCCTCCTTGTGTTTTAATAATATTGTTACGGTATTATTTTATGTAATTTCTATGATGGAAAAATTAATATAGTTCAAAAATTTAGTGTATTTTAACATTCTTAAATTGAGAGATATTTTTAAAGTTAAATTAGCTGAGCTAATTAAACTAAAAAAAATTTCAATATTATTGCACATAAAAATTATATTATATTCATCATGTGCACTCATTATTTATTTTATACATTTTTATGATGGTAGAATAATATTAAAATTAATTATAAGTATAGATAATATAATTTAAATTTTTTGAATAATTTCTTCATTCAAATTTATCTATAAAATTAGACAAATTTAATGCTTTAAAAATTATGAATTAATATTGAAATTATAATTTTAATTTTTCAAAATAATTTTTTTATTTAGATTTAGTCATGAAATTGGATAAATTTGATACTCTAAATTAAAAATTATTGATTTGGTAGTTTTTTAAATAAATAAATAAGATTACTTAAAATAGTTTTTCTTTATCTTATCATTTAAAAGCTATATTACAAAATAAAAATCTTTTAAAATAATAAAATAGAAAATTTTCAAAAAAATTAAAATAAAAATATTTCAAAAATAATAAAATTTATGCCAATGAAATATCAAAGTTAAGTAATCCAATTATAAGTATTATTATGACGGTACTTAATATTATTAAGGTATTTTATTTTATTCAAATCCTACTATGAAGTTGAACAAATTTTACACCAAGTCAACTAAAATTAAAATAATCATATTAATATTTTATAAAATCTTAAAAAATAAAATTAATTAAAATATGTGAGTATTGTCACAATATTACAAGAGCGGTGTCTAAAAAATTTCTTTTCTTATTTTTATTAAAAAATATATATTTTCATAATATCATTTTGTGACAATTGTTGTGGGCATATATATTATTTCAAAAAGTAATAACTTTAAACTACCCATTTTTACAAGGATCATACATCACTTTTGATATTATAAGGTATGACATACCAGTCACATTTTATATAAAAATACACATATAGTATAATAAGAACTATTATAATATATTTTTAAGATAGAATTAGAATAAAAAATGATTGGTGGTGACTTTATTTTCTTTCTTTTCATACTCGAACATTACAAGGAGGCATGAAGTTGTTTGCCTCCCACCATCAACTACAAAACCTATCTGATAGCTTGGCGACTTTATTGGGAATAAATTGGAGTTAGGCTATTATGTTTCTTCTTTTTCTATCTTAACTTTAGATTTTCTTGGTCTATATTGGTTTAATGTTTTCTTACATGTGTTTATCTTGTTTATCTTATTATGGTTATTTTTATTTATTTTATGTAATTTAGTTTTGCAAAGATTGTGAAATAGTTGATGTTCTTTCTCACACATTATGCTTTATGGATCTCACATATATATCACAAGCCTAATAAACCTCCTACTTAGGCTTTACATTACCTTTTAGGATTAGCTAAGGGAGATACCTTCATGGGATCATCGATCTTCATGTAGGCTGGTGAAACACCCTCACTCAAATTGAACTTTTTCCATTTGTAACCTATTATAGGTGAGGACTGGGAACCTTGCCAGTCTATGATGGTGATAGTAAAGACAATTTGGAGACCTTTTATCAATTAGGTGTTATAGAACTTTAACTTGGCATAAATTAGAGTAAATTTAGAATCACCTTATTTAAGAAAAAGTTTATTCTAGAAGAGGAAATTTCAAGCTTAAGGAAAAATCCTTGTAAAATACATGAGAGAACTCTTTTATCTAAGCCGTGCAAATTTACTCAACAAACAATCATTAAGCCATATATTAGTTCAACTGAATGGGTAGCCCTCATTTTAGAAATTAAACTTGAATGGATTTAATCTTATTTTAACTAAGTGTGATTGTTGTTTTTGTTCCTTGACATCTTGTATTTCATCATATATAGATATTATTAAAGGCCATTCATATTACTTGAGCTTGTTTAAAACATGGAAAAATAAAGTATTGAATTTGCAGTTGATTATGAACTTCAAGGATTAATATTACAAGAATCTGAGACCACTTATTAAAAAAAAAAGGATTATCTTTAAAAAGGGAATACTTCACAATTGCCTGAAATAGGAAAAATAGATTGAGTAGAATGATATGAAACCTTGGATCTAAATTTGGCATAAGATGGAAAAGAAAGATGCTGTTAAAGATAAGTGTGGAAATATTGCACATTTGTTATTTATTCCAAATAACATCCCTATATTGAAAGCTATGTTGTATTTTTGGGATCCATTTTATTGCTGCTTTATATTCAATTAACATGACATGACTCCTACCATTGAAAATTATAAGGAGCTTCTTGATATTACAATCGTCACAAAAGATAAGATATATTTTCACGAGAGCAAAAAGGCTACAAGACAATTGGTGAAAATGATAGAAGTTCAAACTAATGAAATAGCAAAGCACGTGAAAGAAAAAAAGGATAGTTGTTATTTGCCTATAGATTACTTGTTGAGGTTTGCTTAAGAATACATTAATAGTAATCATGGTTTAGCAATGCTATCCTTGGCTATTTATAGTTTGGTAATATTTCCTAAAGCAAGAGGACATATAGATGGGCATGTAATCAAGTTATTTGAAAAGATCAAGCATAAAATTAATTCGGTCCCAATGATTTTGGCAGAAATAATTACATCACTTAATTATTGTTGGATAAGAGGAAAAAGTCAATTCAAGGGTTGTGCTTAATTATTAATAGTGTGAATGCTTAGTCACCTCTTTAATGTTGGTTGCTTTCAATATCCTAAGGTTAAGTTCACACCCTATCATTATATAAATAAGAATCCTTTGCAAGAATTCATTACTAACAATTGGCCATAGCAAACACCATTTAGAAACTAATAGATTAATTATTTCAAAGAATTGAAAGAAGTCTTATAAAGATAATAAGGGTTTAAACAATTCATTCTAATAACCTATGGGTTATCTGATATGGAATATTCCTACGAAGATAAGGCCTAACTATTAAAGATTAAAGAAGTTATTGAAGCTTGGAAGCTAGTATATCAAGTAGAAGCTAGATAATTCTCTAATGCAATAACTAAGGGTATTTACTATGGCAAGCAAGTAGGGGGAAAGGCTTCATTACCTTTAAGGTTAAAAGCCTCAGACCACCAATGCATTTGTTTCCTAAACCAATTGATTACTAGGCTGAGGCAGAGGCAAAGTATGAAGTGACATATTATCAAGCTCAAGAGTAACAAGCCATAATGATTGCCAAAAATAAGAAGTTATTAACTGAGAAAGATATATAGGTTAATAAGTCGAACAAAGATAAGGAAAGAGTATGGGAGTTACAAAAGTCATACTAAGAAGAAGCTTTGAAACATCATCAAAAGCTTCAAAAAGTACATTATAAAATAAGGGAGTTCAAGCAAAAATGTCAAGGTCTTGAAGAAATCATTAAAAGAAAAAGCAGTAAATATGAAAATGAGAAACTTGATCTTTAATTACAATTACAAGATCTAAGTTAGCAATTAGAGGCGGATCATGGTACAATTCATCAATTAAGATTGCAAAATAACATATTGCAAGATGATAGTATAGAAATAGAGAAGAAATCAAATGAGGTTTAACAATAGACAAACAAATTGATTGGAGAAATAATGATAGTTATTGAGAAGACTTAAAAGAAGGCAAGGATAACTTGGGAAATTGAAGTAAAACTTCCACCAAGTAATGCTCAAGAATTCCTCTTTAATATTAGCAAAGATTTAGAGTAGCTTGATTAATTCTACTAAAACTTGAAGTTTATGATTGATAACAATAAATTGTGTAATCATTTCCTTAATATATATAATAGAATGAGTGACCTTTTAGCAATATCATTATCACATAATCATATCATTACATTCGTATATTGTTTGAATATATACATATTCATTATTCATCCATGTGTCTAAAAGGGTAAAGCATCATAGCTCATCTTAAAGGAGAAACCTTGCTTACTTTACATCCATATTGGACTTGTTCCTAAGCAAAGATCATGGAAGATATATACAGAAACCAAGAACAAATGAAGTAGGACATTGATAAGTTGAAAAAGCAACTAGAAATAATCATGAAAAATTTTACCATTTTTAGAATAGAAGAAAATTGGAGAAGGAGTATCTTTGAATCAGAATTAGAATCAATATCAAAATGTACCTCCCCTAAGCATCTCAATGTATCCACCTAGATTTACACCCATTGATACCCTAAATCCTTCGCACCAACAAGTCATAATTCCATCAAAAAGCAATGTACCTTCTTTAAAAGCTAAATTAATGTTACAACCTCCACTAGGGATGCAACATTACTATAATCTAATTCCTATATTCTACTTCAAGAACTATGACACCAAATGAGGGCATGCATGCATTAGACTATATTCCTAATCTTGATGACCCTAAAATGCAAAAAGAACTTAAGAATTCTCAATAAGGGTCTATCGAAGACTCTAAAAGTAAAGAGAAATTAGAAATCTGGGAAGAAAGACTATAAGCAATAGAAGGATTCAATAAGTATAGAAAGGTAGATGCTTTAGAATTATGTCTTATACTTGATATAGTTATTCCTCCTAATTACAAAGTACAATAATTTGAAAGGTATAATAGGACTAAATGCTTAATGAACCATTTGATATCTTATTGTCAAAAAATGGCATTTTATGCTCAAAATGAAAAGTTACTACTTTATTTTTTTCCAAGAGAATTTGACTAGTGCTACATTGAAATTGCATAGCAAACTTGGTTAAAATAAGTTGTGACATTAGAAAGACTTGGCTAATGCTTTTCTAAGTTGATACCATTATAATATTGATATGGCTCTAGATAGAATGAAGTTGTACAACATGGAAAAGAAATCCACTAAAACATTTAAAGAATATGCTCAATGATGGAGGGATTGGTTGCTCAAGTACAATCACTTATGTTTGACAAAGAGATGGCTTTAGCATTTATTAGCAAACTCCCTCTCTTTTTTATGATAGAATGATTGATAATGCTTCCACCAACTTTTCTAATATGGTTACTATTAGGAAGAGAATTGAACATGGCATAAAAGTTAGAAGGATACTTGATAACTTAAGTGAAAATATAAGTTTGAAACGGTTGACAATTAGTAAGAAAAAGGAAAGGGAAGTACATAATGTTAATCATAATGAAAGGTAGAAAGCAAGACAAATGAAGCTTAAATAGCGATATGTAAATCAATCATTCCAATCTCATTTCATGCTTTATCCATCTATGGCTTCAGCTTTTCAAGCACTATATGTACAACCTTGTTCCATTCCCTAGCATGTGTAAAGTGGAAGCTCTCAAATGATTCAACCCTCAAGTCAGAACTCTTATTAAGGAGCTAATTAAAGAAGGACTCAAAATGATCAAAAGAGAAGGCCCATGTAGTATAATTGCATCTTTATATCTTATACCAAGCTTCTGCCTAAACTCCTCCAAGATAGCAAGGTAAGTCTGGCCTCGATGAAACTAGTATAACCTCTATATCCAAGATGGTATGATCTAAATGCCAGATGCAATTACCATGCAGAAGCTATAGGTCACTTTACTAAAATTTGTATTGCTTTAAAAAATAGGGTCCAAGCTTTGCTTGATGCTAAATGGCTAAGCTTTGAAGGCATAATTGGAGTACCTGATATGACTCACAACCTCTTTCCTAACCATGGAAATTCTAAGGTCAATGCCATTTATGGAAAATTAATGGAGTACATTAAAACGAAGGTATCTGAAATAAAGATGCTAATAAGAATTATTTTCAAAATCCTACAAGAAACATGGCATGTCCACTTATGGTCATCACAAACAAAAGCTCAGTATTATGAAAAAACTTGTGAATTTCATGGAAGTGAAGTGGACATTCTATTAAAGATTGTATTGGCTTTAAAGAAATCCTTCAAGCCTTAATGGATGATCAATTAGTTCAAATAGGTTACACTATTAAGGATATTAATGTTAATGCAGTTAAAGATTCTAGCTTCTCTTCTGCTTAAGAAATTAATAAAGTAGGAAATACATAATGATCCCTATTTATTCCTAAGCCTTTTACAATTTGATACAATGAAAAGTGTGTTTGTTAGTTTCTTCAATGCCTTTGTCTAAGAATCCAAAGCTAATAAAAATTAAAGTTCAAGTCCTTTTCCATGAAAGAAAACTAATACGGTGTTGTAAGATTATACATGTCAAGTTCTTTCTAGCAATAATAGTGTTCCTATTGTACCCATGCCAACTTTAACCATTACTAATATTCTTGGAATTAGTGGAATCACCCAAAGTGGTCATTGTTATACCTTAGAAGAATTAGAAAAGCATAGGATGTAAGAATTAGAAAGGTAAAGAAGAAGAAAGGATAAATCATTAACAAAAGAAGTTGTCATAAAAGGTAATCTTAAAGAAAAGTAAGGTAACTCTATTAGACTCCAAGATGTTGAATATTAAAAAGTGTGACTTAAGAAGAAGCTTGTGAGTTCTTAAAACTTATAAAGCAAAGCAATTATAAAGCAATTGAGTAGTTAAATCACACACCTGCTAAATTTCTTTATTATCCTTATTCTTGAATTTAGAAGCACATCACCATGTGCCAACGAAAATGTTAAATCAAGCTTATGTTTGCTATGATATCTCGATTGAAAAACTTAATGGCATTATTGGCAACATCATTATAGATAGTTACCTTATCTTTACTAATGATGAGATACCATCTAAAAGAATAGGTTGTAATAAAGCATTTCACATCTCAGTCAAGTGTAAAGATCACATCATAGCAAAAGTCCTTGTTAATAATGGCTTATCTTTAAATTTGATGCTAAAATTAACATCATCCAAGCTTTTTATGGATGAATCTTATATAAGACTTAGCATTATGGTTGTGAGAGCTTTTAATAGAACCAAAAGAGAGCTTATTAGCAACACCAAACTCTCTATTCAAATTGGCCCACACACTTTCAACATATTATTTTAAGTTATAAATATTAATTTGGTGTATAGTTTCTTATTAGTTCACCCATGCATTTATTCAGCTGGAGCTGTGCCATCCACCTTACACCAAAAATTAAAGTTCATAATAAAGAGCAAGTTAATTATTATATCTAATGAAGTGGATATGCTAGTTATAAAGTCTTCAAGTACTCTTTATGTTAAAGCAATAAAGGAGGCACTTGAAAGTGCTTTGCAAACTTTTGAAATTGCAAATGTCACCTACATCTAAGAATGGTTACCTCTTCTAAAACCATATCTATCTTTTACTTTCATGATGGTTGCCAAATTTTTTCTTGAACATAGGTATGAGTGTGGAAATGGATTGGGAAAACATTGTTAGGGTGGTAAAATTTTTTTGAAACTTCCAATCAATCATTTTAGATTTGGGTTAGGATATAAGCCTACAAGAGAAGATCAAATAAGAATCATCAATAAAAAGATGAAGAAACAATTAGTGTGCTTTAAAAATTATGAGCTACAAATTAAGGGAGTTCATATTTGTGACCTAAAGAAAAGTTTAAAAAATGCTAGATTTTACAACCAAGTCCTGATAATAGAGGATATCGATACAAATAGAAAATTCAACTTGGTGTATTCTTGTAGTTAGGACTTTGAGCTCAACAATTTTGAGAGCATTGAACTTTCTACTATCCTAAAGACTAATGCAAAGTAATTTCATGTAATCATCCCTGAAAGTTTTGCCTAAAGCCTCAAGATTTAGGTTATCGAAGGGCTTTTATATTTCTATTCCAATAATTACTTCATATAAATATTATACTTCATGATCATTTCCCTTATTTTTTTAGCTTTACTTATTCTATCCTTTTTCTTTCTTTATAAATCCTCTTTGAACCCAAGTTTGAGCATGCTATGATTAAGAATGATGCTTTACTCCTTATATATAATTTCAATCATCCTATTGATAATATTAATAATGATGAGGAAGATGAAATAAAGGCCTCCATTGAACTTTTAATTTTACTTGAATAAGAAGAAAAAGAAATCTAACTTTTTGAAGAATCAATCAAGATAATTAATTTGAGCATTGAAATGGATAAGAAAGAAGTATAGATTAGTACTTTAATAACTAAAGCTAAAAAAGAAAAGTTGATTAACCTCCTTTGTGAATATAGTGATATTTTTACTTGTTTATATTAAGACATGCTTAGGCTGAATACCAATATAATTGTTCATAAATTGCCATTGAAACCTAAGTGTAAACCAATGAAGCAAAATTTGAGAAAAATGAATCCTAAAATGAGTTTGAATATAAGAAAAGAGGTTAAGAAGCAATTTGATGTTAGGTTCCTCATAGTTACTAAATACCCAAATGAGTTACTAATATTGTTCTAGTTTTGAATAAGGATATGAAGGTTTGAATGTATGTTAATTATTAAGATCTAAATAAAGCTAGTTCTAAAGATAACTTTACTTTACCACATATTGATGTTCTAGTTAATAACACTACTGGATATGTCATCTTTTCTTTTATAAATAGTTATTTAAGTTACAATCAAATTAAAATGGATCCTTAAGATATGGAAAAGATGATTTTTATTACTCTTTAGAGCACTTATTGCTATAAAGTAATGCCATTTGGGCTAAATAATGTGGGGGTAACTTATCAAAAGGCTATGGTAACCCTATTTCATGACATGATGCATAAAGAATAGAGGTATATGTTGATGATAGGATTGCAAAATCTAAAATAAAAGAGAATCATGTTAAAGATTTAAGAAGGCTATTTGAAAGGTTAAGAAAGTCTCGATTGAGGTTGAATCTAGAAAAATACACATTTCGTGTGAGATTAGGGAAGCTTTTGGGATTTATGGTCAGCTAACAAGGAATTGAAGTTAACCCATATAAAGTTTGAGCCATTGTGGAAGTGCTAAGTCCATGCATAAAGAAAGAAGTTCGAAACTTTGTAGTAAAATTGAATTACATAGCAAGATTCATATCCTTATTGACAAACCATATGAGTTAATATTCAAACTATTACATAAGAACTAACCTATTTAATGGAATGAAGATTATTAAATGGCATTCAAAAAAAATTAGGCAATACTTGTTGAAGCTACTAATTTTGGTACCTTTAACACCCAATAGGCCTCTTATCATGTATTTATCTATTTTGGAGGAATTCATGAGTTATGTATTAGGGAAACATGACAAATCAGGAAGGAAAGAGCAAGTTGTATATTTCTTGAGCAAGAAGTTCATAAGTATAAGGCTAAGCATTCATTATTAAAGCAAACTTATTATACTTTAGCATAGGTAACTTGTCATTAAAGGTTGTACATATTAAGTTATACCACATGGTTAATATCAAAGATGAATCCTATTAAGTATATTTTTAAGAAACTTGTTTTTACTAGTAGGATCACAAAGTAGTAAGTGCTCTTGTTAGAATATGATATTATCTATGTCACATAAAAGGTAATAAAAGGTAGTGTTCTTGTTGAATTCTTGGCTAATAAACCTATTGAGGATTATGGGTCAATGCAAGATGAATTTCCTAATAAAGACATCATGACCTTATTTAAAAATAAAGAAGACGTCAAACATGATACATGAAGGTTATTATTTATAGAGCATCTAATGCATTGGGGCATGGTGTTGGTCCCATAACAATTTCCGCTAACAAAGACATTATCTCATTTATAGCCAAACTTTGCTTTAACTACACAAACAACATGGTTGAAATGAAGCTTATGCTTTAGGTATTCTTGTAGCAATAAATTTAGGAATAAAAATTCTAAAGGTATATGGAGACTTCGCACTAGTAAGCTATCAATTAAATGAAGAATAGGAGACATGAGATGCTAAACTACTTTCCCACCATAAATATATATTATAGATATCTGAGCATTTTGATGAAATTACATTCTATCATATTCCTTAAGAAGATAACTAGATAGTAATTGTTGCGGTAACTTTGTCCTCCATGTTTAAAGTGACTCAAAATGATGAGAAGCTTCACATCAAGACTAAAAAGTGAGACTCCTAAGCATATTTCTTAAATAATAAGAAAAGTTAGATAGAAAACCATGATATCATGATATTAAATGCTACATTAAAAGTTAGGAATACCCATCAAGAACCTTAAAAAATAATAAAAGAATTATAAAAAGAATTGTGGTGTGTTTCTTCCTAAACAGGGAGGTGTTGTTCAAAAGAAATTATGACATTATGCTTTTGAGATGTGTTGATGTCGCAAAAGCAAAGAAGTTCATCAAAGAAGTACATGAAAGTTTTTGCATAACATATGCAAATGGACATGTTATGGTTAAAACAATTTTAATAGTAGGATATTATTAGACAACAATGAAGTCTAGTTACATCAATCATATGAGAAAGTACCATGAATGCCAAGTCTATGCTGATAAGATTCATATGCCTCGTATATCATTAAATATTTTGATAGCTCCTTAGCCATTTTCAATATGGGGAATTGATATTATAGACCCAATTGAACTAAAAGCTTCAAATGGTCATTGGTTTATTTTAGTTACCATTAATTACTTCACAAAATGGGTTGAGGCTTCTTCATATGCAAATGTAACTTAAAATGTGGTATTGAAATTTATTAAAAGGAATTTGATATGCTATTATGGCTGTTAGGATTCGGATCAACATATACAGCGAAATTTTAAAATTTTGATCCAAAACATTCCTAAGATCCATATAAAAGTCATAAACCAGTATTAAGGTTTTACTTTATTTGTTCTCATGTTCTTTCTGAACGAATCCTTGAGAGATTGAGATAAATCGAACGCCGGCCGGAAGGTATAGCATCTCTACGGTATCCACACGGAGTGAACAACGACTTCTTCCTTCCACGAAATTATTAAGATTCATTTCTCTCACTAGGATTGGGTTTGGACGTTTTCTAGAGTAATTTAGGGTTTGATTGAAGCCAATGTGTGTTGTGTAATGTGCTGCCTTCAAGTTCTTTTATAGAACTAAGGTATATCACAATCTTAGTCCTACTAGGATAATGCTTCAAAAATCATAATCATACTAAATAACTACCAACTTATCCTTATCCTAAAGAGAGTGAGGAGAGATAGGATTTATCTATTAATTATCTAATATTAGATAATAATAATATTATTATTTTATAATATAATTATCTAATATCTAATGACACAATTATCTGATATTACTTTAATATAAAATAATATCACATAATATATAATATATATATATATATTACGTGAATAAATATATATTATCTTAATAATATACATATACACGAAAATATGTCCAATTAATTATTGTCTCATTCCTACTCCTTTTTGTGTGTCCTTGTAGGTTTTTATTACGTTGATAATAACTTATTTTGGATCATAAACAGTGAGCGGTATCTAGCAATACATTGCTGCCACTCAAGTAGTAAGAATGTCTATGATTTGACATCTACCTAATATATAATTTGTATCATAATTCCTTGTGTAACAATATCCAAATCGAACTGGAGGCATGGAGTGTGTCATTTTTGTCAATGTTCAATTTATATTTCTTGATACTAAGTAGACTTAAAATAAATCATCAATATCACATATTAATCCAATTGAACATGGCCATGCATTTCTAAGTCTCACTCAATCAAGGGGCCTAAGGATATTTCTCTTTTATACAAAAGTAACAAAATCTTATTTACATCACTTATTTCCCTCTGCATGATTTGTGACACACCCAATCAATGTCCTTCTCATCATTTCGATTAAAGGTGACATAAGACGACATCAAAGTAAGTAACTCCTCATGTAGGGAACTGTAATGACTTCAGGCCAAAGGACTATGTGCATTGTGATCATATGAGAATAACTAATGATACGATTATCCATGCAGTATTCTCATAGTGGATCAGTCCAGTACATTGTTCATTAACAATGTACTAATATATTGACTTAATATCACATATCCATGATTCATAATCATCAGTCATTATACATGTTAGTCTTGATGTAATATTACTATCTTTTTCGTAATAATACTTGATTAAGAGCATTTTAGGAATAACAAAACTATTCTAAGGATAATTATTATATTTAAGTTATAATTTACACAAAATAAAATAAAATAATTATATTGCCAAAATAAAACGTAATACATTATGTAATATTGCAATCATATCTTTGATTGACTCATAGGACACACACTAACAATGGCATACCAAAGAGAATCATGACATACAATGCAACTAATTTGAATACAAATTGATGGTTGAATTATGCAAATAATTTAATATAAAACACTGTAACTTGATATCATATCGCCTAAAGATGAATGAAACTGTGGAAGCTACCAACAAGAATCTTAAAAGAATCATTCAAAAAATAATAATCACATATAAAGATTGGTATGAGATGCTCTTTTTCATATTACATGGCTATTGAACATTTTTTCGCACATCAGTAGGAGCTTCTCATTAGTCTATAGGATGGAAGTAGTACTTTCTATCGAAGTTAAGATACCTTTATTGAGATTTTTAATGGAAGCATCATTAAAAAAGGCTAAATGGATTCAAGATCGATATAATCAATTAAATCTTATCAAAGAAAAATGATTGCCCATATTATGCCATGGCCAACTATATCAAAAGAGATTAATGAAGCTATATGCTAAAAAAGTACATTTTTATTAATTTTAAGAGAGATTTAGTACTACAAATGATGTTAACAATTCAAAAGAACTTTTGATAAAAATGGAGTCTTAATTATGAGGGACCATAAGTTATGAAGAAGGCTTTCTATGGTGGAGCCTTAATCCTTACAAACATGGATGGTGAAAAGTTATCATAACCCATTAATTCAAATAGGGTAAAAAAGTATTATGCATGAGGCATATTTACCTTTCATTTTGCAATGAGGTTAATATGTTTTTCCATGAAAGTAGAGTAGAAATATTTCATATTAGGAACAAAATATGTGAAATTCTCTTATGATAGGCTTATGTAATCAAACTCATTATAATTAGTTTCATAATTTGTGATAATCAAATGATATGTAGGGGTAACTAACATCATTATTCCAAAACATATTGTTAAAAGGCTAAAATTCCTTGTAAACCTTATTACAAATAATATTTTTTATTGTCCATGCTGGAACTTTTTGCTTAAGGATACTTTATTCTTAGCTTCTATTGCAATAATAATACTCATTATTATGTCTTCCTTTTTTTTTCTTTTTTAAATGTCATGTATCTTTATATGGTTACTGTGCATTGGAACACTATGAAATGTCTTGCTTGTCTAAATATGTCTAAATGTAATTGATAATGCATATATGGTCGAATTAAGCATAAGGATTGTCTCAATTCTACTCGATAGAAATAGGGGCAATGTTAATGGAAGGTTTAAGCTAAACAAAGAGGAAATATGTATAATGAAAATGATAAAACTCAGTACTTTCCAAACATAACCTTTTTAGGAGAAAGCCCCTAAAAAGATGAAGTAAAAGGCTCTTCTGAGAGATAATTGAGTCATCATTACATGCATCACATTCCTACATCAAGTCATGTTTACATAATTGACTTTTTCATTAAATCAAACTTAATCAAGTTAGGTCAAGCTTATATCAATCCAAGTCATTTGATTTTTATATTGTTAAATTGAACCTAGTCAAGTTAGGTAAGACCTATGTCATTCCAGATAATTACTTTTTGTGTTATTAAAACAAAATTAATCAAACTAAGTTGAGCTTATATCAATCTAGGCCATTTATCTTTTCATCATTAAATTGAACTCAATTAAATTAAGTTGAACTTATGTCAATCTAGATCATTTACCTCATTGAATTAAACTTAATTAAGTCAAGTTGAGCCTATATTAATGTTGGTCATTTTCTTTATCTCATTTAGTCAAACTCGATCAAGTGAAGTCAAGCTTGTGTCAATCCATGTCATTTTCTTTTTCACTATTAAATTGAACTCAATCAAGTTGAGTTAAGCACATGTCAACCCAGGTCATTTACCTGATTAAATCAAACTCAATCAAGTTGAGTTAAGCTTATATTAATTTAGATCATTTACTTTTTCGTTAAATTAAACTCAATCAAATTAGGTCGAACTTATGTCAATCTAGGTTAATTACTTTTTCATTAAATCAAATTGAATGAAGTTGAATCAAGTGTCAATTTAGATCATTTATTTTTTGTATTGTTAAATCAAACTCAATTAAGTTAAGTTGAACTTATGTTAATCTAGGTTATTTACCTTTCTAAATCAAAGCTAGTCAATCCAAGTTATTTCCTCTTTATTGTTAAACAAATTTAGCCAAGTTGAGTTGAGCCTATATTAATCCAAATCATTTACCTTTTGTATTTTTAAATTAAATCCAATCCAGTTAGGTTGAACTTATTTTATTTTTATTATTAAATTGAACCCAACCAAGTTAGGTCAAGCATGTATCAATCTAAGTCATTTAATTTGAACATAATCATGTTGGATCAAACTTGTCTCAATTTAATTATTAAATCAAAATTAGTAAAATTGGATCAAGACCATATTAATTTGATTCAGTTATTTTTAAACCCGGTTAAGCCGAGTCAAATTTGTGAAAAGTAGGTTATTTACCCTTCTTGACCTAATATTGATAAGGTTAAATCATACTTGCCCCTCTATTGTCTTCTTCATGGCACCATGGTCCTATATGTTAAAAAAAAATTCATTCTCTCTTTTTTAGCACTATCTCTCTCTTTCTCCCCTAATTCCTTTTTTTTTTAATTCTATCATGTCGGTTTCCTTAACCAGATTCTCTTAGCTTTTTTTTAGTCTCTATTAACAATTTCTTTCCTTTCTTTTCTTCAATTTCTTACTAACCTCCTTATCACCATTCTCTTATCATCTCAATTAACCTTTATCACCTAGTTTCTCAACTTTCCCTTTCTTCAGCTTTTTATTTATACCATCTTTATCTTCTCTTATCTTACTTTAGATCACTAATACACTACTTCACGCCACAACATAGACACTAAAACAATTTGAAAGGTCACTAATCTTGCGAAAACTTAAAAAAAAGACACTACAATGAGTAAGTTATGTGTTTTGGCTATTTTACTTCATATTATGGCTGTAATATGCTCTATAATTTGTAATCCATGATATCATGATGGTTACTCTTGGTTAGCATTAGACTAATAGGGGATGATTTTCCATTTCTTTCAAAAAGTGCTTATAAATGCTCGATGAATAATTTTGTGATTATTGTTTACTTGAACTTATATACTATATGCAAATTTTGTAGTAAACTTTGTGAAGATGCTCCATAGTAGTCTTACTTTTATTGGTGCCATGCTAGAGACATACCTATACAACATTAAATTATTTTCCTTTTTGTTGTTAAATTAAGTCTAATAAGAATAGATTAAACCTACATCAATCCAGGTCATTTATTTTCTCGTTATTAATTTAAGCTCCACCAAGGGAGGCTAAGCTTGCTTTCTTGATCATTATCATTTTCACAATTATCCTTATCCTACCAAAAATTATGTCAATGCCTTTACTTACTTCCTAATTTTAGAAGGATAAGTAAAAGAGAATAACTATTAACACCTAATTTTATCCAAGTAATAATATAACTAAAATAAAAAATAATTATGCAAGGTAAGTTAAGTTTTTCTTTTTTGGAAAAAATAGTGGACAAAGAACTACTAACACTCTGCATCGTATGAAATATGTTTTTTTCCTTCAACCTACAAAATGTCAAATTTTTTAATCATTTTAGCCAACTTAGCATGTGCAATAGGTGGTGATTCTATTTTTTGGCAAACTAACTAAAAGAGAAATCTTTAATATGGATTTTTTTGTCCAATTCTTTCCCTATAAGAAAGGAAATGAAAGCTAGTTGATAGGCATTCAAAAAATATTTAGAAGAACAAGCCTTCTAAAAAAAAGAAATTTTCATCTTCAAATTCACATCCTTTTGCCTTCTTTCTTAAAAATCTCGCATTTGAGATATTCAAATCCTCACCACCTAAAAGTTTTAGATGAATTTCAAGCAAAATGGTTAATTTTGATTCTTATTTATAAAGCATATATTGCAATATTTTATTTACATTTAAAGAAGTTATAACTCTTGCTTGTTTTGAAAAATGCTATTGAGAGAAGTATGAAAAAATTTTAAGAGATAAGAAAATTGATGAAGTGGAATAAAAAGAAAAAAGAGTAAAAGAAAGAGACTAACTTTGTTTGTGATGGATATGCAATGTGAAAAAAAGGAAGAAACAAAAATGAAAATTGTATGAGAAAAAGAAGAACTTGATGAGAATAATTTAAATTAAAGTGAAAAGTGTTTGTAGAATGCAAATGAGGTAATCTAGTATATCCATTCATCACTTTCCTTTTTTCCTTTTAATTTTATATTCTTGCATTCTTTTAAAGGGATGGAATAACACTTGTATTATGTCCGTCCCATCCCTCCTTACTTTTATTTCTTTTTTTCATTAATTTTTTTAAAAAAATGGAATTCAATACTCTGTTTATCTAATATATGATATTAATGTGTTGTTTTTGTGCAATTCCTATTATGGAATAAATTAAAATAATTTGGAAGTTCAAATTATTTTAACGCTCTTCAGGTAAAAGATATTTTAAAAATTAAATTTAGTGAGTGGATTAAATTAAAAGGAAAAAACTCAGTATTATTGGATATAAAAATTATTTCACATTTATCATTTTTTGTATATAATGTGTTTAATTTATTTCACTCTGTTGCATTTATACATTTATTTATAACTTGTATTATGTTTTTTTATTTTTTAAAAAATATGTTATAAATATAAAAAAAAGGAGATTCCTTTTCAAAAATGATGCAATGGATGGAATTGCATTGCCATTGTGCCATCTCACCCTATATGGCACTTTATTTTATTTTTTGTTTATTTTTTAATTTTTTATTTATTTAAAAGAAAATTTTCTCTTTGTGTTTTAATAATATTATTAGAGTATTATTTCGTGTAATTTCAATGATGGAATAAATTAAAATATTTTAAAAATTTAGTTTATTTTAATATTTTGAGGTAAAAGATAATTTTAAAGTTAAATCAAATGAGTCAATTAAACTAAAAAAATCTTAATATTATTGTATATAAAAATTGTCTTATATTTATCTTGTGTACTTATAATTTATACTATACATTTTTGTGATCATGAATTAACATTAAAATTAATTACAAGTACAAATAATGTAATTTCAATTATCCTAAGCAATTTCTTTATTCAAATTTAGTCATGAAATTAAACTATTTTGATACTTTAAAAATTATAAACTAATATTAGAATTATGATTTTAATTTTTTTAAATATTTTTTTATTTAAACTTGGTCATAAAGTTAATCAATTTTGATATTTTAAAATTATGAAATAATATTAAAAGTATGATGTTAATTTTTGTAAACAATTTCTTATTTTAGATTTGGACATAAAGTTGGATAAATTTAAAAATTTAAAATAAAATTATTGATTTAATATTTTTTAAATAAATAAATAAGATTACTTAAAATAGTTTTTCTTTATCTTATCATTTTAAAAGCTATATTACAATCATTTTATTAATTTTTTTGAAAATAATAAATTAAAAATCTTTCTAAAATGATGAAATAAAAATCTTTTTAAAATGATGAAATAAAAGTCTTTTAAAATAATAAAATAAAAATCTTTCAATAATAATAACATTTGTATCTATAACTTATCAAAGTTAAGTAATCCAATTATAAGTACGATCATGATAGCACTTAATATTATTAAGATATTTTATTTTATTCAAATCCTACCATAGAGTTAGATGAATTTGACAATAAATTAACTAAAATTAAAATAATTATGCTAATATTTTATAAAATCTTAAAAATAAAATTAATTGAAATATGTAAGTATTGTCATAACATTACAAGAGCGGTGTTTAAAAAATTAATTTTCTTATTTTTATTTAAAAACATATTTTCATAAACATTGTTTTATAGTAATTGTTATGGGCATTTATATTGTTTTGAGAAGTAATAGCTTTAAGCTATTTATTCTTATAAGGATCATGTATCACTTTTGATATTATAAGGTACAACATACCAGTCACATCTTTAAAAAAAATACATATATATTACAATGAGGATTATTATAATTTATTTTTATGATAGAATTAGAATAAATAAGTAACTAATCTTTGAACATATATAGTGGGATACTAATATCTTTCCTACACATAACCAACTCCCAAATTTGAACTTGAGAAACATAAACCTATTTTAATGTTCCAATCACATCATTAAAAAATGATTGGTGACGATTCTATTTTCTTTCTATTCATACTCTAATATTCTAAGGATGCATGAAATTGTTTCGCTCTCACCATCTATTGTGGGGCTTATCATAATAATTAGAAATTAAATGAAAGTCTAAGTACCTAATTCAAAAATTTTAAATTATAAGAATTCATTTAAAAAAAAAGAAATTATAGGGACCTAAAGTGTAATTTCACCTTATTTTTCATATTATTTATTATTCTCTGATGTTCTTATAGACAATAATGTGTATTGGAACATGATGAAATATGATTAGGAATGAGAATTGGAATAATTAATTGAAAATATGTATGTCAAGAACTATGTTTATTAGGTAGATTATTTACTTATGAAATTAATAACTCACTCTTTTGTTGTTTTCTTCTTTTACAAATTTTTATGTAGAAATTCCATCTCCACCCGCAACTTAAGAGTAAAATCGTCCAATGCACAACTTGTTGGGGTAGCCATAACTATTTTGTAGCTTGTATATAGAAGCACTTAGACCTTGTAGGGTACTACTGTATGAAACAATACAAATGTTTAAATGTAAATATTATGTTTGTGTTTATAAAAATACATTTTCTTTATTAGCAATGATGTTATGGAACTAATTTCTTAGGAGTAGTTTAGGCTAATGGAATTGAGAAACAAGTTTCACACTAATCATAGCCAAGTAAATCATGACAGTCAAGCCAAGTATTGAAAAATTTATGCATAAATCTAATCAGGTTAAATTTTAAGCTTTTGTAGACTCATAGGCTAGGTCATGTCAATATTTTTTATGTAGAATTGAGATATTTTTAACAAAGCCAAACTTGATCCAACATATTTCCACTTTTATTTCTTTATGGTTGTGAAGTCCTTTTTAATAACTTGCACTTCCCATCCTAGAAATTCTAGTATAAAATCAAAGCTTCTTTTGTTTCAACAAAAAAAATATTTTTTGTAAAATATAATTATAAAATGGAAAGAAGAAAGAAAATATTTTATTTGCTTAATGTTAAATATAAAAAATTTGGTAAAGGTAATTTCCTCATTTATTAAATACATGATAGTATAATATCTTATCATTTTATTATCCTAAGCTATACTATCATATTTGTTTATCTTATCTTATCCTGTACTATCATATCCTCCAAATGTGTCCTACATATAGTACATATTGTATTGATTAAATAGTTATATAATAAATATTATACAAATAAAATTTTTTAGTTAATATGTATCAATTCTAATAATAAGGAAGAAACAATTTTTTGTATTATTAAATTTGTAATATAATCAATTTCTAAAACATATTATAATATTTTAAAATATGAAAAAAAATTCTTCTTTCTTTTTTTGACAATTATAATAGTAGGATAACAGAGAATCCTAATTGTTTGGGATGGCAATTTGTATTCATGTGTTAGATTTGTATTGTATCAAAATTTAGTAACAACTTGAATAATCTTAATCAAAACCCCTTGAATAACAATCTTGTCATATTAAATCAACCATTCTACTATCTAATGTATATAATAATTTCAATTAACAAAATTTATATTATACCTACTTATCAAACTTAATTACCTATTATTTCTACTAGGATCTTTGTAATTATTTATGAAATAATTTATTGAGTTTTAATTGTCACTTTATTAAAATATGAATTTTATATTTTTATTATATATAAAAATATTTATAATTTAGTTATTAATTATTTAATAAAAATAATATTGTAATTTTAATATAAATTTTTAAATGGCTTGGCATGCTAACCCATATAATTTTAAACCAACCTCAATGTGATTTATATATTATTTATGTTAAATAAGTTAACTCATTTACAACTAAGCTCATGCAAAGCACATTATATTCATGTTGATTTATCATATCATGTCAAAATTTATCTTCCTTATCTACTAGTAAGGATGCCAACAAATTGACTAGAGTTAATCTTCTATATATTCAAATTCAAACTTATTAGAAATAAATGAGTTTGAATTTAAGCCAAACATTATTAAATTTGAATAATTCAAAGTTGAGCTTAAGTTTAACTCAAATACAAATTTAAATAAGTTTACACAACTTATTTGAATAGAATGATATTAGACCTAAATTTTTTTTTATCAAACTTGGAATATTCTAATTTAAGTTTAAACTTCTAATAAATATGAACTAAAATGAGTTTATACAACCTTACTTTAATATTTTGTTATTTCATCTAAATTTGAGCTTATAAAATCTTATCTTTCACAAATAAACTATACACCATATTTTACTTATTACTATAATTTTTTTTACAAATGTCAAATCTGTCAAAAATATCTACACAATTTTCATATAATACCAACAATTACACTTAACAAAAAGTAACATATGCTAAAAAGTTAATTATTTCAATTTAAACATTATACTTTTTTATGAAACCTCAATAGTTACTAATAAGATTAAATTTTTTTATGTATTATATTATTTATATAGTATAAAAGTATAAATATATTTTTTACTATTATACTTATTTAAGTTTGCAAACAATTCAAACTAAATAATATAAAACTCAAACTCTACTTGTATATTAATTAGGTTTGACTCATTTAAAATTGACTTTGAATTAAGGTTTTCATTAGTAAATCTCAATTTATTTGTGAATAAATTAACTTATTTACACTCTCACTTATAAGACAGAGTATTAGTGGCATGAAGGATTGTTATATAATTGTGGTCTGTAAATTGGATTGCTTCAATCGACAGACGTAGGCAGCCCAAATTATTCAAAATTTGATTCATTTTAATCACAAGCTTATACAAACCAATCTATGTAGACCAGAGTTCAAATGGACCAGTTTGTGGACTTATAGTTAAAATCTACATATTCATAGACCAAGCCATAGATACAAACTGCACCACTTAAATTTGGTCCATTTTTTAAGTATATTTGTACGGATTGGTTTATACTAATTGAAGCCTGCATAGACCAAACCAATTCATTTTACACCATTAGTGGCATGATTGGATGGCTAGTAAAAAATTTTTTAGAAGTTACTACCGTCTTCAACCAAGCTTAAGATTTTTTTTTGGGTAATTATACTAAGAAGAAAAAAGGTTTTCCTTATTAAGCAGAGTGTCAGTCACATGTTGGAACATCTAAGAGAGATCAACCTAGAAGATATTGCCAAACCCAATTAGGTTTAAAAAGATAGCAATTGAATTAGCCTTTAATTTCCATAAGGGAATTTGAACCAATTCACGGAATATTTACCAAATAAGACAACTAATGTAAAGTGAAGTTGAACTTGTGTTCAAAAAGAATTATGGCATGAAGTTTTATTCATGAGATATTAAAAGAATAATTTACTTTAAATTTTTCTTTAATTTATTATAAAATTGGCCAATTTTATAAGTTTTAATTAATATTTTAAATCATATTTGTTTAGCTATTTAAAAAAATATCATATACAAAGTATAACTTATGTTATGTTCTTATGACAATTTTTTCATTTTTTCCTTCAATTATTTTAATAATAAAGTAAAAATATTTAACCTTATTTGAAACATAGTACGAGATAATACTAACAATATAAGCGTATATCATCTAATTTTAATAGATATTTGTTGTGCCCATCATATAGGATAATTTAATCGAATCAAATCATTTTATCCTATTGACATTTGGATAAAATTATTATGTCCCTTTAAACATTATATGAGCTAATACGATAAAAATAAAATTTTCTCCCTTTTATCTATAATTAAAAACGATAACATTGTGAAATAAAGTGAAAAGTTATCAATAAATAATAAGTTGTAGATCAATGGTTGACCACAACCAACTGCCCCCACTACTAACTACTTGTCGGCATCTATTGCTGTCAATCACTCCCTATTGTCATCTAATAGTCTTGACCATTACTTATTGTTATACATCACTATTAACTATCACTCACTACTATCTATCACTATTGACTACTAGTTATTGGCACCCATCATCACTAGCATATATTTTTGTTGACAACCACTTGTTGCCCCATTATTGTTGATAATTGCTCGTCGTTGCCCATTACCATTAATTATCATTGCCACATGCACGATTATGGACTATCATTTACTATCACTTGCTATTGTGGACCACTATGCATCACTCCTTACTTTTTTAGCTATAACTTATCATCACTTTCCACTATTGATCATTTCTTATTGTTAATACCACTATTGACCACTACCAATACTATTACTAACCTACCATCATCCACCATCATTCTTTGAAATATATAATTCTAAAAATCAAATACTTTTTAAAGATAATTTTATTCAAATAAATATTTTTTAATTCTATGTATATTATATACATATGATAACAAGAATCCAATTGTGTAATTTTATACTATTATTTTTTAATGCGATTATGCATTAAATATTAAATAATATTACATTTTATTCTTTCATTATTTTATCCCATCATATTAGTTTATTCTATTGTAACTTATATTATCATGTCAAAAGCAGCCCTTAATTGCATATTATCACATTAATCAGACAAAAACAAATATTTATAAATTTATGTAATATCATATAATACATATTAAAAGCGAATGAGTGAGATTTTTAATAATTATAAACCTCATAAAATTACAAATGATGAAGATGCTGACATGCTACATTAGTACTAGTTTTCAAACAAAAGCATATAATAATCTAAAATAGGAAAAAGATTTTTAACACGTGGGATACTAAACTATTTTAAAATAATCTCTTAAGTCAAACTTACAGGCTGGCTGAAAAAGGAGACGAGAAATGAAAGTGGGAGCGGAGAAATGCTACTGCACTTCTGGATTAAAGTATAATATCTTACTTTGAAAGATAGTGACAGAATGAATTATGTGGATTAGGTTTCATACACCTCACTTCATTCTACTCATCTCTTTCTTTTAGAATAAAGCTCCCTAAATGAGATACTGTATTTCCCGTCGGAGGGGGTTAATAAAAAGATGAAAACAGCCGTGGGCCCACCTCATAATCCAGCTATCAATGTCAGTATTGTCGTTAAAGAACTGTGCTTTTTCTGGCTATATGTAGTCATTCAATTTCTCTGCCACATGTCAACTTTTTTCTTTTTCTCCTCATATTTGACTTTTCTTTCATTCAAATTCACATTCCATCTTTTATTTTTTATTTTTCTTCCCAATTCACATGAAACTAATCCGCCTTCCTCTAACTTATAAATTTCCTTGTTTTAAATTTTTTAAATTTAAATTTTTATATTACCATATAATTCATCTATAACTTTTCTTTTTTTATTTATTTTATCGTGTACTCCAATTATTTACATATTAACAATCCTATTATTAAAGTGGCATTTTACTTTCTTTTTTGTATTAACTTTTTAGCGGTCCTTAACCTCATTGCTTCATCTCTTCTTTTACTTTTGTTCTTTACTTCTATTATATTAAAGGATTACTAGAGTATTATATTTACTTGTATTATTTAATTTTATTTATTTTATAAATTATCCTTCATTCTAATGGTATTAAATATTGTATACATATTTTTCCCTCTGTACTCATATAAAAATATATTTTTATTTATATGTCCTCAACCAACAAAAATATTTCATTTTTAATCATAATTATTGTTGGCAACTAATGTTTTAAATATTTTTATTTTTATTTTTAACTTTTAAATTATCTAAAAACATTCATTAAAAGTAGCGCAACAAATCATATATATCATGGAAACTTAATTATTTTAAAATTTATTATGATTATATTTTAAAATATTTTTTTACATGATTTTAATACTACGATTGAACTTGATTTGGGGGGGGGGTTTGCTTGTAACTTCAATTTATCAATTTATAAGTTAAAAATTAACCTTTTAAAATTTGTTAAGAATAATTATATATTTTATGATCATAATTTAACTGTACCATCAATTTATATAATTTTCATAATAAATATGAATTTATATAATTTTAATATTGAGTGATTTATTGTAACTTATCAACTAAATTTTTGAACATTATTTATTTAATATTTTTATGTAAAATTATTGATAATTATGTATATATGTAATTTTTTAAGAAAAAATACTATAACTTTTAATTTATATTCAAAACCCAATTTCAAATTTGATTTTTGATGCATATAACATTATCATTATTTTTTACATATTCATGCATTCCACAAGCTTGAAATCTATATTATATTTAGTATGACAAAATGGAGTGGAATGAAATGAAATGATCATTTCATAATTATATTTAGTATATCAAGAAAGAAATATGTATTCCATTCTATAATTATGTTTAATACAACAAATATTATAGGAATGAAATGGAAAAAATGATATCAATTAAATAAGAGTAATGATACTATAGGTTAGAATTTGTACTAATTAACATGGACTCCATTATCACTAAATGACAATCTAAAGTGCCAATGTATAAAAACATGCCAATACATATTAGTATAATCAATTATGCAATTAAAATTTTAAATTTGGTCATTTTTTGTAATGTACTTATTGAAATATATTTACAAAATAAATATATATTTATAAATTAATTTTTTACCCAATTTCAAATTTTAAATTTGAAAATAAATTTGCTCAAATTTTATAACTTATTTATCTTAACAAATTTACATAAATCAATAGATATATTTATAAATTTATTTATTTACCCAATTTCAAGTTTCAAATTTGAAAATTTTTAACTTTTTATATAAAAATTACAACTATATTAAATAGTAGTAACTAAAAATTACAATTTGGTTAATAAAATTACATAAAATATTTAATTCAAGTTGCTCTAGTTTTTATTGACAAAACATGCCATCATCAATTTCTCACGCTATTATGGAAGAAAATATAAGCAATATAGCTATCTTTTATTTGTCTTTTTCAACCGTTATGGAATTAACTATCATGGAAGAAAATAGAAGATTGTAAATGAATGTGAAATTTCACTCTTATTTTTGTGGATGGGAGATGACAACCACTTTCATATTAATGAGTTTGAAATAGTAGAGAACAATGAAGAAGAATTACAACTTAAAGAAAACATATCTAAGGAATTTGTAGGAGATTAAAAAAAATAATGGCAATGATTATTGTGAAATAGATTCAAAACTCAAGCAATTTCATGATCAAAGGAGTATTAAGGATGGTATTTTGAAACCATATATTGGCATGAAATTTGGCTTTGACGATGAAACATATAATTACTATAACAAATATGTGAAGACAAATTAGATTTAAATATGTACAAGTGTTGAACCCTCCATAACTTTTTTAATCCCAAGAAATAAAAAAAGATTCTAAGAACAAAAGGGAGTAAAATTAATAATGAAAGAACTTAGGAAGAAACATTGGTTGCAAATGAATAGAATGGTTTGAGTGTAGAAAAAAATATGGGCAAAGGATGAAATTACCCTCGTTGCTTATAAAAAAAATCCAACACAGCCTTTTGCCCTCATTTTCCTTTATTTTCCCAAAGGCTACTCCTTTTCTTTTTCTTCCCTTTCATCTTCTCTACTTCTCTACTAATATTCATGAAGCTATGAATTAAGAATGTAAGATCTAGCCAAATTCACTTTACAACCAAGGTGAAGACTATTAAACTACCTTATTCTTAAGCCTTCCTTTTATTTCTTCCTTTATGATGTTGGATGAGTTCATTTTAAGCTTGAGAGAAGAAATGGAACCCTTACAAGAAGCTCTTGAAATAAATGAAATATAATAACAAGAATAACTTAAACTAGGTCTTCTTTAGGATTATTGATGATTTGGTAAGGAAAAAATGTGGGGTAGTTAAATTATAAGAGATAAAGGCCTCTTATGAATAATAGTTTCATGATGGAAAATCTACAGAAACCCAATAGAATGATTGATTGTTGGACTTAGAATGATTGATGTTTACACTAGGCCTCTACAAGGATTTTCATCTAAAAGCCAACAGTTGTTCCCTTGTTTCCAGCAAGGAGGTTTAAAGAATGTTTCAATAATATAAAACCAAAGTAAGGGCAAACCTAAATTAACTAACTAATCATAAAGTGATGTTAATCATACAAATGAATAAGAATGGAATGACTAACTTACACTAATCTTAGTGTTAACTTAGAATAGGTAAGGAAGAATTATCATAATATTTTATAATTATTCAATTTATACATGTCTAAGGGCATGATATTAAAATATAAATGATGTTAAGTTAGATCATATAGCCATACATTGAAAGCATACGAGTGTTGACATGTGCCATAAAAGAATCTATGATTAATTGAATAATAATTGTGTTAAGTTAGAAATGTGATCATGCATAAAGGAATGAGAATGATTATGAATGTACTTATGGAAATGTGCAAGAATGAGAATGATTATGAATGAACTTGTGGAAATGTGCAAGAGGGAAATGTTGACTATCCAAACATCAAATCTAATAATAGCTTATGAAGGGTATAAGATTAACCCAAGAAAATTAAGGATAAACTTGTAGAGGGTATAATATTGACATGGGAGTCACAAGGAGGTTTATTGCTTACTTACTCATAATGTTAATTGAAATAATGATAGCTTGTTATAATTTATATTTGTTTATAGACACTTATGCTATAATTTAACTGTGTGAAGTATTGTAAAGATTGTAACAAGAATCAAGTAGGCGTTGCTTTAATACATACATCTATTAAGACTTATAGCAAGAAAGCTAGTCTCAATATTCATAAATATCTAAGGCAATTGTACTAACGTTTATGAGATGTGATCACTTAAACTTTCTAAGTATGGGAAGGTAAGAGTATAACACTAGTCAATAAGATGCATTTTTAAATGTTACATTTCAAATGTGCTAATGTATTCATTCATAAGTCTTGGACTTATTCCTTTCTATGCAATATTTGTGTAGTACTTTATAGGTTTCCCAAAGATAGTTTGCCACCACTCATTGCTTTATCTTTTTGAAGTTAAATGATATGTCTTGGGCAACAATAGTTAACACTAAGTAGTAATGCAAGGGCCATCATATCTATGGCAAAGGGAGGGGTAGTATAAGAAGGTTAGAGTTAACTCAAATGTGAAAAGGAACGACAACTTCCTTCATACTACAATGATGCTAGTCCTTCCTTTGGTTATTTTTAAATAGCCTTATAAATCAAAGACCTAATCAAGTGAGTAAGTAAGCACATAGGTTAGATCAATAGAAATTGGATATTGAGATTTATACCAATTATGACTATGAATGGATTGCAATAGTAAGGTATCCATAAGAAAATTCGTAAAAGATAATAGTGTCATTGTTTGCCGGCTATTTTGTTCAAAGCAAGGATTTAACGATGAATAATATAAAGAAAATAAAGCCATCCAAAAAAAATGTTGCAGAGAGATGAGAGATGATTCTGAAATAAAACTTGAAAAAATGATTGTAATTTTTTATATAAAATGTTTTCAAATTTATACTTGAAATTGAGTAACTAAATCAATTTATAAATATATTTTTATTTCCATACATATATTAGAATAAATGAGTCATAAAATATTAGCAAATTTATTTTTAAATTTAAAAATTTAAATTAGGTAAATAAATTAATTTATAAATATATGTTTATTTTTGTAAATATATTTGAATAAGTTTGTTATAAATTTTGATCAAATTTAGAACTTTTAATCACATAATTGATTACATGCATGTATTAATAATTTTTTATACATTAGTACTCTAGATTGTCATTTAATGATGCCTATAGGATATGTGTTAATTAGCACGAACTTTAACTTATAATATCACCACTCGTGCAATAACTTTAAAAATGAAAGGAAATATAAAATTGAAACTATATTTATATAAAAGATGATATTTTTATTTTTTATTTATTTATAAATATTTTTTTATAATTGAAGATATATTAAATAGTAAAATCATAATATATGTTGAATTAAAAAATATATGATATGATCAATAACAAAAAAATTACTATATTTTAAATATAATTATTAAAATTATAATTAACAAAAAGTTAATTTATCAAAATTTTACATAAAAAAGTTTTGCAGTGAATAAAAATATTATATTTTAAATTTAATTAATAAAAAAATAATTGTCAAAATATTTGAATCCAAAGGTATTAAAAATTAGTATTATTTTTTTATTTATCAATATAAAATAATATTAAAATATATAAAAATGAGAGATGGAGATGTAAAAAATTCATTTATAAATAATAAAATGATTATTTCTTTACTTTTATCATAAAACGAGTATTTCATTATTTGATAAAATAATTATTCTTTAGGGAATAAACCTTCATATTCCATAATACCTACTAAAATTTCTTTCCATTCTTTTATATTTTACTTCATTCGATCAGAATTCCAGTGATCTTCATTCTGAATCGAGAAGAGAGATGGAATGAAAACTAGGTTAACATTGCAGTCTGACAGAATTGCCCCAATAATACTCCATTTAATATTGGCCTTGGTATCTTAGTCTCCCAAGTGATGTTGGTAGTAATCTCTATTTTCTATTTTTTGTTGTCACAAGAACAGTAAATTACAGATTATATCATTCTACAGCGATGACAAAATTTATAATTATAATAATTGAATGCATGAAATTGAGATTAATTAATTTAATATATTTTTAGGATTATTTTAATTTAAATTATATTATATATATAATTTACAAATGGTGGTTGTGTAGATTTCACTGTCCTTGTAGAATAAAACTTAACTTTAATTATATAATTTGAATATAAGGATGTAATTGTCATTTCAATGCATAAATTTCTTTTTATTTTTTTACTCTTCAATCAAATAAAATCAAATAATATTTATATTTATTTTCATTCCTCTTCAGTCAAACATATACAAAGAAAACAATTTCATTATTATTTTCTTTTATCCCCATTTTCATTTCTTTCAATTTTCATTTCTTCTCATTTTCACTTCCACCAAACAAAACATTAGGATTTAAATTTAATTTATTATTAATATAAATTTTTTTATACTTTTAATATATAGAAAAATGACATGTCATTAAAAATAATAGTAATTAATAATTTTTACACACATGAATGAATTATTGTATAAAATTAATTTATATTGATAAATAAATTAAATTTGAATTCAAACTTTTAAATTTAGAATCTTCAGAAATTATTGCAGAACATGAGTCAAACCTATTTAAAATTTAATTTGAAACCAAAAAAAAAAAAAACTCTCACAACCTTGAAGGTTTCTTTTTTCGTTTATACTAATTCAAGTGAAAGAGTTCCAAACTAGAAATGGAAAAGAAACGTTATGAAAACACTTGATTTGTTATTTGTGGTTTAGTCGTTTTCGTATGTATTAATTTAAAAAGCATACTGTGTGAAGGATCCGTGCAAGCCAAACTTCTTTAGGGGATAAATCATGCCTGATTTGTACTCTTAAAGTTGCCGTGCCTAACTGCTTTTTACTCCAATTGAACCTTGACTATATTACGTTCTCACATTGGATAAAGTAAAAATAAAAAAAATTCCTTTCTTATTTCAAAACATAAATAAATTGACAAGGATTCCAATTATAAAATAATAAATATTTTTTTTTTGTTTTTACTCAATATGAAGAACATCTATCTAACTTCATTAAAGAAAAAAATTTAAATATAATTTTGATCCTCTAAAATAGAAATCATATAATTTTAATCCCTTAATTTACAATAATTAATTTTAACTTCTCTAAATATATAATTTTTACAATTTTGATCTTCTTATTTAATTTTTATTAATTCTTCAATCCAATAAAATCATTTTTACCTCATATTTCCACCATATTAACCCATAATATTAGTGATTGATAAATAAAAATAAAAACTTATGAAATTTTACTTTACTTAGATAATGTATACGTGAGCTCGACTTAAGATGTTCTTAGACATCTATTTTGGTAATTCGTTAATTTAATTTATATCAATTCCATCCTTTAAAAAAAATTATAATATTTATGTACAATAAAATTATATATATGAAAAATGAGATGTAAAATTAAATTTTAAATACAAATGAATAGTTATCAATTGAAGATAAAATAGTGAGATAAATTTATAAAATTTAATTCAACGAAATATAAAAATTTTAAATTTAATTTTTAATGCATATAATATATTTTTTTTATCTATTTAATATTCGGATTATATAACTAAAACAATTAAGTTTCCTTAATAGCTTATCATTTGACACTTTTGTGAAATGACTCAAATTAAATAGAAACTAATTTGATAATATGACAATGTTATAATACTACTTTTGATCATGTTTTGTTGAGTTTTACTTCATACAGCTAAAGTGGAAATAGGCTAAATTAAATTATGCTCTCCCTTAAATCGGCTAGGCGTATTTTGTAAAGTCGAGTTCAATCCAACCTACCGAAAAAACTTTGTCTCACCTTTTAATCTATTTAGAGACCTATTTATAAAAATATGCCTTTAAATAACTTAACAATAAAAGGTCTCGAAAGTGAAAAAAAATTAAATTAGATATATATAAAGTAGTATATATTAAAATATTATTAATATTATATATATTATGAATATATATATTACATATAATGTTATATTATATTATATATAGCCATATCACTAATTATTAAATAAACTTGTAGGCTTCTAAGCCAAAATTTCAAAAAATAGGCTTAATTTGTTTATTTTAACATGCTTATTTATTTATCTTAACTTAACTTATTTAAATAAAAAAGTTAAATTCATTAGGCAAAGCCACAAGTAGATTAGATTGTAAACCTGTAATAAACTTATTGTCCTATTCCCACTCGAATATACATCCTTATCCATTATATTTTTTGTATATTCTAATATTATTTTTTATTAAGAAATAATAAGGCAATACTAATTTTCAATATATTTTCTATTAAAAGAATTTGATAATCACATTTTAAAAGTAAAATTTAAAAAAGGATTTTTTATTATTTATAAAAAATATTTAAAATTTAAAATTAAGTAAATTATATTTTTTATACTTTTATTAGAAAATTTTTTATTAATTATAATTTTGATAATAAAATCTAAAATATTATATTTTATTATCGATCATATTTTATATTTTTACTATAATAAATTATTTAATAAAATGTTTGTTATTTTATAATGATAAGGATATTATTTTCATTAATTACTCATTTTTCAATTTTCATGATAATGATAGGAATAATTAAATTATTAAATATATACATTTGTAATCTTAAAATCAAGTTCAAGAAGGAAGATAGATTGTTCAACTAACATCATATGTCACTGCTTTCAGCTATTCATTTTTCATTTTATTGTTACATTATTTTGATGTACTAAATATGAAAATGAAATAAAATGGAATACACCTTCCATTTTTAACAATACCATGATTATGCGATTATCATTTTATAATTTCCATTTCTTTTTCAATTTTCGTTCTCATGCTATTTCATTATAGCGATAAAACATAAGAGATTGATCAAGGAAAATGATTGGATGAAGTCAAATAACACAATCAATAAATTAATAGTAAAATTATTGAAAATTTTGATTGGATGTACTAAAGGGCTTGATTGGTATAATAGTGAAAATAATTGAATAATTATTTTGAAATAACTGATTCTAAATAATTTATTTTAAATTTGGTAACATTATTTAATAATTAATTGTACATGATTTATTCTTCTTTAGATGATGTACAAAATAATCATTTTTTTAATATAAATTATTAAGAAGGACAATAAGATGCACATAATTATATTAAAATCATTAGTTTTACCATCTTTTTGATATTATTGTTTGTAAAAAAAAATATTCTTAGTTCAAATAAATAATATATATTATTTATTTAGGCATATTCTATTTAATATATATTCTTATTTATTTAAATTATTTTTCATTAATAAGAAAGTTCATCTTTTTATAATTAAAATAGGATTTGTATTTATTTTGATATTTATTAATTTGAAAACTTGTAGCTAATTAGATTATAAAATCTTGAAAGTTATTCATAAATTCAAAATTAAAAAACAAGGGTTACCGTCAGAAGAAAGGTGATGAAATTTAAAGAATATAAAAAATGATGTCAATATGAGTATAAAATTTAAAATTTCTTCTTATATAATTATAATTAGAAAAGAAGCTCCCTTTTAACAAAGATTATAACCTACAATTGATTATTGAAAATTTTCAAAAGTGAAATCAAACATCTTTAACAAAGGCAATAATCAATTATTTGACTCTTAATGGTTAATCATAATTTTTAATCATTGTATCAAGCAAACACAAAATGATTGAAAAAAACAAGCCACTAAGTGGTAAGTTAATGTCAAAAAATTTGGATAATACGTTAGAGGTTGAGTTAAAACCCCATGGCCATCAATGTACCTACAAAATAATTGAAGAAAACTAAATTGATTCTGAAGTTCTTTTATTTTATGTTGAATTTAAATTTAAATTTTATAAGTCGAAATGTTCTAACTAGTAATAAATAAATAGAACTTATAAATTACTTAAATATTATAAGTGAAAAATTTTAACTATTAAATTTAACATTTTTAATTTAAACAAAATACATATCACTCTGTAAATTTCATATTTACTCTTAAAATATTATATTAACTATCATTCTTTATTTATAAGAATTAAATAAAGTTATTTCTTTTCAATTCTGAAAAATTTTAGAATTCTCAAATATTTCTTAAATATTTTATCAAGATTAGGAACTAAATTAATATAAATCAAATTAGTTAGAGACCTTTTGCTAATGAGTTTGGTCCTACGAAATAATTTAACGATAAATAAGTACAGAGTGTGTAGAGACAGTATACGTTAACTTTCAGAACAACAAAGTTTAAAAAATAAAAATGGTAACTTAAGGATTAATCTCTTATTAATCACGTTCGCCTGAAGGATTAGTCTCTTATATATATATATATATATATATATATATATATATATATATATATATATATATATATATATATATATATATATATATATATATATTACTTTTGATTGAATTTTACTGTGGAAGTGTGGATCTTACGACGTATATACAGGCTGTTTAATGCTAACAATCATTTTGCATGGGATTTGTCATTAGGGATGGCAACCTCGACACACTCAACATGGACCAAAATCTAATTCCATAAGGATCCGATCCAAATATCCATACCCATTCCGTGCACAATTAGATTCGAGAATTAACAAAGGTAAATGTATTCTAATTTTTTAAAGAGATTAAATTTACAAATTAAAAAAGGCATTTTAAATGGTTTACACAATTTTATATAGAATTTTAAAAAATTCAATAAAGGCACACACTTCTTTTAGAACATATGTATGTATGTATGTATAATTCTGCCACCGCATCACATCAAGGTTCGTCTGGATTTTCATTTTTCCCCCTTTGAAAGATATTCACGACATTCCATCTTTGCTATTTTGCATGTCCTTCAAATTGTATTTTATTATCCATTTCAATTAATAATATGAATCAAACAAGTATGTTTCGAGATATCTAATTATTAATTAAATTTAAAAATTTTCTATCAACTGAATAATAAAACAAAACTATAATCTTGCTTCGAACAAATATTAAAACAAAAACAACTTAATTAAAAACATATGTTTTATTATTTTCCTCTTCGTCATGAATGGTAGCACTCATTTTTCTATATAAAGTAGAGGGCCCTAGAGCTAGCAGACTAAGCGATACATTGCTTACAATCTATGCAAAGTAAAGCAAGAATTGCGCATTTTGTCTTGTCGTTTTTCTTTATCAACACAGCTCGCTCTATCATCGGCTGGGATCCCGCGTTTCGCTTTGTTAGAAAACTATTTGGGTAACCAATGCCCTCTATGTACGCAAGTTAAGATTCCAGCCTTAATGAGAACCTTTAACCTCCATATGATCTTCCAAGGTTGTCAATAAGTTGTCCCTAATCCTTCCCAATGGTTTTCATGTGATTGATATATATATATATATATATATATATATATATATATATATATATATATATATATATACACATGTGTGTGTGTAAAAGAAAGCTATCATACATTCTAGTTCTGGAATATTAATTTACAATGAGGTACCTTAGTTTATCATATGATGTTCTTTTGAAATATTGCCTTTTTTTAACATTCCAAATTTGATTCCACATAACAACTGTAAGGATAAATAGAAATTTAATTTCACAAAATTTTAAAATTATATGCTAATATTATGTAAATTATATGAAAAAATTTTAAAACTTTTTAAATACAAATTATTTGACCCCTAAAAATTCTTGGCCTCAACATGATTAGTTCAAGATCTACCATTAATCTTAGGTATGTGTGTGTCAATGAAATCTCCCTAATCCTTCCTAACAGATATTTTTAAACCAAAAATTGATTTATATAAGGAAGTTAGATGCATTTTACAATATTAATTCTCACCCAAGGAACTTTAATAAGTGACATTTGATGTTTTACTTTTTTTTTTACATCTTAGATTTGCTCACTATTATTATATGTGCAAATTAGTGAATTAACCATTCTTACTACCATAAAAAATATTAATTTACAACATAGAAATCTTGACGATTTACCATATTGCATAAGAAATTATAATTTTAAAAATATATTTAAAAAGGTTGCAAAAGATTAATGATAAGTTTTTTAGCTATGCATTGAAGTTTAATGATATATATATATATATATATATATATATATATATATATATATATATATATATATATATATATATATATTGCTAGTGGGATGGCGTCCCATTAGTACATTTATCAATTAGTAAGTACAAGGGTGGAGATTTGAATCCTCTCCCAATCATTCCCTTTTTCATTTTTTCAATTAGGTGCTTTTCCAATGGTGCCTTAATAGAGAAATTCTTAGGATAAGAATGATTCACCTTCAAATGTCCAAGTAAACAAAAAATTAACTTAGCAAAATTGAATGAAACATTAAGAAAATTGAGGTTGTGAATTTAAGAAAAAGATAAATATAAATAATTTTTAATATTGTGACACTACTACCAAAAAATATGCATCAAGTATTTAATAAAAATCACATTAGTTTTCAATTAATGTTTAAGTGAATGATGTTATACAATACATTTTAACATCTATTATGTAACTAATGTAAAAAAAAGTTATCACATTAATTTTTCCCTCAAAAATTAATGTAATTTTTTTATATTTCACATTAATTTTTTATAAAAATTGAGATGAAATATTTGTAAAAAAATTTTAACATTGATTTTCACTTTCTCACTAAAATATTTATAATAAAAATTGAATAAATCTAGTATCTTGCAAAAAAAAGTGTATTTTGAGTTACAAACTTTAAAAAGTTATGACTTCTCTCGATTGATCATTAGGGATGAATTTTTTATTTTATATAATTTTTTGAGATTTATCTATTTGTAAATTATCACTCCTTGAATCTTGAAAACCAACATTTTTATGAAATTTTATTTATTTATTTATTTATTTTACTTTTCCTCCATCTTGTCTTTGTTTGAGCAACTTTGAACTCTATTATAACATTTTATTAAATATATGATAAGTATCTAAAAAAAATCATATATAACCTCAAAAATTATATAAATGAAATGCAAACAAAGATATCACAAGAAAACCTATGCAAAAAAATTAAAGAAATGAAACATGTGAAAATTAGAGAACTAGAAGTGAGAAAGGCAACTCTTATTTTTGGAAGCGATGGCTTGGAATATGATGTTTGCTTCATGCTAGATATTAGTTGAAGAGATATTGATAACTCACTAATATGTGGTAGAGGATAAAGTGAAATTTAAGATTTTGACAAGGGAGGTGGACAAAGATAAGAATTGAATTAGGAAACAAATAAAAGGAAGAGTGAGAATAATAATAAGGAAGAATTTACTTTATTTATAGTGCAAAACTTTATATATCAGTTCACTTATAGAAATCAACATCTAATACTTAGACTTTAGAAATTACTTCACTTGTAGGAACCAACATCAAAAGTTAAATTCATTAATTTTTTTAAGAAGCAACATTTAAAATTTCCTTATATTTTTAAAAACATCCTCAATCTTGTAACTTCAGACGCTAGTTATTTTAGAAATCAATGTCTAATTATTAAAAAAACATATTGGTTTATTTTGATAACTGACATTTAAAATTTTCTCATTTTCCTAGTAATTAATTGATTGCTATACCTTTAGACATTGGTTTATTATAATACTGATATGTTAAGTTTTTATATTTCTTAACCAAACATTTGCAATACCTTTCAATGATAGTGAATTTCAAAATCAATATCTGAACTTTTTTCATTTTCTTAGTAACTTTTAATTGCTATATCTTTGGACATCAGTTTAGTAGAAAATTGATATGTTAAATTTTTACATTTTTCAATAAGACGTTTGCAATACCTTTAGATGACAAATACTTTCAAAACTAGCATCTTAAGTTTCCATTAGCCATTGGTGATTTTGAAAACTTATGTTTAAAATTTTGCAAGAATTGAAATATCGATTGTTTATAAAGACCAATATGTCTTAAAACTTCTCATCATTTAAAAAATGTTACCACTTTATAACACATATTGGTCTTACTTTGAGTTACGTCTATGTAACAACATCTATTTGCATTTTTGTAGTTGTAAGATGGTAGATCTTAAAATAGAAAATGGGATGATATTTCTTTGAAATTAATAATATAAGAAATTGAAGACATCCATTTAACATAATTTGCTTCATAGTATGAAATGACTTGTACATAGAAGTTTGATATAATATAAATAACATTGTCATGACCTAACCTAATTATGACCGATGTGGATTCTGATACTAATTTCCACAAGCCTTAGTATTAATTCCTTTAATCTATCCAATGGAAGTTTACAAATTTCTAGGAGGACTCAAATTTTAATTTAAATTTTAGCAAAAAAATGGACAAAGTCTCCTTTATTTTTGGATACTTCTTGAAGGTCACATGTCTTAAAATACAAAACCTATATATATATTTAGATATGACAGTATTAAACATACACACAATAAAATATAGCTTCAAATTTATGTACTTACAACAATTTAACACCACATGAATAAGTACATCTCTATCTTAATGCTGATTTTAAACCCAAATGAAACCTAACTATCAAATCCCTTTTATTAAGCGGTCTTTGATTCTCCATGTATGAGATGTAACTTAAATAACTTTCTTAACTTGAAAATAGTGAAAATAATCAAAGTGAGTAACAAGAACTTAGTGAGCATATATCTACCATTATCTTTAAGAGATTAGTTTTTTATGTATAGACATAACAATCAAAAGCTAATAATAACGAACACATTTTCTTAGGTTCTTACGACACACGAAACAAGACCCTAGGTTAAGTATTCACTTGCACACAACTTAAATTCTATATCCCACATCACAAATTATAGCAATCTCAACTATTCATTAGTATACAACATTTTTATCATATTACATACTATCCATTTTAAGTAGACATTACAATCACAAATATTCATTAAAGCTTAAACATAAATAAATTATCTCAATCACACGAACAGTAATATCTAATCACAGACAATTTCTAATGTCACATCATAACACACATCTAGTTATAATAAACATACATATAGCCACTTTTTGGTTTCCAAGTCAATCTTGTATTTTTCTCAACTATTCACCATAAATTTCCCATCTGACTATTAGATAAATCCTATATTCTTCATAACTATTTCCCAGAAATTTCCTTTTCAGCTTTCAAAGTATTGCTCTATTATAGTTCACAATTTTTAATGCCATTTATGGTAGAATTCGTAGATAATATACACATGAAAGCTTAGCTCTCATATCATAATTGTTCATAAAACTTCAATGTAAAGTAGTAAAATTCATCACTAGACAATACCAAGTACATAGCAGTATATGCCTGAATATACAACAATGCTATTATGTTCTCTTATATAGCCATAACATATAAATATAATTGAACTTAATTGTAATCCATCAATAGTTAGAAAAACTACCATCATGCTTCTACTACACACTTTTGATTAATTAACATTCACTTAAATAATTGATTGCACTTATACATTGACACTAATGTATATACATGAATACAAAATCTGTACTATTAATAAGAAAAATAAAATTCACAACATTCAAATAATTTTTTATTAAGATAAAAATTTGTGGTAAGATATTTTCTCACTTGGTGGGGTGCATATTCCTTGTAAAAACTCAAAGTAGTTCCTTTTCACCTTTTCCTTTTTTCCTAATTAGGAATTATAATAATAAACTAGAACCATATGTATTGATATCACTTATTTCCTTTCCAAGTTTATTACTTCAAATTCTAATAATGACATATTCATATTTGAACATCCCAAATCATACTTTCCTCAGCTTCCAAAGTGGACACATGAATAAGAAATCATCCATAATATTTACACTTAATTACAGTTGTATTGTAACTTTATTAAAATTTTCATACATTAGTGTTGTGTGTGTCCTAGGAACCAATCATATAGATAATTAAAATAATACACAATGTATTATGTTTTATTTTAGGTAATTTAATTATTATATTTTATTTTCATAATTTTATTATTATTCTGTGTGATTTATAACTTAATATAATAATTATCCTTGAAATAGCTTCGTTATTCCTAAAATGCTCCTAGTCAAGTATTATTATGAAAAGGATAGTAATAATACATCGAGACTAGTATGTATAGTGATTGATGATTACGAATTATGGATATATGATATCAAGTCAATACATGAGTACATTGCTAGTGAACAATGTACTAGACTAACCCACTATGAGAATATTGCATGGATAGACGTGTCATAAGTTATTCTCAGATGATCACAAATACATATAAACCTTTAACCTGAAATCACTACGGTTCCCTACATGAGGAATTACTCACTTTAATATTGTCCTATGTCACATTTAATCAGGATGACAAATAGGGCATTGATTAGGTGTGTCATGAATCATGTAGAGGGAAGTGAGTGATGTAGATGGAATTTTATTACTTTTGTATAAAAGAGAAATATCCTTGGGCCCATTGATTGAGTAAGACTTAGAAATGCATGGCCATGCTTAATTGGATTAATATGTGATATTAATAATTTATTTTAAATCTACTCAGTATCAAGAAATATAAATTGAATATTGATGAGAATGACACATTCCATACCTCCAGTTCAATTTGGATATTATTACAAAAAGGATTATGATGCAAAACGTTGATCATGTATTAGGTGGATATCGAAGCACAGACATTCTTATTACTTGAGTGGCAGTGATGTATTGCTAGATACCACTCACTGTTTATGGCTCAATAATGAGTCACTGTCAACGTAGTAAGAACCTATAGGGTTACACAAAAGGAGTAGGAATAAGATAATAATTAATTAGACTTTAATTATATTAATATCTAATTAATTGAACTTATTTTCATGCATATATATTATTATTAAGAATAATAATGCATTATTCACGTAATATATATATATATAGTATTATGTGATATTATTTGATATTAAAGTAATATCAAATAATTACGTCATCAGATATTAGATAAATATATTATGAGATAATATTATTTTGATATTTGATAACTATATGCAATTATCTAATATTAAGATATTTATATTATGAGATAAGATTATCTAATATTAGATAATTAATAGATAAGTCATATCTCTCTTCATTATCTCTGGGATAAGGATAAGATGAGTTGTTAAGTGTAATTAGGATTTTGGAAGCATTATCCTAGTAGGACTAGGATTGTGGCTTGCCTAAGTTCTATAAAAAGGAGCTTGAGGGCAGCACATAAGAAAAATGCTCAAAGCTTCCATACAAACCCTAAATCACTTAGAAAACATCCAATCCTAATTCCTAGAGAGAAAAATGCATCCTAACAGATTCGTGGAGGGTGAGAGGTCGTTGCTCACTCCGTGTGGATACCATAGAGACTGCTGTACCTTTCGGCCGACGTTTGATTCATCCATTCTCAAGTTTTGATTGGTAGAAACACGAGTGCCCAATAAGTAAAACCCTAATCATTGATTTATGCTTTTTGCATGGATCCTAGGTAGAATTCGGATCAAATTTTGAATTTCTGCTGCATATAATAATCCGAATTCCCAACAATTAGAAGCGTCATTCGAAAGCAATAGAAGAGTCCATTCACATAAACATAGATTGGGTATAGTAAGCATACATACAACACTAGTCAGCAAGTGATCCTAAACCATGGTTCAATTAACAAATTTAACCTCAAATCAATTGGCAAAAAGAGAGAGAGAGAGAGAGAATAAATTAGCATGTAAAATAAGTTACAAATCATATACTTTCCTTAAATAATTTTCAATCTTTGGCGAAATATAAAAAACATGCAAGTAATAAAACCTTTCCATGATTTCGTTTTTTTTTTTACAAAGCTACATAGTGAACCTAAGCCTTTGGTCCTTCCTTTCCATGCTTTCTCTCCTTTCAAGAAAAAGGTATTTAAAGTGGGAGCTAGAATTTTTCTCCATTTATTTTTGGTTTTTTGGGCCTAAAGATGAGTGAGCAGTGGAAAAGTGAAATGTTGGGTTTTGTCATGACGTTAATAGTTGGTGAGTTTTGATGTCACTTATATTTTTCTTAATATTATTACAGCAATAGGTTCTGAACAACATAGTGATGCATTAGCATTCCAAAAATATAACAACAAAGGAAGTTTATTTTGAGAATGCCATTAGAGCTAAAAGATAACTAGCGAGGGAGTTCAATGGTGCTATATTTCAACAATAGGGAGAAGATAATTTAGGATGCAAAGGATTTGGGTGCTATAATTAGAGGGCCTAATCCTCTTAGTTATTGTTTTCAACCACAAAAACATAGCTATGCCTTTTGTTAAAGCTCGTGGTGATGGAGATGAAAGAAAGATAGAGGTGCACATGTAAGGAGGGAAGACAACAAGTAGTGATAGCCTAATAGCTCAAACAATGGCATGACAAAGAGAGGGGAAGAGAGACCTATTAGAAAGTAAGAGAAAAAAGAGGGAAAAAGAGAGATAGAATGCGATGGAGTAGAGTAGAGAGGGAAGGAGCTAGCGAAAATAAAAATATAAGAAGGGATGAGAGAGAAAGAGTTAGTGAGAAATGTGTGGAGAGAGAAAAAGTACTAAATTTTTATAAGTAAAGAGAAAGAGAGCTATTGTACCAGCTAAAGAAAAAGAGACAAAAATAATAGGAGTATGTCAATGGGAGAAACTGAGAAAAGGAGGAGAAGTCAACAAAAATATAAAAAGAAAGGGAAAATGTAAAAAAAAAAGTTATGGAAATGATCCCACAATTCTTATAGTATTAAATTCATTTTTCTTCATATAAAATCTTAACTATTTATTCATTTAAAAACTTATTTTATAAAATTAATTTTATTTAGGACCTCAACTTAATTATTTCAAACTTTCACAATCCTAAAATTAATTTATCAATTAACAAAAAATTATTTCATAAAACTTTATATCCATAATTACTATTTCTAACTCATGAGAAAAATCCCCGTAAAAAAATTCAAACAAGCCTTAAATTAATACTAGCCATTTTAAAAATAAGTTTATTTCAAACTTTAATAATTATTAAAAATATTTTATTAAATACAATGATTTATTTCATAAATATTTGTACCCATAATTGCTAAAATATTTTCAAATTATAGAAAATTCTTTATAAAAATCATTTTAAACTAATCTTAAATTTATAATGGCCATATAAAAATAAATAAGTTTCAAATATTGTCATACATATTATTTTTTATATTCTAGAACCTTTAATACAAAAAATAAATTTAAAAATGTAGTTATGCCCTTCATGGAAGCTCATGGCAATAGAGATGAGAGAAATATAGAGGTGTGTGCACAAGTAAGGAAGACAGCAAGTGGCAACGGCTTGACAGCTCAAACAGTGGCACAATGAAGAGAAGGAAAGAAAGAGCTATTAGAAAGTAAGAGAAGAAAGAAGTCAAGAGAGAGGGAAAATGGTGGGGTGGGTGGAAAGAGAGTTGGCGAAAATAAAAAATATAAGAAGGGAGGAGAAAGAAAGAGACAGTGAGAAATGCATAGAGAGAGAGAGAGAACTACTAGGTTTTTATAAGTAAAAAGAGAGGGAGTTGTTGTACCAACTGAAGAAAAAGAAATATAAATGATAGGAGTATATTAGTGGGAGAAATCAAGAAAAGGAGGGGGATCCAAGAAAAATATAAAAAGGAAGGAAAAATATAAAAAATAAGCTACGGGAAATGATCCTACGCTTCTCACACTATCAAATTCATTTTTCCTCATATAAAATCTCAACTATTTACTAATTTAAAAACTCATTTCATAAACTAATTTTATTTAGAACCTCAACTTAATTATTTCAAAATTTCACAATCTCAAAAATAATTTATCCATTACCAGAAATTTATTTTATAAAACTTTATATCCATAGTAACTTATAAGAAAAATCCTTATATAAATATTCAAACAAGCCTCGAATTAATATTGGCCATTTTAAAAATAAGTTTACTTCAAACTTCAATAATTCTTAAAAATAATTTATTAAATACAATGATTTATTTTATAAGTCCTTGTATGCATAATTACTAAAATATTTTTAACTTATAGGAAATTTCTTATAAAAATCATTTTAAACTAATCTTAAATTTATAATGGCTATATAAAAATAAATAAATTTCAAATGTTATCATAAGTGTCATTTTTTATATTTCAGAATCTTTAATACAAAAATAAATTTAAAAATAAATATTAGCCAAATAAATAAACAATTATTCATAAGCATCAAAATTTATAAAACTTTAAATATTAACTTAGAATATTACAAACATATTGATTTAGTAGAAAGTATACTAATCTATAGTGGATTTTATCTTTTAATCAACAAGGATTCGAATCCAAAAAATTATTCTAATTAAATGGAGAGAAATTTGTTAATAATCTACACTCAAAATAGTTATCCCAAAATTGACTTGTAAAATGAGGTCTATGACCGTAGGTCCTGCATTTAATATAGGCTTATGCGAGCAATCCTGTATGGGAAAAAACCTGAGTGGTTAAACCCGCATAATTGTGGGCTAACCATGGATGAAAAATTATTTTTTTAATTATTTTTCCTTACATTTGGCCTAATATGTATAAAAAAATTCAACTCAATTACTTTCTAATAAATTCAATTTAATTTTTATAGTACAATCAAAATTTTCTTATCTAAATAATTTAATAAAAATTAAAATATTAAAATATAATTTATAAATTATAAAATAAAATAAATAATAAAAATATAAAATATATGCAGGTTGTCCACCCCATATGCGGGGTAGGGCAGTATGTTGTAGTTTGGTGCGGTAGCCTAGTATAAAGTTTGCATTTAATGTAGCTTATGCAAGCCTGCCTCACTTGTTTTGCATGTCTATCCTAAAAAAAGAAGTTTAAGATAACCAAGGATGGTAATTACTATTTCATAAAGGTTTATTTGCATTTCAAAAAAAAAATAAAAGGAGAAAATGTAAATTACTTCTTTTAACTTTGGAGTAGTTGGATTTTAACACCTTCAACTTTGAAAATATGGAAACCACCTGTCAAACTTTACAGAACTTGAAATTGAAACCAATTATCCATTTAATTAACTATTTTATTAAGTTATGTAGTTTTTTTTTAATGAAGTTTTAAAACAAGAATGACAATAGTATAAAATGTTCATTTATTTTATTACTTTTTTACATATAATTTCACACTTCATTTATAAGCATTTAATTAAAATTATTTATATATATAATATAATTTCTATTATTTATATAACAAAAAAGTATATTTGAAAAAATGACCAAAAAATTAATATACTATAAGTTTAAAAGCTTTATAAAAAATTATATAATTTAATAAAATGATTAATTAAGTTAATGATAGGTATCAATTCTAAGTTTTTATAAAGCATAAGAGGGTGATTTTCATGTTTCTAAAGTTGAAGAAGGTAAAATTCAACTACTTGAAAATTGAAGGCTATAATTTGCATTTATCCTTATTTAAAAAATTTTAAAAATCTATCATTTCCATAATTAGCTCACAATTAACAAATTATTTGATAATGTGCACACTTTTTAAGATATTATAGTTTAACAACCTTTTTAGTTATTCTAAAAGTAAAATAAATATATATTTTATATTTTTTCATATATAAAAAATTATCTTATTCCTCCTTTAATACCACCTAGTATCTATTAAAATTCTTGTAAATATATAATTTAATGAATCAAACTTTCTTACTATTATGGAAATTCAAATAGAAGTCACTACATAAATGTTAATCAAAACTAAATCCAATGTTTATACTAATATGAAAACATTTTTTAAATTATACAAAAATTTAAAATACTGATTCATTTATGTAACCAATGTCTTTTTTGAAGCCCAAAGACATAAGTTGTTTAACAAACCAACTTCTAAAGTCATGAATCATTAATAAAAGTGACATCTAAATCCATGCACACTTTTTAAGAAATTGACATGTTAAAGTAGCCATATTTAAACATCAATTTTTCAAAACTAATTGATATCTAAAGTAAAAGGTTGGTGGCATTTTTGTGAATATTAGCATAATTTTATACATTGATTTTATATAAAATTGATGTGATTTAGTTAGGATATCAATTATTTATTAAAAAACTAATGTCTTAAGTCTTTGTCTACATAACTTTCATTTCATTCTTTGTTGCACTTTCATATCTCATTTGAAAGTCATTTTTTTAGCAATAACCTTCATTTTTATTATTTTTCGATGATCCCTCAACCTTTTCCACATACTCATTTCATTCCTAGTGAACTCTGAACTTGTTTCCATTATCATTATTATTCTCAAGTATAATGCCATATCTTGGTTTCATTATTTTTTAGAATATAAATAGATTATTTTATATTGTTTAGTTGCAATATATATTTGTATGTGTATATTGACTATCTGTTATCCTTTCATCTCTAAGTTTAACCTAATATTCTTTATTAGTTTTAGTATAGGTTTTAAGGTTTAGTCAATCTTAGGATTTAGTTATATTGATGCTTTTTTTGGTGGCGATGCTTAAGGATGTCATCATTTTGCATTACTGCCTTTGTCATTGCATGGTTTTGTAGTGATTAAAAGGTTTAGCACTATAATATATCATGGAATGAATCCTATTGGTACCTTAGCTACATAATTTAGTGGAGATTTTTGCAAATTTATGTAGATTATTCTAATTTAAGTTTGTTTGCTTTTTATGCAAGTTATATATTTTACTATTCCCACCATATGACATTTGCTATGAGTACAATTGGTATAATGCCACTTTATAGATCATTAAACAATATCAACCTTTAGCTTTATCTTCGTATTATTATACATGATTGACATTGATTTTTTGAAACAACCATAATATCAATGCTTTTGAAAAGGTTGGTCCTAACTAAAAAAGCAAGAAGGATCTAACAGTCATGAAGTCCATTAGTGTGGCATGTGCTAAAGGTGACAAGGCATATGTTGAATTCAACGCTAAGAAGCATTCATGTGGTTAAACTACTACTCTATTAAGCAATTGCATTAGAGTGATAGCACAATGTAAAATCTCAATAGCTTATGTAGATTAGAGATATGTTCTATTAGCATTAAATGATAAACTTTGAGAGAATTTATTGGTATGTACATTTGATGATAATGTCTTATGTTTAAGATATGTAAAATTATATTCCTAGAAAAACTACGTATAATTACTTTATGTATGTTTTTGTGTAAAGTGAATTTAATGTTCCTAACACTTAGCAAATGCATAGGAAATTATTGTTACAGGAAGTAGACTAATGAAAGGAATTTAATACAAGGTTAGGGTGGGATTACATCAATGAAAAGACTAAGACAAAGGAAAATTTACTTAAGGAGCAAAACTTCCTTAACTAGTGATCATAGGAGAAGTTCTTGGAATAATGTGACACCTAGCATTTTCAAGTAAATTTAATCATACTAGCCTATTTTTTCTTAATGTCTTTTATATATGCCATTCATACTTCATTGTGAGCTAACATGTGGTTTTGTCATTAGGATTTAAGTATGTTGAACTAGGAAAAATAAGGGAAGAATGCACATCCATATAAGCTCTTTGAAGGAAGATATTAAAAATTAGAGTAAGCTTTAGTGAAAGAGAAGCTTCCTTTAATCAAGGCTAATAAATCTAAGGAACCATCTTTCATTTTTGTGTAGAGTTATGAAAGAAAATCAAGTCAGACTTGAATAGGTAGTATACGACTCTGAAGAGCCAAGTGGTTGTAAAGAGGATTATAAGCATCTATGGTTTAGTTTAAATTTATTGTTAGCTTTTGAAGTTTTTATTTTGCCCTTAATATAATTATCTATCATTTCTTGAATGTGAAAGGATAATCTCATGTAGTAAGCCTCCTAGGAAAGGTTTCACTTAACTTGAAGGACGGACATGTTGACCATTACATTATGATCTGAAGAGTATTATGGTTGTGCTCTAGGTGTTGGATAAGATGTAGGCCTTAAGGACTACTTCAACATCTAAAAAAAAATCATCAAGTGGGACCTTCAGACTTTGATCTAGAGGTTCTCAGAAACATTCATAATGCCTCAACTTAACTTAATATTGATTGGGAAGCAAGAATGCAAAAAGCCCTTAAGAAGTAGTAATAGTAGATGCAATAACAAATTCATGCAATAATAAAGTAGATGTCCTCTTAGTAGTTTATATATTCAAGTTTTGATAAGCCTATTAAGCTATCCATTAGTGACCCACCCCTAATGATAATTGATGAGTCAAAGGAGTTGACCCTGATAACTATTAATGTGTCAATGGAACCAATCCATATGTCTACTAAAGAATGGACTTGCTGGCCTTTTCATTTGCACTCACTAGTATATGAAACATTCCAATAACCCTACTTAAGGAAAATATCTTCCTAAACCTTTTTGATGTTTCTATATATATATATATATATATATATATATATATATATATATATATATATATATATATATATATATATGTGTGTGTGTGTGTGTGTGTGTGTGTGTGTGTGTGTGTGTGTGTGAATTAAGCTATCAATTATAGGATTTCACACTGAAAAGGTTAGAGCCCTATATGGCAGGATTACTTATGTGTCAAGTGGCATTTGCATGGGCTTTGAAAAGTTGTGAGCTCTACCATTGAGTTGTGAGCTCTACCATTGATCATTGCTAGATGATCAATTCAAAGTAGTGGTCAATAAGCCTTTAAATATACAACTAAGGTGCAAGTACCAAATGATGAAGTCCAAATAGTGGAAGAAGCCTATGAAACCTTCATCGTATAGTTGAAAGCCCTTATTCAATTTCTCATAAAGATATCATCATGTGTCCTCCCATTCACTTTTTTTTAGAATTTAAGTTATATTAATCTCATTATATGAATTTACTATCCTATATTCTATGTTTTAGAAACCTAGTGATCATGATTAAGCCACAATATAGTTCAAGCTTGATAGTTGCTAGGCCCCTAAGTCCTAGGTTTACATCATTATAAATTCAAAGGTGATGGACTTATGCTATTCTTTGTTCATTGTGAAGGATGCTATCTTGCAAATCTTGAGAATGGAAAAGATTAATGTTCCTTAAATCCACCTAGCTAAGTGAGTTTATTTTATCTTCTTTGAATAAATATTATGTGGTTTGAACTTCTATCTAAATAGGCATTTAGCTTACACCTCTTTTAGTTTAGGTATTTGTATAAACATTGTGAGATCCAGGAAACCACTACTTATTATGGATTCCTGTGTCTATATCACATTGACCATTAAGGCTAGGTTATCACTAAGAGAGAGGAATACCTAAAGGTAGCATTTCTCACACATCTTAAGAAATAATGTCACTTTGTGTTATAAATCTCACTTATGCACTAGTTATAATTGAGTAATTTTTTGTATAATGATTTTGAGATTTTATTATGTCATTGTATTATAGGCACCATTTAATTCTTGTCTTGATCCCTTGGCCAATGGATTGGGATTGGACTTAAAAAAGATATTAGATTGTATTCTTTAAGTATACCACATGTAAGGCCTAGTACCAATGGTGAAAGGTAATATAAAATGAAAAGTAGTCAAGGTAAGTTTTCTGAGGAACATTGTGACCTTTGCAATAATAGCTTGTGTACCACTTAAGAGAAATTAAGCTATTACTCCCTTTTATGTAGTTTCATATGCATATTAGCATTGTAGAGTATGACTACCACATCATCTAATACATGGTCAATATGCTAACTAGGATGAGCAAAGGTTGACAAAACCTACATAAGGTAATTGCTTTTACTTATTTTTTAGCTCCTACACACTTACCTTAATTAGTTTTAATGCTAACATATTAATTGCATTCAACTTGCAATGCTTCAAGACTAACATTGAACCATACACTCAAGATCAAATCGATGAAGTGCAAGAGTTGTGGGCAAAGTATCTTCTCAAGGATAAATTGCATTGGAATGAATTTTCTTATTTTTTTTTGTATAGAAAATGTAGTGTTGGGTTTAGGGTTACAACCTAGCTATAATTTTTTAGTATGCATGTTTTCATACATATAACCTCAACAATGTGATAGTGCTCTATTTGTAAATAAAATAGTTCTATTAGTTTTTTTTAATTTTTATTGTTATTGGTTTTGATATGTAAATAAAAGTTAAAAATTTTTACAAAAAATGCTCCACCAATTATACAATGTTTATTTCTATTGTTGTTATCAATTAGTAAATAGATAGTTATTAGATTTGGTTTTAGGTTGATGTTGTGTAGTTGCTACTATTGATATAAATGGCTAAACTGCATAATAGAAATCGATAACAAAAATTTGAGTTGTAGAAAAGATGTCAATTTTTCTTTACAAAAAATTAACATGTTTTTCATATAATACATTGTTTTTTAAGAAATATCTAATATGGAATTCTCTAATTGATCATATTGGTTATTTACTAACTAGCTAACATCTAAAATACCTATTACACATCAATTTTCTTTGCAAAACTAATAGTAAAGGTATTTTACAGCATGGTGTCATTTTTTACTTTAGGCATTGAATTTCCATATTTGAACCAATGTCGAATTTGACCTTTTTTTTTTAATGGAAGTCATCAATTTAGAAGTCTATAGAAAATTAGCATCTAAACAAAAATAAAGTCATCTTGTCAACCACTTTAATAAAACATTGGTGGCAAATAAAAGTAAAAAGATAGTGGTAGATGAAAATAGAAAGGTAAAATTGTTGGCATCAATTATAGATTTCATCCCAAAGAACCTTAAAAAGGTATTTAAGATAATGTAAGTTCATCACACGAATTTTTCCTCACCTTAACTCAACTAACAAAATATGCTCACTAAATATCTTGTTTTACTCTTCCATGGATGTTTCATATTTTCCCTGTGGTATTATTTAGATTTTGTATTTGTGTTTGCAGAATCTTTGGCTTAGGATGATCTGACACTTACCTTATTCATGCTTTATCAACTTGTTGCTAAATATGTGAGGTTATACACTCCCTAGAAAAAAATGTAGCATATAAATGTAAGGATTTGTTTATATTTTGTGTTTGTATTTGCAATTAGTTTCTAGTTTCATAATCAATGATATTTTGTTACCTATTAATTTTATACAACTTTTGTAGGTAAGAAAATTGATTTCTTTAGATAATAAATCGATACTCTTTGTGATTGATGCACCTGTCAAATTGTGATGTGCTTATGCATTTTTTTCTTATAGGGATTAGATACAAGAGTGCTTTTTTGAAGGAGTAAGTAACCTCATATACTAAGTAATAAGTATCAAGATAGATTTAGCAAAGTTCTCATGTTTAATTATGGTATTGGATATAACCTTTCAATGTCTTCACACTTTTGTTCATTCAATATATTGTTTAAATTTTTAAAATTAGGATTTTGTAATATCAAAGGAGATGCTAGTTTCTATTTTGGTTAGTGTCTTTTGTAAGGTTGTACAAGAATATAAGGATATGTATAGACATAATGGGGGGAAGAAATAATTTGTTTAGAAGGATCTTATGTATTATATAAGGCATTACACACTAATTTTTAAACAAAATTCACATTGAATTTTATTTCCTATGATAGTTCACAAGAAATGACACTAATTATATATATATATATATATATATATATATATATATATATATATATATATATATAAGAATTGATGTTATTTTTTATGTTAATTATATAAGTAGCATAAAAAATAATTTATAATAATGCTTGCTTAGATATCAATTAAAAACTATTGTGATTTTTGTCAAATACTCAATATATATTTATATTTTTGTAGTAACGTTAACCCATTTACAAAATTTTGATAGCTAATAATCCTTATCTAGTCAAGTGCCTCAGTAATCATTGTTTAAGGAAGTATAAAGCCGAAAACCATAGAAAGAGTAAAACTCTAGTATTGTTCCCATTAGTTCATTAGGGGAAATCAAAAAGAGGCTATGGAGTCAAAGTTACATGAGTCTTAAAATAGTTCACTTGATGACATGTAAGGGAGTTGGTTAATAGTCCATTAAAAATTGATGACAAGATTTCAAGGATCATGTATAGTTATCAGGGTGATCATTCATTACTCAACCACATGTTTAGCCACATCATAGAATGGTAATCACCTATGATGGCAAAATACTAATAACCACTAAGCTCTACTTATAAATGCTTTTATCTCTATAAGCAAAATGCTTATTTTGTCAAAATTGTTATTCAAAATATTATATACACTCTATGTTTTTCCAAGCACTCTGCTAGGCCTTTTAACAACACTATATTGTATTCTCTTTACACTTACATAATCACCCTTTTTCCATTATAATCTAGTTGTTGTTAGGGACCTCCGTGCCATTATCACACCATCATTGTATCATTGTACCAATATTGTACCTTCCAAGTCAATTTATAGTGAAGTATTATGTTGGTTGTGTTTTATTTTTAATTAGTTTGTATTTATGTTTATACAAGCTATTTGCAGTTTTGTATGCTTATTCATTTATTTATTGTTTCTATAAAAGGATCAGAACTCCAACAATAAATTATATATGAACCCACCCTAAAAAAAAGTTTAAATTACCTTACCATCTTGCTATCAATTTTTGACCACAAACAAGTAGTGTTCATGAGTGACATAAATAATGCACCTAGGTAAATGTTCTAAGTTATCCACTTTTGCATATTAATTTCACCCCTTTGAAAATTCAACTTCACTTTCTATATCCAATCAAGATAAAAAATATTTTTTTTATTTTCAATCATTATTTATATTGCAACTATCCTAACTTTTTCTTTCCACATTTATTTTTCACTTGACAATAAGCAAGTCATGAAGTAAAAGATGTTAATCCAGGGATAGCAATGAATCCAGTTAACTTAAGTTGTTTTTAGTTCAAGTTTAACTTGTTTTAAATTTGTCTAACTCATACTTGACTCAAGTTCAATTTGGTTTAAATTTTTTTAGTTCAAGCTCAGCTTAAATTGAACTTACAAGAAGCTTAACTCAACTCAGTAGCTTAAATAAATTATAATAAAGGAATAAATTGTTGACAATTTAATAGCTTAAAAATATTTACAAAAATGAATATCTTTAGCAACTTAAAAAAGACATAAATAACTAAATTTAATATTATTATACTATTACTTATACATTATGAGCATATTAACCTATCTTAAAATATAATGTTACATTACCACCACAACTAGATTCTAGAAAATAAATTGATTTGAAAATTTCAATTCTTTTATTAATACTCATAACTTTATTAGTTTATCTAATTTAGAAATCATGAACTTTATTTGAAAATTACAAATGAAAAATGAGAATTATATAATTATAATTTAACTAACAAAAATAAAATTACAATATTGTTTGAATGAATGAAACTTAAAGTAAAAGCTATTTATTAATTATTTGACTTATAAATTATCTATTAAATTTTTTCTTTTTAATTTTTATTCTTACAAATAAAAAATTAGCGATCATTATTAATCTAATTATTTTATATTTTACTTAAAATTATTTAAAATTATTATAAAAATATTAATTATATTAGTAATAAAAATATATATTATCTTAAATTTTAGAATACAATATTTTTAAATATTTTTTTAAAACGTAATATATATTATAATATGTATATTTACATATATATATTTTTTATTTTGTATATCTATATATTGAGTTAGCTCATAATATAAATTAGCTAATTTTTTAGTCCAATTTCAATTTTTTTAAAATATGAGCTATATAATTTAATTTATATGATTTATTTGTCTCTTAAGATTAACTTATCACGTTAAAACTCGAATTAAATTGCAAACTGACTTTGATTCATTGCAAACCTTCCATTAGGCTCGACAATAAAAGGGAAAATGGCATGCTGAGCTTAAATAAGTTGATGTTTCATCCATCACTAAAAGGCCGTGGGTCTGCAAAGTAGGCTAATTTTTCCAAAAGCTCGTACAAATCAAAGCCTTTCACATCTTTTCCATTTTCTCTTTCGAAAGACTCCAAATGCATGCGAAACACAACCTGAGCTCCAACCTCAAAATTCTTCTCATGGCAATCTCTCTCTCTCTCTCTCTCTCTCAATATAATATACAAATTTCCTATATTTGATTATCTTTAAATTAAATATAGTTTAAATCTTTTAATATATAAATAGAAGCGATATGGATTTGTATTAGTAGTTTCTGCCAAATTAAGGATTAAAAATTAGATTTGATTCTTTTTCTCCTAATATAATATACAAATTATTTGAATTTGATTCTCTTTAAATTAAATAATTTATATTAGTTCTTTTAATATATAAATAGGATCAATTTGGCTTCACATTAAGGATTTTTGTCAAATCAAGAGTTAAAAATCATATTTGGTATATAGAGCTCCAATAGAACTCCACATTGACATTGACAAAAAAGGAAAAAAAGTATGTTATATGATGTTAATGGCCAAATTGCAAATGTCTTTGCACAATAGATAAATTATGTAATTTGCAATTTTTAAAGTGACAAGTGGAATTTCATTAATTTTCTCTTCCAATTATTGTTAGTTTGAAGTTCCATTAGTGATCTGTATGATTTTTGGTTTCAAATTTGATGGATGTTTCCAATGTAAACCTAATTTATTTCAATTTGTATATTAAATTAATTAAAATATAATGTCACGTTTATGCAGCAGCAAATGCTAGCATTTTGTACATTAAAAGAAAAAATTATAATTAAGTAATATTACAATATTATTTATAATATCCATTATATAAATTATAAATTATTTATTCTAAAGTACATGCGAAAAAGTTGTTTCGCTTTTCAAAACAATTGATTTAACTCCTCTGAACTTTTTGTTTATGTAAATAATCGTGTTCCGTAAGAAATTCAAATTCATGATTGGAAAGAAAAATTAAAAGAAAGTTACATGCACTAATTGACTTATAAAGAATGGCCAAACCGGAGGAAATCCTTATGTCACTTGTTATTATTAATTAAAGGTTCATGGGGGGTGTTAATGATGGCCTTTTTAAAGTGAGGTAAGTTTTTCCCTTCTTCTAAAAGCTCATGGGTTGATTTGCAATTTGCCCTTTAACTATACACCATTTCATTTTGTAAAGAATAAAAAAACATGGGAAACCCCATGTCAGGTCCCATTTAAGCCTTAAAAATATTCTAGTTTGCAGTGAGACGGAAAAGAAATTAGTACTCTTAAATTTTTATCTCATTCTTCAATTATCTCTAACATCTAGCCAATATTTTATTTTAAATAATAGTAAGAGTAATAAGTAATAATTTATTTAATATACATATATAAGTTTTGAATTTAAAATATAAATATAATAAAAAATAAAATTATTAAAATAATATAAATACTATTGTAATGTTAAAATTCCTACATCCTGTCAAAATTTTACTTACCCTAAACAGTATACTTGGTGTTTATTCTTTTTCACGTGGATGGACGATCTTTTTATAAAAACAAATACTTCATCTCCCACGTTCGTCAATACACAACTTTGGGATAAACACAAGTTCCTATATATACATTTCATTAAAAATATTTTGAAGTCTTTTTTTTTTTTAATGAATTGTGAAACCTATAATTTTGAGTAGTTACATTTAATATTTAGGATTATTAATTTTTGCAACAAATCTTTTTCAATTTTGGAATAAGTGATAAATTGAATCATCTGATGCATTTTCTCTTAATGTGATAAATTGAATCATCTGATGCATTTTCTCTTAATGTTAGGAGGGATTTAAGTGTTATATTATTTAGTTGTAAAGATAAGAATGTAAGCATTTTCACCATGTTTTATTCTACTCAGATTAAACAAATAAATTATGTCAAAATGATCAAAATACCTTTGAAGCAAAGAAAAATCATAAAAATAGTATAAAAGTTAGATCACCCTTATTAGATTGCTAGCTTGGAAAATAATTTTATTAGAAATCATTTTTCAATCTTATATCGTAAACACAATATTTAGTGTATATTTATAAAGGTGGTAATTATTATATTCTACAAATTTGATAATTATCACTATTAATTCTTTAATTTTACTTTTGTTATAATTATTGATCCCTCCTTTGATTTATAATATTAAAATAAATGAAAAATATTAAAGCAAAATGTTAAATCCCAACTTAGTAATGTTAAATATATGCTTGTCTTGCTTAAGTTATGTATTTTCACAATTTATTTGGTGTAATGAGTGAAAAAAGAGACAAATAATTATAACAAGTACGAAAATAAGAAATCACTTGTACTAATTATGAAATTTGAAAAATGTAATAATTACTACTTTCATAAAAAGAATTAAATATTATATTCACCATGGATTGGCACAAACTTATTGTTGTATTTGATTATAGAAAGATATAAAGAACGATATATAGTGAGATTATTTGTGAAAAACAAAGAACTAATATAGTTTTAAAAAAAGAAAAATATTATTATATAAGGATTTGAAAAAATGCAATGGTTGAAAGTAATTAATTAAAAATGCGGTTAAATAAATTATAATTAGTCCTTTATTTATAGGAAAAATGATTGATATATCCTTTAAATTTGATAATTAATATTAATATTCCTTTAATTTCATATGTAATATAATTATTGGTTCTTTCTTTAACTTTCAGGGGTTCTTTAGGTTGAAAATTTTAGTATCAACTTAACTCTTCTCTAGCAACAATGGTTTCTTTCCTAGTTTATTGGTGGGATTCTGAATAGATCTTGTATAAGTAGGGAAAGAAGTAATACAAATCAATAAATGAGAAGAAAGTAATAAATGTTAGAACAATTAATTTGCATAAATTATTTCACAACAAAGCAATTAAGCGTAATTGTTTACTATTGCTTGGAAAAGTACATTTGATGGTGCATCAACATTATAGATGATAGAAGTTTGACTATTAGAAACTTAGATCCTACTCTTCAAGAATGGTATAAGAAAAGTTACAAAAGTTGCTTGGAGAAATACAAAGGATGGCAATAGAATGCTACAAAAGCGCTAAAATTGGTAACACAAAGTGCATATAAGCTTTAATAGCAATTTTGGCAAAATGGATCCTTTTATCTTTACACTTACCTTATTTATACCATAAGGATTGAGCGATTATCCAATTGATAATTACTTTTTGAGGAGCAATTAAATGTATCTTAGGGTGGCCACTAGTCACTCATAGTGGCATCCATATGTCATCTTTGCACTCTTGCTTGCTATAATTGCTTCATAAGTGGTTTATGATCATGACCTTCATTCAAGGACACTTGTTTGGCCATTTTACCAAATAAGTTCTACTATGTATAACACGATCTTCTACTTGGGAGAAATAAACCTTTTTGGCTTGAAAGGATACCAATTGTACTAACCCTATCCAACTTCGAACAACTTCGCATCCTTAGTAAAAAAAGTTTTGATCAAGTGTTAATAAAGGTCCACTAGTTTAGGTTTTAGGATTAAAGTCGTATATAAGCTAAACTACCTTTTCTTACTCTCATTTGACTTCAAGTTATATTGGAGGAATGAGAAAAAGGTAAGGGTACTTATCCCATGAGTGAAGTAGAAATGAAGTTTGCCTCAAGAGTTTTGATCAATGGATTCACCTAATATGTTAGAAAGAATTTGAAAGGTTAATTATCTAAATGACATAGTCCTGCCAAATTGATCTTTCTTTTTCACCTATTGACCATATCTCACTAAATGTCTAGTTAGTACATATGGTGCCTTAAAAGTGATGTATATGCTAATTAAACTATCATATATCCTTGTTCAAGCTATTACATAATTATAAGAAAATTTAAATTTTCGCAGCTTCCCAATGGTAATCAATTACATCAAGCTATCTTTATCATGAACCTTTTTCAATACATTGATGGCATCAATGAAACAATTCCTTTAAAAAGCTTAAATCACTCTCATTTTACACTCTTTTCATTCTCAATATATTCGCTCTTTATTCTTCTCTTGTCTTCTCTTTAAAACTTATTATGCATTATTTATCTTCTTAGATTTTTGCCATGCCTACTTAGTCAAATTCTTCCAAATAATCTGCTTATCCTTCAAACTTTGTCAAGGTTTTTGATCTATCCTTGTAAAACTCTAAGATTCTAAAGCTCTAAACACTATTTGAATCCCTTAATTTCATTGTTAAGGATGGTAAACCATTATATTTCTACCTTGGACCACTTATTTCTCCTCATGTTGATTTTGCTCTTTTTCTTGGTCTTAACCTTTTAGTTACTAAAAACTTAATCCTAACTTTCCCATACATTAATAAAGATAACAGGACCTTCCATAATTTTCCCTCTCCTCTTGCTAATTCTTCAACCAATTATATTTCCTGGCTGGATTGTGTATAAAAGTTGAAAGGTAAGTTTTAGAAATCTATCAGCATTTTTGAAGCGATTTAGCTTTCTAGGCTTTTAATTAGAGCCATTTCTTCTATGCTAGGCACTACTATCACATTCTAGTCATTCATTAGATAATTCCCTCCATGTCCTTTACGGTTTAATTGGTTCATCTATTTTTGAAGTTTCAACTATCATAGGACTCAGTCTAATTGTGGAAATTGTTTCCCTTTATTTCATACATTTAACTAATATATACAAAGTCCTAGTTCTAGTTTCTTTAAAAAATTCAGCTTATACTACTTTCATTAATACTTACAAAGGGGTAGATAATTCGATCATTGGTTTTGTCAAACATATTGCATTTTTTACTTTTTAATTATGCAAGCATTTATACTACATTTTGTTTGTAAAAAAGTTCTTTTTCTTTTGTTCTTCTAACTATAATCCTCCATAAAGATTGAAAAATAGCCTTAGCTCCTTTTACTCTGGCCTATATCTTTGATAATGTCAACTTAATTGCCAAATACTTAAAATAAAACAAATCACTTTCAAATTAAGAGGGCCATTTTAGGTTTTTTAGTTATAAGCAACAACTATTTTTTAGGATAATTTTAAGTTGAACAAGAAAGCTTCTATTAAGTCTCTAGTAGAATGTATTTGGTTGGCTCGAGGTGAGCTAAAATGAAATCTTAAGTTAAAATCCACTAAGGAATTATTTCAGCATTTCTTTTCTCTTTTATATACTTATTTGGCTACCATTCTTATGACAAGACTTAAACTTTTACTCCCATTTTAAGGGTGCTAATTTGTTTAAGTCACTACCCAATCCAAACAATACCCAAAATGTTCAAGTTTGGTTAAAGTTCTTATATCCAACTAGCATGCCTTATGTTCACACCTCTTTGGCTTACAATGTCTTACCAAATGTTTTTGCTAACCATTTTAGTCTTATCTAAAGCTATCCTTTTAACCTTATTAATAAAGACTTTCAAGGGCAAACCTTATAACTCTTAAAAATACCCATTGTCAAAGATATTAATAACTTCTTATTTGAAAACTCTAAATTGCACAATTATTCATATTTTCATTTATGTACATATTCCTTCAAAGATTAGTGGTTAAATTACACCAAAAAGTTTTTTTTTCAACATTACCATTGATGACAAATTTAACTTGCATTATTTTTATGCAGATAATAAAGGCTTCAAAGAAAATAGAAGGTATATATTACAATGAAATTGTAACTTTTGAAAAATATTATAGATTCGAATATGATTATAGATGTATAAACATTACGCTTAAGGAAACTGAGGAAACCCTAAAAATGAAAAGGGATACTCATGAAGCCTTTTTCCAAAAGAAGTTCTTTAATGCTTTTCTAAGAAATTTAGGCTTTGAATTAGCTTTAGTTAAGCCTCCATTTTGACCCAAATTGTACTTTTACAAAATATCCTCTTTAACTTAGGTAAAATATAAAACTAAAGAGATTAAACAAATGTACTCTTAAAGTGACTCTTATATATATTTTTTCTTTATACTTTTGATAGAATAGCTAGGCTAGCCAAAACCTTGCCTTGAGCCTTAATTTTTTAGCCATTAGGTTAATTTAAACTTTTTTCTTAAAACTTTTTATTGCTATCATTGATTTAAAATATTAACTTTGTCTTCTAGCTAATGTTTTTGCCACACCTTTAAGCCATGTTTCAAGCACTATGACTAATTTAAAATTTTTTGCTCAATAGTTCGAACTCTTGAAAAAGAAATATAAAGAAGCTGACCAAATGCTTTTAAAGGAGAATAAAACTATAGTTCAACCTTATAAGAGAAAGCATTCCTAAAAAAGGAAGTGCAACATAGCTAGTGGTTAGTTGGACGAAGAAGAAGCAATAAACCTTAAGTTGAAAAAGATTTAATTGAAAACTTTTTCTACTCTATACACATGCTTGTCTTTTTTTAATCGCTTTTGTTAACACTCAAACCTTAGCTTCAATATCTTAAGATCAAAGCCCATCTTAGCTAAAAGATTTCCATGCATCATAAACTGTTCCTAAGATATATTACTTTTATTTTTCAATTTTTCTTATTCTTACTTTTTTTCTTTCCTTAATATTGCTAATACTTTCAAGCAATTAAATCACAACCTCTCTTTAATTAAATATAAGTGTACTTATTTTAGCTTATATCTGGATACTTATGATTCAACCTTAAAAGTCCCATATATTCTAACTCAATAGCCTATGAATAAAGACCTTATTATGAATACTATGAAGGCTTCTGATCTAGTATTTGAAATCTAACTAGTCAAATCCTAACAATAATAATAATTGATTGATAACCTATCTATGATAATTACTAAAACTCTCCTTATCAAACTAATTCAGGATATGCCAATGCAAGTTTTTCCTGATCAAGGCAAAGAAAATGAGTAAATAAACATTGAAGATTATTTGGCTAGCAATTTGCATGATAAACAGGAAATTAGAAACTTTGACGAGTTACGAGCATGAAAAAATAGAAGTTAAACTTAATTTATTAGAGCATAACTAGCTAAATGATAACCACAATTCAATAGGGCAAACTTCTTGCCATGATAATAAGAGTTATAAAGATCCCTTTAATGTCTTGCAATCTTTTATCTTAGAGGGAATTTGCTTAACTTCTTTTATCTAATTGATTGAATATCTAATTCTTGACTAGCAACATCAAGAAGAAATCAAGGTTGCTATAACCACTTTAGAGGAAATTCTTAGCCAAGCCTTAAATATTTTACTTGAAAACTTTGAGAACTAGGGGAAATTTAAATTAAGTTTAAGATTGTTAAAGAAAATCATAAACTCTAGCCCTTTCATCATAATAGGTATTGAGTCTTGAGTCTTACGTCCTTGACTTGGCAGAGAATTTCCTTATTCTTGTAGTAAACTTAAGCAAGTCTTTAGTTATTGAAAAAGTCTATTAATCTCTACATCAACATAGGCAAGAATTAATAGGCTTCCATAAATCTAATGAGCCATGTAAAAAAGTCCTCGATGAGAGACATTGAGATTGTAGTGACTAAATTTCAAATATAAAGGAGAAAATTTCCTAAATTCAGCAAGAATTGAAATGGCATAAAGAAGCTTAGCTAGATTTAGAGTCTGAACTATAGGTTGTGAAGATTGAAAAATAAGAACTTTATTAGAAAGGTAAGGAAGCAATGAAAGACTGTAAGTTGACTAATGCTAAGATATTTGTGATAGAAGGTAAGCATAAAGCCATGTCGAACTTGAAAACTTTAATTATAGGGAAATGGGAGAATTTAAAAGTTAATTTCAAGTTTCATTTCAAAAGCTTGTAAATTTACTTTTTTAACCAATTTGGCAACAATTTTAAGATGTTTCAAATCATGTTTCATCTTTTGTGTTGAAATATTTATGGATATTTTAGTTGCATTTTTTATTTTTATTCTTATCATAGTTCTTGATTAATGCCTTATAAGTTATCTATAGCAACTTTGGGAATGCCTGACTTGTATTGTTTTAAGTATTTTTTGTTGATAATTTTGACTTTATCACCTTCCATGTTTCTAATCTTATAATTATTTTTGTTGAAACACTCACTAATCAAATGAAGTGACCATTTCCTAATATTTAACTTAACTTGCATTGGCAAAATAACCTTCTAAATTGATTGACCATAAGAAAATTTCTTTTCTTTATCGCATATATTGTAAAGTTCAACTAGTTTTTCTTTCTTATGCACTAAAACATTAAAGCATCCTTTTGTATGTCATCCAGTTCTTCTAATTCATTAAGCATCAAGTTATGATAATTACCTTATGATAATTCACCTTGCTTTTGTACCCTTAAGGCCTCCATTATGACTTTGATTGGTAGTATTGCATCATGTCTAGACACCATCTTAGAAGTAATGACCTTAGTCAAACTTCATAGTGAACTTTGAATTGCCTAAAATGCATTTTTGAGAAAATGATGCCAATTCCTAGGATATTGGCTAATAAGTCTCTTGATCAAATTAATAATTATTTTATTGGTAACTTTGAATTTTCCATTGATTTGAGCATAATAAGGAGTGGATGTTAATATCATAATACCTCTAACTTAACATACTCCTTAACTCTTTGACTTATGAAAACAATCCCATGATTTCTTGTTATTGTTTTAGGTAAGTTGAATCTATATATTAATTTATTTTTTATAAAATTAATAATTTATAACTATTTGATTTTCTTAAACATAGTTGCTTTAACCCATTTCTTGAAGTAATTTATGGCCATTAAAAGTATATATTTTACTAATCATATTTATTACCTAACATTTAAATGGCTAGGGTTTAATTCTATATTTTAGTTTAGTAAATGATACTCTCTGAATTAGTCTATGCTGTTGGTATTCTTTACACCCTTTGGTATAATCTATATGATTTTTAATCATTCTTGACCAATAAATTCCTTGACTAATTAATACCCATTTTAGTTTTATTCCAATTGAATGTGCTCCATATATTCCTTTATAAACTTTCGCCATTGCTAAAATACTTTTGACCTCATTCAAATGAACTTTAAAGCTTTTGTTCTAATGGTTTAATTTGGACTATTATATTGAATATTGAGATATTTAATCAAGGCTACTAGAACATACATTTCATACTCCTTTGGTTCCTATGGGTTTAAGGTTTGCTTAGTTTGCAATTAATTTGACTAACTTTGATTAGCTAGTTTTGTAACTTGAAGCTATTTGAACCAAAGCATTGTCTTTTTTTATTTTTATCCAAGGGATATGTCTAATAATTAAATTATCAAACTTATATAATAGTTTTGGCCAAAATGGGCAAATATTTCCTCATGTTAGCTTGTACACACTTATATTCCCATGAAATTTGCTTAATGATTAATTATGATTCCTTGTATATTTCAAAATTATGTTCTACTTGCTCTAATAGTAACTTTAAGCTAATAAATAGGGCCTTGTATTTAGCTTCATTATTTGAACACTTTGCATCTATGGAAAATATGAATTTAACTAACTAATCTTGCGATAGGGTGATTAAAAACCTAATGCCAATACCACTTTTATGGCATAAGCAATATAAAAATAGCTTCTAGTATTTTAAACTTATGAAATTAACCAATTATTCATGGTGTTCAATTATGAAATTGATCATGACTTGGACTTTTATTGCTTTTGAAAGGCAATATTACAAGGCTAACTCAGTTAGCTCTAAAGCACATTTACCAATTTAGCCATGTATTAATGGTTTTACTAACATATATTTCAAAATATCAATTTAGCTAACATTAGAATAGTAGTCGACAAAAGACAATATCTAAGTTTAGAACATAAAAAATACAAGGCAAGACTTAATTTTTCAATTGTTGAATAAGTCTATTTGGTTACATTTGGCATTTTAAATAAATAATAGATTGTCATTTCTTTTCCTTCATTATTTTCTTGAGCAAAAAAGTATCTTATTACATCATCAGAAGCTAAAACATACATGGGATTAGTGAAAACATCATAGCTGAATTTGTCAAATACCATTTTATGTCTTCATACATGACTTGATGATCATCCTACCATATGAATTGCTCTTTATTCTATAACTTTAGTAAGGGTAAGAACATCCTAGTTCAACCAAAGAGCTTTGAAATGAACCTCCTTAAGAAGTTGAATTTTCCTAAAAAACATTGTAGTTCCTTTTTATTAGTTGGTGTTAATGTTTCTATTCTAGTATTGGTTTTGTTTTTATCCACCTTAATCTTATTATGATGGATTGAAAAACCAAGAAATTTCTAGCTAAAATATTGAATGTACATTTAATAGGATTTATTTTCAAGTTACCTTTGCATATTCATTTGAAAGCTTGTGTCAAAATTTTTAGATGTTTTTCATAAGAATTAGCCTTTACCATTATATCATCCATGTATACTTCCATTAACTTTCTTATTATGTCTTAGAAAATCATATTCATAGTTCTCTAGTATATGGTTCTAGCATCCTTGAGTCCAAAAGGCATCATAACCTATCCAAAGGTATCAATTGCATAAGGGCAATGAACTATTATCGTTAGCTTATCTTCTTTAACTATGTACACTTTATCGTAATCAACATTTCTATCCATTAAGCTGACCATCACATATCCTAAAGGCAAATTAATTGACTTGTTTGCAACTAGCATAAGGTACTTATCTTTGAATGTCATATTATTTAAATCTTTGAAGTCTATACACACCATTAATTTTCTATTCTTCTTTATGATAAGTACCACATTCAAGATCCACTTTGTATATCTTATAGTCCAAATGAATTTAGCCTTTAGTAGTCTCTCAAATTCTTATTTAATTTCCTTTAACATAACCATTAATACAAAATGCTAAATATGATGTTTGTATGGTCAAAACCCTTATCCAATTCACAATTCATGTTTAACCAGTTTTTTGCTCAATCTCGGCATTTTTTCATAATTTTAGGCAAAATAGTTTTCATACTCCTTAAAAATGTCAAGTATTTGCCTTTTATATCCTTTAGTAAGTTCATATTAATAAAATTCAGCTTATTTTCATCTTTAATCCTTTAGCTTACTTCTTGTAGTGGATGTTGAACTTTAATTTTCTTAATATCCTCTTTGATTAGTGACTTATGAAATCCAATAGGGTTATTATCTTATATAATTAGCAACTCTGATTTAGGCTTGCTTAAAAATATAGGTTGATAGCTGAGTAAGTTGTTATTAATAATCATTCATTAGAAATACAAGCCAATATCATAATTTTAGCCTTTAGGTATACTTGAAACATTGGCATGTCCAATATGCACATCATAAATGTTGTTGGGTTAATATGGCCATTAACATACAAAGGACAAATATTTAGATTATGCACTTTGAACTTAGTATTTTATTATTGCATGTAACACAGGCTATGATTAGCCTCCATATATTCAATTGTTCTATCCTTTTTCTAAATGAGCATTTTTTAGTTCAAGATAGAGGGAATTGCTCAATGGCATGTATTCAATCTTTACCTAGTAAGAAATTGTAGTTTACTTTTGATTGCATTATAATACATAATGATTGCCTTATTATTGAACAACCTTTTAAGTTAATTAGAACCATCCTTTCAAAGGCTAACATCCTTCCTTTAAAATTAGTTACTATAATGTTAGATGGCATAAGATCCTTCAACTACATTCTTAACCCAAAGAAAGGTCAATTTTGGCATGAACTTCACCATCAACTAGTATATCGTTAAATGGCTGCCCATTCGCATAAGCTTTGTGTGTAAAGGTTTTAGATGATTTCTCATCTATTTGGTTAGCCTTTCAAATTCTCCAACCATCTTCTCATTAAGTTTGACTACTAAGGCTATCAAATCATCATTAAAATCTTTTTTAGTTTCATATGTTTTAGCAAAAGCAAATAATGGTAGTAATATTCTTAAAACATCTGTATCAAGGTCCATTTTTTGACCTTGAGTCTTATGTTAGGATAAAACACTATATCTTTTTCTCCTTTTCTTTCCTCATACCATTGGACTTATTTAATTCTAAAGGTATGCTTTGTTAATGGGCTTCCTATTCTCTATTTCTATTCGTAGCTTGCCTCTTCATTTATCCTTTTTTACTTCTTACAAGATTGTGTAATACCCCATGTCAATACTTAGAGTTTTATAAATTTTAATGATTGTGAAAATTTATTTGGTTTAATAATTTTAAATTTCTTCTCTTTCTAAAGGTTTTAGAATGTTAAAATAATACTAAAGATAATATTCAATATATATATTTATTTATTTTATGGCCATTATTGATTTAAGTCTTATTTAAATTTTTTTATAAGGATTTTCTTACAAGCTGAACAAAAATAATTTTAATAATTATCGATATAAGGCTTTATAAAATTAATTACTTGTATTGAATAAATTATTTTTAGGAAATTAGGAATATTAAAATATTTATTTCAGGACTTCCAATTTTTTTAAGTTAGTACAAATATATATTTAAGAGAAGATTGGAAATAATGGAGTTAAAATTCTAAATAAAATTAGTTTTATAAAAATAAATAATGCACTTGAACTAAAATGAAGGGTAAAGATCATATGATAAGGGTGAGCTTAAAAAAGTGAGAAGCATGGAATCATTTCTCCTAGCCTTATGTCAACTTTTATCTCTCATCCCTTTTATTTTTATGTGGATGATACCCCCTCTCTTTTCTTTTTCTCACACCCAACCTTCTTCCCTTTCTCACCTTTCCCAGTTTCTCTCTCCCTTTTCTTATTAATTCTAGAACCTTTAGCTGTCCCTCTCATCATACAGTATTGACTCTCACAATTTTTCTCTCTTTCTCCTTTTCCTTTTTCCGATAACTCCCTTCCCCCTCCATTTTTACTAATCACATTACTATTGTTCTTTTCTCTTTTATCATCACATGTTACAACTTCCTCTATTGGTGTCGATATCTAGCCATGATAGAGAAGTTGTAAGCAGTGGCTGAATGAGATTGAAGCTAAGCAATGCCACCTACCATTCTGTGATCTCTGGTCATAGCACACAGCTATCCTTAGGCAAGCTTCCTCTAACATTTTCCAATAGTTGAAATAGGTAAAGGACCTTCAGTAGTCATGGGTTAGAGTTAAGTTAATAGCAATAGGGTAATTCAAATCTAGTGGTCCTCCATGGTATCTAATACCAGTGAGTTGCTAGCAGCCCTTGTCATGACCCACTTTTGATTATGACCAATATGAATTCCATTACTGGTTTCCACAAGCCTTAACGACTTTTTGCTCTTTTTAATTAATAGGAGTTTCCAAATTTTAGGGAGATTTAAATTTTCATAATAAATTTTTTTTATAGAAAAACAAACAATCTCCCCTATTTTGGATATCTCCCAAGGCTATACACCTTAAAAATATAAAACATGTATTATTCTTATGTATGACAACATCCATCACATGCACAATATGAATTCAAGTACAAATAAACTTATTAATAGGTCAGATAAATTCACAAATCTCAAACTATGATCCAAATCCTATTCCTAACTGTCAAATTCTATATCAGGTGGTCTTTGATCTTCTATGGATGCAACAGCTTAAGTCTCAACCTGAAACATTTAAAACATAATAGAATGAGTTACGAGAACTCAATGAGTATATAACTACCATTATCTTGCATGTGATCAACTTATAAGTAATAGCAAACTTCTTTTTTTTTTTTTTTTTGAGTCTTGAAATAAATGAAATCATATCTTGAAATAGAGATTCACTTGCACAAGACTTAAACTCTATTTCTCGTAGCACAATAATAGGAATCTCAACTTTCTATTATCATTCAAATCATATATTACCCATTTCGGATAAGCATTACATACAAACAATCATTAAGGCTCAAATGTAAACAAATCATCACAATCAAATCATTAGTAAAAGTTAATCACGAACAATCATCTTATCTCACACATTGAAATACAATGAACACACTTATAACTGTTTGATGGTATCTAAATCAATTCTATACTCTTTAACCATTAGTTAGGGATTTCCTATTTGACTCTTAAATCCATCTTACATTCTTCTCGATTGTTAGTCAAGAATTTCTCAATCGGCTCTCAAATCGATTATATATCTGTTCCACTTCTATTTATCAAGAATTTATCATCTGAATATCACAACGTCCCTTCATCATAGATCATGATGTTCAATATCAATGCTCTAATACATTTCACCATTCTTCATATGCCTTTTAAGGCGTAATTCATAATATAACAATTTCACTAGAACTTCACTTTATTCTCCTCACCAAATTCAATGTAAATCCATATAAACAACTATTCAACAATCACGGGTCATCAAAGCATATAACATAATTATTACAATTCTTTCATAATTAATTAATCAATAGCTACTAATGGCATAACCGTACATTCGCTAGGCACTCTGACCAACTATAATTCATTATCAACTAATTACTCTTATATCACAAAAATAATTTTATATAATAAGAATCAAATCGACATTACCAATAAGAAAATTACAATTAAATCATTTTATGTTAAGATAAAATTAGTGGTGAGATATATACTCACCTAGTGAGATATATACTCACCTAGTGAGATGGACATTTCCTGTAATATCTTGAAATAATTCTTTTCCACCTAATAACAACATTTATAAAAATAAATCATGTAAATATTACTTATTTTCTTTCTATATATTACAAATCCTTAGTCACACTATAATACAATGGCATTCCTTATTACTTTCAGTATTAAATGGTTACTATCATGTACTCATTTTAGATTCTAAATTCCCTTATTTTTAAATATTTACAAATATCACAATTCTATATTTGAATCATGAGATCTTCTATTTATACTCATTTGTCACAATTAAATCAAACTCTTGTACATTGTCCTTATGCCAAATCTACATAAAATATAATTTTGAATTAATATGAAACATTCAAAGTATTTAAGTTAGTAATAATAATTTTCATTAATCCATAAAAATATCAAATTCATACCATTTCATAAAATTATGCATTTATTTCCTACTATCTTTCACTTTATTTTTAACAAAGTCACTAATTTATATTCGGGGTTTATTTGAATCACATATAAAATTATTAAAATATTAAGAATTCTATACTCCAATATTATTTCTAACTAGGTTATTTGCAAACCCATACATCTATTTTTTTTCACTCTTTTAACTAATTTAGTAAAATTATCAAACCTGGTTTCATATAGTTAGGATTTACTAACCCACAAACATTGCATTTTAAATGCTAAATAATAATACCCTAGAATGCCTTGATCATATGAGCCTAGCGCAAAAAAAACTGAAACCTAATATGTTATTCTATAAAATTTCTAAACTTGCAACAAAATATCAAGTGCATAATCGTGCTTCAAGGATTTCTAATTTCCTCGTTTAATAGATCTTAAATATTTTGGATTTTGTTTCAAACAACTTACTAATGCTATGGCAAGTTATTAGAAGCTCACCGCCGACAATGGCTTTAAAAGATGTGGATAAAAGAAAGGGAGTAGTGACTCCCCTGTTCCTCGAGCTGGTTGCAGCTGAGAAGGAGCACACCGATAACGTGGATAGTGGGTGGTAGTCGAGAGTCATGCAGAACCGGTGGCTCTAACCTGCCGCTTAGCTATCGTCTATAGCTCCTCTTTCCTCCACAGTTATTCGCAATAGCATGAAGAAAAGAGAGCAACAGCAAAGTCTAGCTGTCATTCTGATGCAGCAGCATCCGGTGTGAAACAAGATGGCAAACAGCAATGGTGTGGTGACCTTGGCGATGATGGGCATGGACGTGCCCAACAGTTGTTTGACGGTGTGTGTGTGTGGAGATTGAACAGTGACAGAATGGGGAAAAGTGAAAGAAACTGCTGGAAATAAGTAAGGAAAAAGGGGTGGCCACTTTTTCTTACAAGAAAAGTAGAACCGCCTTAACAAAAATAAAAAGAAAGTGTGCTGACACGGAAAGAGAAAAGAAATGCTGCTGTCCAGAAATTTCAAAGAATGGCTGTAAAACTCAAAAAAAAAAAAGGAAAAAGGACATATGCTGTCTGAAAAGAAGAGGGAGCAGATTTTTCTTTTAAAAGAAAACAACACCGACCTCCTTAAATGAGAGAGCAGCACCGACTCTCACTATATATATATATATATATATATATTAGAAGAATGTGCCAGAAAGAAAACAGCAACCGAGGCAGTTGGAACTGTGTAAAAGAAATGAGAGTGGCGCGAAAACTAAGGAAAAATCAAGCTGGTACCCGAAAATTCAATAAGAAAGGAGAGAATTCTGAGTAGTAAGTTTGGAATTTTGATTTTGCAATATTGAGTTCACTTTTGCCATTTTAAAATCTTAACCCTTTATTCAACTTAAAATCCATTTGAACCATTAAATTTTCATATCTTTCAAATTTCATATTTTTCAATAAAATATTTCAATAACACTTCTAAGGAATAAAATCTTAATACTCATATTTTTATAAAATTAATTTTATTTAAAACTTCAAAATTTTCAAATCTTAACGATTTTCTAAGAATAATTTATTAAATACAAATTCTAACCATAATTACTAAATTATTATTAACTTATAGAAAATTCTTTTATATAAAAAAATCATTTCACCATTCTCGAGTTAGTAACGGCCAAATGAAAAGAATAAATAATTTTTAAATATTATTGCAAAAATCATTTCCAATAATCTGAATTTGTTAATATGAAAAAATAATTATAAATCAAGTATTAATCGAATATAATACTTAATTATTCACGAATAACAAAAATTATAAAACTTGAAATTTTACTTGGGATATTACAGCCTTATTATGATATGTTAAAACTTTCTATGTGATCTGATTCTTTGATTTCTATTATTTGGGAGTTGATTTCAAGATAAAGTTACTTATGTGTGTTTTTTATATATTGAATGGTACACATGGAAAATATATTTTTTATGTTATAAAATACTAAAATAAGAAAATTAAAATATAAACAAAGCGTTATATGTTAATATTATGAAAGAATCATATATGATTTAGAAAGAAAACCCATTTCTAAGTGTTTTGAATGTATAGTGATGACTCACAAAAATAGAAGTTTTATGATATAGACTTTAGAATAAAAAAGTTAAGGGTAAATATATAACATTATATTTTAATATTTTGTAAGATTCTAACATGATCCAAGCAAAACCTATTTTATGTACATTAAGATTCTTAATAATGCTTTTGAAAAATAATATTTTTATGTTATGGAAAGTTGAAGTATAATGCTTGCGATATTTTAGAGACATTAGCCTTTATGATTTTGGATAATTTGAAAATTTATCTAGAAAACTCATTTTTATGTGTATTTGAGATATATGATAACTTATGAGGAAAAAATACAAAATTTAAGTTATAAAATGCTTGATTGATATGAAATAACATTTTTATCACATAAAGCTTACATATTTTGATTGTTTCATATTTAGATCAAAAACTCTTATTTTGTCATCCTATTTGGATAATATTGATAAAATGATGACTTAAGGCTCTAGAATATTATACTTAGATTATATTTATATGATAAAAGTTAATATTTTAGTGTTTAAAGTTGATTTAAGTAAATCCTTAACACGTAGTGATTGATTATATAAGCCTATGTTAGGAATTACAAGAAACTAATCACATGAGATATTATCATATTATGATTTGGAAATTAGGTTTGTAATGCCTGGAAAGAAAAATAAATAGTATTCTTGTATTCATAATATTATAAATGGTGAACTAGGAGGACAAAAGATGGATGAAATGAACCATTTTGAGTCCTATTATGAATGCGCTCTCCCAACTAAGTATATATCTTACCATAGATTTTTATCTTAATAAAAGATGACTTAATATTGTGGATTGTATTTTTCTTATTGATAGTATAGATTTTATATTCATGTATATTGTAAACTCCCTCACTCATTAACACCTTAATCCTCATTAAATAGGTAATTAATGCATACTAATTTACCTTCTACTCTAAGCTAGCTCACAATACCTCAAATTTCTGTATTTCATACAATATAGGTAAGGGTCATGTAATTATGCCAAAAGTTCAACTTACAAAACACACATCCATCACTTGCAATATCACCAACTATATAATCATTTTTAATACAACTTCAAAACTTTATTCTCCTTTGTCAAGAGGGCCTTTAGAAGCATCACCTGGAATGGTTAGTAACAATACAGAAACATAAGAAACAGAGTTTCCCAGTAGCTAGCTATTGCTATAAAAAAATATATCAAGCCATTCCAGATCCTTAAGCAAATAAAACATACATTTTAAAATCAATTAATCATTTATCATCTCCTTTCGTACCATTGTAAGAAATGTGCATCACACATAGCAATCATCAAGCCCATTCAAGGACTCATATAGATATCTAGATGGCCATCACAGATAATCGTACCTAGGCCTCATATACAGTAATTTCATTATCTTCTCGGGGTATTCGGGCCGCAGACCTCACATACAGCATTTCACTATCTTCCCGAGGTATTCAGGCCATAGGTATCGCACACAGCAATTTCATTATCATCCCGGGGAACTCGGGCCATAGGCCTCACACACAGCATTTTACTGTCTTCCCGAGATGCGCACACAGCTATTTCATACACATTCCATACAATGGCATAATATACAGAAAATCATGTAAATAGAAAATAGAGCTTAAGGATAAAGCTAGCTACCTTTTATAAGCTTCTAATAGTGATGTTTCCTTTGCCCTCACTTAAAAACTTCTTTACAATTCCTCTTGCCTTTCCAACTTGTCACTCCTTAGTCTACATAAATACACATCATAGTTCTTATTAGAACATCATCATTTTCCTTAAACCTCATGTATTCTTCACTTCCTCCACATTGATAAATGCACAAATGCACTTAAGTTCTATGTGTTTCATCATTCATTTACTTAGTATTTTATATAAATTAATTGAAAAGGATACTTAGATGCTCTATATTTTATTTTCAGGCTCTGAAATGACACATATATGCATTAGAAAAGGATCCGAAGGCAAAACCGTGCAAATCGTGAAGAATCGAAACTAAATTGTTCACTTGACAAAGAACACGGGGTATGGGAACCCCGTGTTTATAGTCGTGTTTCTTTCTGAATTACTTCGAGACTTCATTGGATTGCTCAGAGAAGAACACGGGGGTAAACACGGACCGTGTCATACCCCGTGTATCTTACTGCCCTTCAGTTCTGAGGTAAACACGGGGAGTGTCGCACCCCGTGTAACATACTGATCAGCCTTCATTGAAGAACACGGGGTACAACACGGGATGTGTTATACCCCGTGTACATTACCAATCTTTCAAAAATACAATTTAAATGGCTAAATCTCCTTCCCTCTTTCTTTTCCACATTCATGGTTTTGGCTTCTCAAAAGGGAAGTTTCATACACACTTTCATAATTCAAAATTTCATCTTCCATAGGCTTCATAATTCATAAGAATCATCTTAATTTCATCAATTTATCCAAATTCCAAACAAATCATGCCAAATCCACACATGCACCATTATGCCTCTAAAATCCTAATGTGTACATTATGGTTTCTTGTTGTTTTTACACCAAACCAAAGCCATAGATCAACATAACAACATCCAAAACACCATTAGACATGTTCAATTCATCCAAAACTCCATGGTCAACTACCTTTGACCACACCAACATCAAAATTTCAAGAAACTAAAAAGAGTACATTAAAGAGCTTTTAGAGGAGAACATTTTTACCTCTTGCTGCAACTTGAAAATCCTCACTTAGAGCTCACCAAACTTGATCAAACTTGAGCTTTCTTCAATCTAAACACACCAATAGATAGAGCTTGATGAGAAGAGTAACTTTCCCTTCTACAACTAAGCCTAATTCTCACTATATTTGGGTGAAAAAAGTCAAAAGAAGTTTTCTCTCTCTCCCTTCTCTCTCTTGCACATTTTTGGTGCTTTCATGGAGGTGTTCTACGACTTGGAGAAGAAAGGAGAAGGAAGAAGAGCTTTCATGAAGCTTCAAGGGTATTTTGGTCCTTTTTCACTAATTAGTAAGGCTATTCTTGCCATTTTCTTCTAATAATGACACTTGTCATGTGTCTATTGGTCTCACTAAATAAAATCACATATTACACCCTAAATTCTTAGTTATCATAGTAGATCCCAAATTCTTAGTTATTTACACTTTAACCACACCTGATTTTGCACTTTTGTAATTTGGTCCATAGGGTTTCTGTCTGTTTAAAATTCCTTACACTATCAAACTTAGATAACTTCCTTTTTTAGGGTTTTCTAACCTCCTCTAATCATCTATATTGTTTAGGAAAATTAATTCTTTTCCTACTATCCTTTTTCCTTTAAAATTTCGTTGACCTTTACACTTAATTCCTTTCAACTTAAGATTCACCCACCAAGCTAATTCAAACATACTCTTCATTTCTACAACCTTAGAATTTAGAAATTCAAATGATAAAATTAAAAATTTAGGACATTACATATATATACCTGTATCCATGCACAAACTTGGTTCTATGGTATAAGTACAATTAACTTTTTGAGAGAATGTTAATTGATTAGAGTGCGCAAAAGAAGCATGATAATGGTGTTTCTAACTATGGATGGATTGTGATTGAGTTTAATGATATCTGTATATTATGATTATATATTAATATGTGCTTGGTATTTTCCAATGATAAATTTAATTTTTTTGCATTGAAGTTTTATAAATAATTGTGATATGAAAGTTGAGCTCTCAAGTGTATATATCTTCTACGAATTAGGCCATAGATGGCATTAGAATTATGAACTGTGTTAGAGTAATGACTTTAGGAATTATAAATTGTAATGAAACAATGCTCTGAAAGCTAAAAGGTAAATTCCCAGTAAATAACTGTGAAGGATATAAGATTCATCTGAGAGTTAAATAAAAAATTTCTAGCTAATAGCTTAGAAAAATATAGTATTGATATGAAAATCAAAAAGTGGCTACATAGATGTTTACTAAAACTGGATATGTCATTTGATGTGTCTATGATTAGATATTAATATTTGCATGATTAAGTTAATTTATTTGTATTTAAGCCTTAATGACTATTTAATGATTATGACGACTACCTAGAATGGGTAGTGTTTAACATGATAATAATGTTGTGTGCTATTGGATTGTTATATTTTTATGATGAGAAGTATAGAATTTAAATTGTGTACAGGTAAACATTTCATCCAAGGCATAGTTTTGCACATTTAGAAACTCAAGGAATCTGAACTACATTTATTTCTCTAATCAAACTTTTGACTAGCATATGACTATTTAATATAATGTAACTGAGATTTAGTGGAAGTAGACATATGCTCACTGAGTTCATGTCACTCATTCCATTTTATTCCAATATTTTTAGGTTAAGATAGTTTATTCAAGCTATGCCTCATGCATAAAGAATAAAAAACTACCTTAATTGAAAGATTTGACAGTTGGAATCCTCTTTAGAATAGGATTAGAATTTAAGATTAAGATATTGTTAACTTAGCATTAGATGCACTAAGTTCTTAATCGTGTATAAGTTTAAGTTTGTATAATACTGTGTGAATGGCTAATGCTATCATATTTGAAAATATATAATATTTTTATATTGTTAGGCATGTGGCCTTTAGAAAGTATCCAAAAATAGGAGAGACTTTATCTATTTTTTGTAAAATATTTTTGAAAATCAGGGAAAAATAAGATTTAGTAGTATTATTAAGGCTTATAAGGATATTTAGCTAGTATAATAGTAGTAATTATGTATCTTTACGCTGGTCACGATATCTAAAAAGTGGGTCATGATAGAGGTGGTATCGAAGTATGGTTTAGGTTCCTAGTAGTGAATTGGCTAGAATGAACTAATTATCAAATTTGAGTAAGTAAGTTGGATATACCATGAGGCATGTCTTTGAAGATCTCCATGGATTTTCTTATTATATATGTGTTAGTCACTATTTGTTTCTCTCTTAAAATTAATCATTGTTTATCTTGTAGGATGAACTATTTCCTTAGTGAATTATTTCTGAGATAAATGTTGAAAGTATGTGATGATCCAAGCTGTGTGACATGAATTTGAGTTTTGATTTGTGATTAATGTTATGTGAATGGATGGTTTAAATTGTGTGAAATGAATGAGGTGAAGATGAAATGAATCATTGGAAATGTATGAAATGAATAATTTGTATTGTGTGAAATGAAATTGAGTTATGATTTGTGATTGATGTTGACAAGAGTGGCATTTTTTCTTTGTTGATTGAGGAAATGAATGTGCCTAAAATTATGTGATGAATTATGTAGTTCATTTATACTAAATGATTGATGACATGAGAATGATAAATTTTATTAATGAAACCCTTATGGTGTAGTTAATATTTTAACCATACCCTATGATATGCAATCATAAGATGTATAATTGATGCTTATAGTGTCCCATCATGGTGATGCAATACCTATGGTGTCTTATCATTGTTCACTAGTATATGATTCATAATGAGTACTCATCTTGTACATAATTTACGAGGGGACAATACATATCCTCCACAAAGGAGGAGATGAGTGGTTAGTGGTAGAGGAAAAAAGTTAATGGTCGTAGGCTTAGGGTGGCAAAGGATAAGACTAGAGCCAAAATATGAGAAGAACCCTTGGATATCAAATATGGTCATTTGATGAATTTTCACAAAAAAGCTACTATAGTCATTCTTTATACTGCTATGTATTATGTTCTAATATTGATATCTAATTGATCTTGGATGTTTTTATTTGATATGAATGTAATGGAACTTTATGGGCTAATTGAATGGTTGATGATTATTTTTTGTGAAATTAGTGTTTGTGGCAATGCTTGGTGATTAAGTTATATTATCATGAATGATTGTTGTTGAACCTTGAAATGAAAAGTTATGAGAATACTATTGCAATAGCAATTTGTGTGATTGCCACTGAGCATGAACGGGATATGATTTGTAATTATTGATTGTACTTTTTATCAGTTGATCAAATGGAGTGTGAGTATAATTATAGTTTTGGCCAAGTTATAGGCTTGTGTATATGATTGAATCTTTAGTTGAAATCTTTAATTCTGGATTGCTAACCAAATTTGATTATGTGATAATTGATAAAATCACTTAGTGATTGTATGTGGAATGTGCTAGCATTGCAGTGAATGATCAATGCATATAAATATCATCTTTATTTTATTAGATGAGAAATGAATTATGTTTTTAAAAAAACAAAAAAAATTGCATGGTAAGCTTTAAATTATGTTTAAGGCACTTGTTTGAGTTTGATTTACCTAAAAGTGTTTGGCACACAAGCAAGCATGTTAGCTTAAGTTTAGTGAAAGTGATTTACTAAATACTCAGAGTTCGTGTGATTACATTTAAATTATGTAGTAAGTGAAATCATTCAGAAAAGAAGAAAGAAATACTACTTTAACCTTTATAATGATACACTAAATTGATAAACTGGTTGTTGACAATTTTATACAATTATGCTTAATTTCTTGAAAATTTGGGGATAAATTTTTTTAAAAGGGGAGAACTTGTAATACCCTGCGTCAACATTTAGAGTTTTATAAATTTTAATGCTTGTGAAATTTATTTAGTTAATATTTGATTTTGAATTTCTCCTCTTTCTAAAGGCTTTGGAATGTTAAAATAATACGAAAGATAAATTCAAAATATATCTATTTATTTATTTATTTTATAGCCATGATTGATTTGAGGCTTGTTTAAATTTTTTTATAAAGATTTTCTTTCAAGCTGAACAAAAATAATTTTAGTAATTATTCATATAAGCCTTTATAAAATTAATTACTTGTATTGGATAAATTATTTTGGGGAAATTAAGAAGATTAATATTTATTTCAAGACTTCCAAGTTCTTTAAGTTATTACAAATATATATATTAAGGGAAGAATAAAAATAATGGAGTTAATATTGTAAATGAAATTAGTTTTATAAAAATAAATAATGTAGTTAAATTAAAATGAAGGGTAGAGATCACAAGATAAGGGTGAGCTTAAATAGGTGAGGAGCATGGAATCATCTCTCCTAGCCTTATGTCAACTTTTCTCTTTCCTCCCTTTTATTTTTATATGGATAGTACCCCTTCTCTCTTCCTTTTTCTCACACCCGACCTCCCTGTCTTTCTCACCTTTCTCGATTTCTCTCTTTCTTTTCTTATTAATACTAAAATCTTTAACTCTCTTTCTCTCTCATCACACAATATTGGTTCTTACTTTCTTTTCTCCCTTTCTCCTGTTCCTTTTTTTGGCAACTCCCTTCCCTCTCTATTTTTATTGATCACCATTACTATTGTTCTTCTCTCTTTTGCTATTATATGTTGCAACTCCCTCTAATAGCATTAATATCCAGTCATGATAGAGAAGTTGTGAATAGTGGCTAAACAAGATTGAAGCTAAGCAATACCACTGACCATCCATGATCTCTTGCCACTACAAATAGCTCTCCTTAAGCAAGCTTCCTCTAATGTCTTCCTACTATTGAAATGCATGAAGGACCTCAAGCATTTGTGGGTTGGAGTTGGGTTGACAACAACAAAGCACTTCAAATTTGGTGGTCCTTCATGGTCTCTAATGCTAGTGAGCTATTAACAGCATTATCAAGATGTGGTAAAACCTTTTATTGGATCTGATTCTCTGATTTCTGTTATTTGGAAGTTGATTTCAAGATAAAGTCACTTACATATGTTTTTTATATATAGAATGGTGCACAAAAAATATATATATATTATGTTATAAAATGCTAAAATAATATAATTAAAATATATACAAAGTATTATATGTTAATATTTTGAAAGAATCATATATGATTTTGAAAGAAAACCCATTTTTTATCTGTTTTGAATGTATAGTGATAACTCAGAAAAATAGAAGTTTTTATGATACAAACTGATAGAATAAAATAGTTAAGAGTAAACATAGAACATTATATTTTAATATTTTGTAAAACTCCAACATATCCAAGCAAAACCCTTTTTATGTATATTATAAATTCTTAATAATGCTTTTGAAAAATATTTTTATGCTATGGAGGGCTAAAGTATCATGCTTGCAATATTTTAGAGATGATGCCTTTTATGATTTTGGATAATTTGAAAATTTATCTAGAAAACTCATTTTTATGTGTATTTGATTTATATGATAATATATGATAAAAAATATAATTTTTATATTGTAAAATGCTATACTAATATAAATATAACATTTTTATAGCATAAAGTTTAGATATTTCAATTGTTTCATATTTAGATCAAAAACTCTTATTTTATTATCCTATTTGGATACTACTATTAAAATAATGATTTGAGGCTCTAGAATATTATACTTAAGAGTATATTTATATCATAAAATTTAATATTTTAGTATTTAAAGTTGATTTAAGTAAATCCTTAACACATAGTGATTGATTATATAAGCCTATGTTAGGAATTACAAGAAACTAAACATAAAAGATACTATCATATTATGATTTGGAAATTAGGTTTGTAATACTTTAAAAGAATATTAAATAGTATTCTTGTATTCATAATATTATAAACAATGAATTAGGAGGATAAAAGAAAGATCAAATGAACCATTCTGAGTCCTATTATGAACACACCTCACTAAGTGAGTATATATCTTACTGCAGATTTTTATCTTAATAATAGATGACTTAATATTGTGGATTGTATTTTTTTTCTTTTCCTTTTTGTTTTTGAAACTCTTTAACCCTTTTTAAGGTTTCCTTTTGTCATTAGCTAACTTTTGAACTTCTATAATAATTTGATCTTTTAACCTTTTTTTGTACATCACCACCCTCAATTAGTTAGAATACTTCTCACATTAAGGGTACATCTTCAACATTCCCTTTCACATTATATTCTCTTGATGAAGTTAGTGTTTAAATCTTCTTCATATGAATATGTTTTAGGAAAGAATAATGCATCCAATGGTTCATAATACTCATAATAGGCCACAATATTGACCTCTTTGTTGAATAAGTCAAAATTAGCATATCTATAATAAGCTATCACCTTAACTTTAATGTTAAATAAGTTGAAGTTATCATTTGATTTCACATAGTTTGACCTAGTTAGAAAAAAAAAAGGTTTTATCAATTATCATTTTCTTAGCTTTATCGATAAATCTTAGTCTTCTTTACTTGATAACTTTTTCAATCATTATCTTAAAATGGACACAATTGTTAGTAATATAGCCTAACATATTATGATATTTTTAGCTTTGTTTATATCAAAAGAATAAATATTTTTGTTAATATGGCCTATTTTATTTTTTTTCAACATTTTTTAATAACAAATAAGTGTAAGAAGGGTAAGGCTTAAGTTTAGTCACATAGATCTCATTCTCACTATTTTTATCAGCCTTAAGTCTTTCAACATAGGCTACTTTATTTTCTTTGAAGTGAGTCCTCCTTGATTTTCTATCTTTCTCTTTCTATAATTGTTGTATTTGATAAACTTTTTCATCTAATTTAGCAATATCATTAATGTTTTAATTTACCAATTTTTTATGAATAGCATAATGAAATCTTGTCTTTGCTATTTTAGATATTTCACTCTCAACAATTTGAGTAAAATGTCAACTATGAACCTATTGATAGCAAAATAGGTGGTCTTTAGCTAACTCCACCAAACTTTTATGTAGACTCATCAAGTTGGCCAAATTCATTCTAACTTATTATCAGTAAAATTTTCATGGAACATCCTTTCCATTTGGGTTCATGAGTGAACTAAATTGAATGGAAGTCTTAAGTATTAAGAGAACATTATTCGGGTTAAAGATAGAGGGAAATGCCTCAACTTTAAGAATTCATTCCTAACTAATTCCTTACACTTAATTGTAAACCAAGCTATGTGTTCAATGGTGGATTAATTAGTCATGTTCATTAAAGAATGTAGTACACTTCGACATTCTAAAGCCCTTAGGTAGTTTAACTTGGTGTATCCATTTTGGAAATGCTCCTTGATAATTTGGATATGTACCTTGATAGCCTAACTAATTCAGCAATCTTTTGACTAAGAATTGTATATTTTGATCTTGGCTTTGATTATAATGAGCATTTCGATGATTAGTACATTCTAGTTCAACTTATGTGTATTGTCTTGTGCACATTTATTTTGAGGTCTTTTGAACTGAGCCTTTCTTAATTACTTGCCATTTCTTATAAGTCTCACCTAGTCATATTCCAATCTATCAATATCATTAAATTTGGCTTTTGGTTTAGTATCAATTTTTTTCCTTTTTAAAGTCTTATTTATCACCTTGTTGCAAATTGAGATGTTACACCACTTTCTCTATAGTTTGATTTATTTGGTTTTGGCCAATAACTACATTCTCAATGATTAACTTTAATATGGTGGTAATTTGTTATGAGAACATATGTACCATATCATGATTACTCCTATCCTTTTATTATTTAAGCATGGCTAAATTTTGAGGGGTAGACCCATGACTATTGTTATCTTCAACAACATCTAGGGGTTATGCATTCACTCTCTCAGCCTAAATGTTTCAACTGTTATAGGAAATAAACCTATTATTTTCATCAGTTTATGGCATAACATAAGGCATTCTAGTAAGCAAGCCATTAGACCCCTCGACATTATTTCTTTGATAGTTATATGGCTTATTATTGTTATTCATTAGGGCATTCCTATTATTTTGATTACACACAGTCTGCTTATTATTTTAGTGGCCATTTCTTTAATTTTTAACTTGGTTAGTTTTACTCCTTGTTTAGTACATTATTATCTTGCTACCCATTACTCAGTGCATTGTTATTCTGATTATTTATATTTTAGGCTACAACATCAATTGACTTCATATTTTTTTACTTTTACCTTCCATGCTTGGGGTTGATTGACATTTGTAATAACTCTTTTTTAAAATAGAAGGTTGTCACGAGCAATTCCAGAGGTAGATGTCATGTTTTTTATATTAATGATAATTGGTGATAAAATTATACCACTTTCTAATTGCATAAATAAAAAAGTGTCTAAACTTTATACCATAACCAAGTCCCATTAGATGTACTAATTTATTTTACATTGAAAATTCCAGTATTAATTTAACTTTTCTCTAGTAGTAATAAGTTCTTTCCTAGTTTTCTAAGGAAGTTTTGAATAGATCTTTTATATGTAGAGGAAGAAGTAATACAAATCAATAAATGAGAAGAAAGTAATAAATGCTAGAATAATTAATAATTTGGATAAATTGTTCTACAACAAAGTAATTAAGTGTAATTATTTATAGTTATTTGGAAAAGTAGATCTAATAATGCATTAACGTTACAAATGTTAGAAGTTTAATTATTGGAAACCTAGATCCTAGTTTTTAAGAAAAGTATAAGAAGAATTACAATAATTTCTTAGAGAAATGCAAAAGATGGTAATGGGATACTAGAAAAATGCTAGCAGAGTGCTAGTATTAGGGATCAGAGTACATGTTTGCTTCAATAGTAATTTTGGTAAAAAGGATCCTTTTATCTTTATGCTTACCTTATTTATACTACAAGAATCAAGTAGTTATCCAATTGATATTTACTTTTTAAAGAGTAATTACATTTATCTTAGGATAATCACTATTCACCAAGTGGCATCCATATGTCATCTTTGCATTCTCCTTTTCTATGATTGCTTTATGAGTGGTTCATAATCATGACCTTCGTTCAAGAACACCCATTTGACCATTTTACCAAATGTGATCTACTATGTTTAAGCTAGCTTTCTACTTGTGAGAATACAAGCCCTTTCAACTTGAAGAAATACCAATTAAACCAACCCTGTCCAAATTTGACTAACTTCGCATCCTTAGTTAAAAATTTTGATCAAAGGTTAACGAGGGTTAGAACAAATGGAAAATACAATGGTGGATTATTGATTTCACCTTGGCAATCTAAAATCCTTTATGAAATATTTCATCTCAAAATTTTTAATTTAAAGTTGCTAAGGTGAAATTTGAAAAATATATAAAATTATAAGAATTAGTGACTTTTTTTACTATTTATTTATTCTTGATAAGGTAGCATTTCATATATTCTCATTGACTGTTGGGAAAATCTATACAATATGTTAAAGAGATGTTAAATTGAATCTTTTTTTAGTTTAACTACTTTACATGACTTTAATTTGGTTAATGAACCAGTTACAAGTCTTGGTAGAAATTAGAAAAATAGTTTAAACTAAATACAAATTAAGCTTGCATTGATAGAGGGATTATCACTACTACATAATTTCTTTTTTAATATTAATTGTTCAACAAATTTAACATTGGTTATTGTTTAATGTATATAAAGGCATCATTGTATGTTATACAATTTTATGTCAATTTTATAATTGATGTAACAAAAGTAAAAATAATGTCAATTTCCTTATATAGAAAATAGTTGTTGTTCCTTCATAGAAAATATAACATAAAGATTTTTAATAATATTAAATGTCAATTTTTTATAAGTAACTAACATCATATTTTATATGCCACTTCTATCAATAAAAATATTCAATATAGTATGTCATTCCGCCCTTATAATTGCTAACCTTTTACCATCATCCTGTCCCCTTTATTTCCCATATTTTTTACACTTTAACTAGCTAACATTTCCATCTTAATTTCAATAATTTTAAGTAAAAAAAATTAAAAAACAAAGATTATCTCAATTAGAGATAGGTGTTTCGCTATAAGTTCCTATTGCTCGATATATGAGATTTACACTCCCTTGAAAAATACACAAATTTAGTATATACAATTGCAATAAGCAATATTCATTAAAATTTTATATATAATATTATAACAAATACCAAAGAAGATAAATGAAATTAAGTTTCTTACCTATAGAATCTTATAAAAGTTACATCAACATGAAAGGTAACAACATATTGTCAATTATGAAACTAGAAATTAAATTATAAGAACAAACATAAAATATATATAAAAAAATTTACATCTACATTATGTGGTTTTCAACTCGTACCTTACATTTCATACTATTTTAAGTTTATATGCTAGTTACTAAAGAAAAAAAAAAAAGAACCTCTATAATCAAACTACATCATTCTATCATAAAATTTTACATATTGGTTATTAAATAAAAACTAACATCAAAATGTAAGAAAATTATTTGTCTAACATTTTCTAAAATCTTTCAGGTAACAATTTTATAATTTTAACACAAATCTTGTAAGAACACCAACATCATTTTATGAATATTGGATTTTATTTTAATTAAACTTTAAGTAAATTTAGTAGCATTAAAATTATTTTTTGCATTGTAACCTTTCTTTTATATAATTAAATATGTACAAAAGCAATAGATTCAATGTAAATGAAATAAATAAGAAACTGATGATTTATTATGAAAATGGTGCTATTTTATTTATCCTTATGCAAGTATATTAATATATACAATGAAAAACTACAATTTATAATGAATAATAAACTATAAATAAAAGAAAAAGTAGGTATCCTCTTCTCATAATTCTTTTCATATTGTTTAAGGGTTTTTGAGTTAGAGAATGTAGATGAAATTAAATTAATAATAAATTATAGTGAGATAAAACAACATATCCATTTTTACAATGAACTCAATCCTTTCAATGCAAAAATGGACATGTTACATTTTTTCACTACAATGTTTCATCATTTTTCTCATCTTTACTTTTTCTTAATATATCTAAATGTGCTTCTTAATATAGAACCTAAATGTTATAATTTAGAATGAATAATAGAGATGGATTTATAGGCATAAATAGTTACAAATTGATGAAAAATTATAGTGAGAATGAACAATATGTCCAATTTTGCAATGAACTCAAGCCTTCCAATACAAAAATAAATATGTTACTTCTTCTTACTAAAATTTCCAATCAATTTTCCTATTATAAGGCATAGAAGTTTCAAATGAAGAGTAGGAATAAAACTTATAAGCAATATGTAAAACTTTAGTTATCAATCGTTAATTGAAAATTGATGTATTGCATATGTTTTAATTCATATTGCTTAACTGTTGATATACCTCAAAACATTGTAATTTATGGTGATTTTTTGATACATGTTATTAGTAAATATGATTAGTGTTTAGTACACATTAAAGGCCGTTGATTTACCTTTATACATCAATTATATTAAAAAACCTGATGTGGTAACTCATTCCAAATTTCTAATCTATCTTTTTGTTTCTTGATATAACTTTTGCACCTTATAAATATCATCATTGGTAAATACATATTACATATTAGTTAGTTGTCGGTATACCTTTAGACATTGGTTAATCAAAAAATTGATGGGGTATTTGCTTCTAATTTTTGTCATCCATCAATGCATCTAATTTTGCGATTTCTTTATACCTCATAAATGTCATCCTTTGAAAATGCTTACTACTATCCTTGGTAAATGTTTAATTATTTATTTTAAGTTAGGTGCCAGCACTATAATTTTATATGTTAGCTAGGCCAAAAAAACCAATATGGTAATTTCAAAAAAAAATTTTGATCCAACTCATTATCTTTCCCTTTTTGTTTTCTAAGCAACATTTGGTTACATTAGGTTTTTAATAAATGATTGATGTTATTTATTCTTTTTTTACTTTTATTAATACATAATATTTGCATCTTAACATTTTTCTAACAATGAATACCAATTTTCTTAAACAACATTATCAACTTTCTACATCTTAACATTTTCTAACAAGAGATACCAATTACAAATCATTTTTCTAACAACATTATTAACATTAACTAGTAAACAATGATTCACCATTTAATGTAATTTAAAATCATTATACACTATATATTTCTTATAAAATAATGACCTACACCAAAACTACAGTACATCATTAATATAGTTTATAATATGGCCACCTATTTTTGCAAATTCTTATTTATTAAAGAGATTTGATATGTTTTCGCCATGTTAAAGTGCTCAACAAAATTTTACAAACATTATCTATTCATTCCTTGCAGTATTAAGTGGAATATAAAGACAACATACATGCTTGGTGTTACAAAATTAAAAATACTTCAAATTTTATGAATATGAGTATCCTATTAGACCACATATATCTTATAATCATGAGCATCCCATCCTAATAGAAGATAAACATGGTTCAATAGGAAACTTATAATTATAAGATTGAAAGTATTTCTAATTATGTAGCATTGATGGTGTGTTATACTCTTAGACACCTAAATAAAAAATTAAGTGAAAGCAAAATTCATAAATAGTGGTAATAAGAATAAATGTTAGTTATTAAAGAAAAACTAATATATAAACATTTTATATTTCTAACCAAGATGATTTGAATACCTTTTGGACGATGCTTATAGGAAATCAATGTCCTAACTTATCAATGAATGACTTTTGATGTTAGTCTTTTATTTAAACTAATGTGATAAGTTTCTCTTAATTTCAAAAATACTACTATGCTAACTTATCACAATGGGATTTTATTATAATCAATGTTATAGGTATCTCATAATTGCAAAAATGGCACCACACTATTATATATATTGATTTTCAATATAACCAATGCTAATATGGTAACACTATATGGCAAACTTGTAGTAGTGATTAGTGACTATGAAGGTCAATGGATTTATAGTTTTAGTATGAAAGGAAGATTGGGTGGTTTTGTTAAAACTAAACTTTAGGATATTTTTACTAGTTTATAGTTTGATTAGAATTTAAGGTTGGAAAAAATATAAGTGGAACGAGATTATTTAAAAGCCTTTAGTAGAGAATGGATGTGGTCCCTTTGATCTAAATGCTAGCATTGTACATGCCATCATCAATTTAATGGCTAGATATTAGCAATGTTACAACCCTCTAAAACTTAAAATATTTTTGTATAAGAATAATAAATAAACGTAAAGAAAAGTGAATTTCTTTATTATTTGGATGAGTTTGAAATAAAAATTTTGTATGAATTAATTAAGGAAAATTGGATGAAACAAAATGTTTAAAGGTTAAGCTTGTTTACAAATGAGTATGTAAGCATGAAGGATTTTTAAGGCATATTTCTAAAAATATCCTGGCCACTTTCCTTTTTTATTCCTTAATCTTCAACCTTCTCCTTGCTTTTCCTAACCTAAAACATTTTTTAAGCTTTATCCTCTCATTTTTCCTCTCTTTTCCTTATCAACCTTAAACAAATATTTAATAATCACTTATATTTCCTTAATCCACACATGGTAAGGTCTCCTTAACTCTAACTTTTGCTAAGTCCCCTCTTCATTTTCATTAAGATTTAATGGGATTAAGATATTCTATCACAAAAGAGGGAATTTGAGCCTTAATTCAAGTATTTTAATTTTTAGATGATTAAGAACTATCAAACTATGATTTTTCCTAGCTAGTAACTCATCAATACAAGGTAAGTTAACATTTTAGTTAGAATTAAATGTCTAAATGATTATTATTGATAAATGCTAATTATTTTAGTTTCTTCTAAATTTGAAAGAAGATGATGAAATTAAAGGTTCTATTTGAGCTTCTTGTTAGATTTAGTGTGTAGATGATGATAAAACATTATTTGATGATTTGATTGTGTTTAGTGGCTTAAAATGAGAATTTGGAATAAGGATACATTAAGTAAATAGTGATTTTATGATAAATTCTTCTAGGAACTAGGTTACAGTTAATTAGATAGTTAACTACTCTTCTAAAAAACTACCCTATAATAGCCTATAGTCGACTACATAGTCAACTATGCTTCCATGGAGTTGCTCTCAAGGATTATGTAGTCAATTGTATAATCAATTATATACTTGATACCATGCTCCCTAGTAGCTTGTTGTCAAATTTACTCGTTTAGAATTATTTTTATGGATTACATAATTGACTATATAGTCGATTCTTTGACCTATAAAGTTTTACTTACTATTTGAAATAAGGGTTCAAGCATACTAATTTTTTTATAATAATAAATTAAGTTGTGTGTATTAGAATATGATGAATAGATGATATAAGGCTATATAAAGAGGCATGATAATGTTGTGATGCTTATGTATACATTGTAAGTGTGACTTGCAAGTGTTATGTTTAATTTATACTATTACTAATTGTCCTTTATGGTTTTGTTTATACATGGATATATATTGGTTAACTATGCAATAGAAATGCTAGAACGCACTTGTTATGACTTTTAGTTATAGTGAGCAATTATGAGATTGCTGATGTTAAGGCGATAAGATATATATTATGTTATTTACACTATATTTGTATACTTGTTTGTGATGGGATAAAGCTAACCCTAAAGCAACAAGGATGGATTTGTGAGGGATAAGGCTATATAAGAGTCACAAGGAGATTTACTAGTTTTCTTTGTCCATGTATGTTATAATCCTCAATGGCTAATATAGTATAAAATATTAAGTTCCCTTTTGTAACTAAAATAATGTGAAAATGGCTGGTGTATCCTCGATAGAACTTAATACTGCATTGTTTATAGTTAGCTCTTAACGGATAGATAAATTCCTTTGAAAAATTTCCCTATTCCTTAGTAAAGGTACGAGAATGTAATTATTTTCCTTAAATATGACTTCAAAGTATTTCTTAAAAAAATTGTAATTATCTTCATAATTTACTTTTTACTTGTTATTTGATTATTGTATTTCTTGGAAACTCACCTTTTCTCTTTCTTTCTCTTCTTTTCTTTAGAAACCTTTCACTTATAGGTGCTCAGCTACTGTCAGATAGATTGGAAGTAAACCCGCTTAAGATCCTCTAATGTTAATGTTAGCCTTAGGGATAATTAGGGCAACTATGCATGATAACGTACTTAATTATTTAATGATGAATTTTCAAAATATCACATACTTTATTTTCTTTGAAAAGCATGATTGAATGTATAATAAAATATTAGATACATATGGAAAAATACTAGTAGGTTATCATCCAAAATGATTCTTTATGCAAATTACATGCCTTAAGACGGATCATAACAAGCAGGTACAATTCTCATATTTTTAGAGAAAAGAATATGGTACCTAATTAAATGGAAAAGTTAGCTTTGAAAAATTCTAGTTAGATGTTTACTATGGCAATTGCTCCTTTTAATTGTATTCCTTTTACTTCTCAGGGACTTAAAAGAATACCCTTTTCTGTAATCCCTCTTATCTTTGAGTTGGTGTTATTATAAGAAAATTGAATCTTGATTAAATGTCATTAATACTTTTTGGTACATTATCAACATGAAGGTTTAAGTCTATAACATCTAGCAAGCTACCCAAATCCTTCACTATTAATGTCACAACCCTTCTAAACTTGTGACTAGTGTGAAATTGATAATCATAATCCCATGAGCCTTTTCAATTTATATCCTTATTAATTATATTTATAAAGCAAGACCTTATACAATTTCTTGCTTAACTAACTACAATTAAAGTAAAATTTAGAGAAAAAATTCATCTAATTTCTAATAATTGATAATTTAAATTTACATTGAGATAATAAAAAAGAAGTTATGTCAACTTATAAAGGTAGCAACAAAGAGAGTATAAGTTTGCCTAACTATCACTTTGTATAAAGTAATCTATGCCTCTACCTATCTATGACCATGGCTCTAGTTATAAAGTTTAGATAAAAATTTCACTATTAACTAAAATTAAAAAATAAGTGATGCTTAGTCTGTAAAAGAAGAGAAGATCCATGCCCTAATTACTATAAAAGTGATGGTTAATGTGCAAAATATTACATATGTTATTTCCTCCTATTTTATATCTCTTAATGTGTTTCACATGCTTAATTTTATGGAATTGGACTTGTTTTATGAATTAGTATTGGTTTTTCAATGTTTTGAAATTGTTTAGTTAATGTTAAAATTTTATATTATTTCAGGTTTTTAGATATAACTTAAGTTCTAGGTGTCAAAATTAGGTGATCTTTATATTGTTAGAAAGCTTAAAGGAAGCTTTAAAACTTATATATTTTGGTTGAAGCTTAGTTTAAATGTTTGAAAGGTAAAAAATAGCTGTAAAGTTTATGCTCAATTTCTATCTAAGCTAAACCGATATAGGTCATATTTGGAGCTTTAAAGGTTAAATAAATGAGAAACTAGTGCTTAAAGTTGCCTAAGACCTAGCCCAACAATTTTCATGTTTGAGTTTTAATGAAATTACATTATTTTGATAGTCAAACATAAGTTAGAAACTTAGTGACAAAAATTATTATAGTAAAATACTATTAGTAAATTAAATTGTAAATTAGGCTATGTTCTTATAAAATTAGCAAGACCTTATTCTTTTTAACCTTAGAAGACATATTAACTTAGTCCATTATATTTTGTAGGATAGGAAATCAAATTTAAGGATTTGTGCCTCCAAAAGGCAAGAATATATAATTATAGAGAACTTTATTCTTTTCTCTAAGTTTCTTCCTTTTATCCATAAAGGGCTTAATTTTAGACTAATTCAAGAACTTTATGACTTAACCTAGTTTGGATTATGAGATCTTGATTTGTATTGTTAATTATTGTTAATTGATTTTCCTTTTTCTCTAATTCTTCATTGATTTTTCTAGATTTGCATGGATTGGATCTAGATTTAGTATAATTTGTGTATATCTATATGATCTATGATTTCTATCTATTTTTATATTAAATTTTGGTGAGCTAATCACTATTCTTCATATACGAAGAGAGGATTGGATGATTAAATTAGAGATTTCTAATTTAATCTTTCAATTCAAATGAATTCTACATTTAAATTTATTTAGATTTATTCTTATAGATTATAGCAGTTGCTTAATTCTTCTAATTTAAATTGATTAAATCCTAGATAGTAATCTACCATAGAATTTGTGAATCATTACAAGGACTTTGAATGATTCTAAACTAAGAAATTAATTGCATTTATTAAATATGTTGTGATCTATGATTAATATATTAAAGAGTTCTTAATTTCTTTGTATCAATTGTGTGTCTCCTTTATTTTTCTCTATGATAATTCTATATTCTATTTCTAATGTTGCATTCTATTTAATTTCAAATTAAAACCACCCAATTCAATTCTATTTTGTTTTTTGCATTCTGCATATATACTATTTGCATAATTGCCTTAATTATGCAATCTTAATTTTCATAACTACTTATATCTATTTCTTCTATTTTTATTGCATAAAAGGCATATATAATTATGTAATCACAATTAATAAATAAATGTGAAAAGGTGTATTAAGTGGGTCACTATGATTTGATATGGTTTATTGCTTTATATTGCAAATTTTCATAAAACTAGTAATTTTTAATTTTCATTAGCTTTGAGAATAGTTAAAATTTCATTTGATTATCTAAAATTAAAAACCATGGAAAAGTAAGTCTAAGAGCTTATTGAGATAGCATTCTAACTAAATAAATTATGACATTTAACAACTTAGTGTATATATTTAATAATTTGGCATATACTTACTTATAGGCTAATTTGTACTGTAATGTATTTATGTTATGTTGCTTAACCTACCAAAAGTTTACATACAGTTTCTATAAAAGATCAAAATGCAAGGCCTTCAAGCCTTTATAATATTTGAAATCAAATATCACATCAGTAATTCAACATTATATATATATATATAAACAAATAATCCTCTTTATGCTTACCAATCAACCTTATTCTTTTATGCACTCCATCATTGTCTATTTAAGGTCAACCTTATTCTTTCTTAAATAGTTACATAGATCTGATGCAAAAGTATGACATAATTATATGTATAATTTCCCTTTTATCAAAAGGCTCGTTAAATTCAGAATTCACAATATAAATATAGGCAACTCACATATATTCATTATGCATTCACTCATATATATAAATAAAGAGAAAAGAGCATAGTTAGCTTATCACTCTTAACAACATAAAAACTTCATAGTCCTATATCATATGAAGAAGCCAATCTATTTATTTATTTTTATTTCATAACCACAAGTATGTTTCATTTAATCATTCTATTTTTTATTATTCATAACAATGTTATTTATCTTCATTTTACCTAATGCAAAAAGTGCAGTGTCAAGAAATTTCATTAGAAGGCATTAACATGAGGAAATAAGGTAGTAGTCGACTATATACTTGATTATGGGTATCTAATGATGAATCTTAGTACCTATAGTCGATTATATAGTTAACTACAAGAGCCTAAAAACAAATCTTGCCTAATGGTAATTGACTATATAATAAACTAATGTTTTAAGGTAAAACCTAACCTATTATAGTCAATTATATAGTCAACTACTCTTGGCTTGAGGACAATTTTTCCAAATAGTAGTTGAATACTCCAAGTTAGGAACTAATTATGTTAGGTTATAGTTGACAACGCCAGGTCCAAGAGTAACTTTGCTAGCATAGTTAACTATGTAGTTAATTACATGCTTATAAATTATAGATTTTTAGTAGAACCAGTGTTTAGTCACTTAATCCAAACCTCAAAGCTTATTATTAGCATTCAATGCAATTACTAAACCCTAAATACATATAAATGATACTCTCAATAACAAAACCCACCAACCACAATATTAATTTAATGCTCAAAACACAACATTAGGTAATTTCATACAAAACACTTTGAAGTCCAAAACTTAAACAAAGTAATGTATTTAGTTTAGATTTAGAATAGAGTGCTGCTCATGATAGTTAGGTAGAAAAGAGTGGGAATGATGATAGGGAAAACTTGGCTTTCTAACTACTAAAACAAGAAATATTGAGTTAAGGTTACAATTGCATTAAACCCTCTTCAATAAAATCAAATAGAATGTTAATGGAAAAGGAAACACAAGAAAGAGAGCTACAAAACTTGCTAAAGAATGCTAGCATTGAAATTTCTTATCTTAATAAGATAAGGAATGTAGAAATTATTAAGGCTCCTATTGAAAAATGGCGTAAATATTTTAAAGGAAGTGAAGTAAATGGTAAGAAATATGGAAAACAGAAGTGGATTTAGGTGATTTAGGTGTTTTCAAGCAAATTTTGAGATATTAACTAAAAACGCCTTTATGGAGTTATAAAATTTTACAATTCCTTTTTTTACCCTTCATTCCTCTTTAATTTCTAAACTCCACTCACAATATATATATCATAAATTCTTCTCATTTCTAAACCATCGTTAAATATTCTACAACTCAATAAACTCCTTATCTATTATAAATTTTTCAACATATTCATCATTTCAATTATTTGTCATATTAATCAAATTTGATAATTTACCATTTCTTTTCTTAAATTTAAGATATACCATTAAGCCAATGATAAACTAGTAAGATAATAAGCAATCAATTAAATAGGTGGTTGAGTAATAAATTTTAAATTATAAGGACATAACAATACTTCCCCCTTTTAAAATAATTCATACTCAAATACTCTAAGATGGTAACTTGTAGTAACCTAAAAAAAATATCAAAAATGAATCTAGAAGCTTATATGTATATATGTGTGCATGTATGTGTATGTGTATATATTACCAAATAGATTAGGATACTTTTGTTACATATCACCTTCTAACTCCTTAGTATCTTCCTTCTTTCCATGTTGTTCCCACAGTACTTTCACCGATATATGTTTTTTTAGTGAAGTTTCCAAATTTACTGATCGAGTATAGATATTAGTTATTCCTCATAGGTCAGTGACCGCTATCCCGCAAGTGCATGGGTTAAGTCAAGTTATAGTATAAAAGATTATCGTTCTCCACAGGGATTGTAGGTTGAGTACTAACTAAATCTCAAGTAAAATTATCTAGGCGGATCAATTGATTTTTGAGAATCAAGAGTGAAATGTAAAACAGAGTTTAGCTATCAAAAATAAGGTTTGATTCAATGTAATAAAAGCGTACTCAGCTTAAGGATCCTTTGTACATTTCATTATGGAATGAATATAATTCTCTAACTTGGTTTACTGTTAATTAAGATTGCTGGATTACCAAAATTAAGCTATATCTCATTGTAAGGCTACTAGCTACTAACCAAGAGATTAAGTGCCCAGAATTACTCTAGTAATCACTAATCTAGGTTGCATTAACTTTGCTTAGAATCCATTCTTGGACATTTTATCCTGTGCAAAAGAATCCAATTAGCTTAATTCCTAAGTCTAATTGATATTCCCAATGATCATGCAAGATCCGATTAATCAATTGGTCATTTCAACCTAGAATCAATTAATCAATAACACAAATTCAATATTCGGATATATTGGCTTGTTCTAGTTAAAACAACATAATCAAATCATAAATCAACAGTAAATCAAGCTAGATTATATAAAATTCAATTCCATAACTCCATGAACAAGTTCACCCAAGCTGAGCACAAGGGTTTAGTGTGAAAACATTACTAAATCAGAAGAAAACCAGAGAATAGAGAGGGAAGTCAAACAATTCATGAAGATCTACAAATTTCTTGCTTGATTCTTCAATTCCTTGCTTGAATCCACGTTAGAAGGTGCCCTTGGTCTCCCCTAGGGTTTCTCCCAGCAGCTCTCCTTGTTAATTCTCAGTTTTTCCTCCTCTTTTTTTCAAAATTTCGCGCAAAACTTATATTGGTGATGTACACGGGGGTCAACACGTCCCGTGTTTCACCCCGTGTTTCTCAATGAAAGTTGAGCAGCATGAAACACGTTGTGCGACACGCCCCGTGTTCTTCTCTGAAATGTCAAGCAGTAATGTACACGGGGTAGAACACGTCCCATGTTGTACCCCGTGTTCTTCAACGAAGACTGATCAGCATGTTACATGAGGTGTGACACTTCCCGTGTTTACCTCAGAAGCGAATGGCAGTAATATACACGGGGTATGACACGTCCCGTGTTCATCCCCGTGTTCTTCTTTGAGCAGCCCAGTGAAGCCTCGAAGCAATCCAGAAGGAAACACGGCCATGAACACGGGGTTCTCATACCCTGTGTTCTTTGTCAAGTGAACAAATTTGCTTCAATTCTTCACCATTTGAATGGTTTTGCCTCCGGATTCTTTTCTAATGCTCATATGTGTTATTTCAAGGCTTAAAAGCAAAATATAGAGCATCTAAGTATCCTTTTCAATCAATTTGCACAAAATATTAAGTGAATGAGTGATGAAACACATAGAATTTAAGTGCATTTGTGCATTTATCAGTCAGTTAAGTGTCTAACTAAAGAGGTTCCTTTTTGATGACATGGTTGGCATCAAGCACATGCTTATGAAGCATGTACATGAAAAATATAGGGTGAATGGTTCTTAATTGATTAGGTAAGTTTAACCAATACACTATTGCTCCTAACTGCTTCACAATTAGACAATGGCAAATATAGTGAAATACTAATTTGCCTGTTTTCCTAAATCATATAATTCCTTTCATTAAAAATACTTTAAGAAAAATCTAATCTCACCTCCAAATCTTTCTTTATTTTTTATGTGTAAAACTTTTGCCTATCTTGTGCAATTTTCATTTCATCTTAAATTATTTGCACTTTTTCCATTGCATCCATAAACAAATCCAATCCTAAGAGTTTATCTTTGCCTAGTTCAAACCATCTAATTAATGATATACATCTTCTTTTATACAATGCCTTAAATGGAACCATTTTAATACTTGATAAAGGCTATTATTGTAAGCAAATTCTATTTATAACAAATACTTCTCTTAATTCCCCTCAAACTCAAAGGCACATGCCTGAAGCATATATTCCAAAAAATGAATAATCTTTTTAGAATGTTTATCCATTTAAGCATGGATGGTAATGCTAAAATAAATACAAATTCCTAAAGCTTGTTAAAAAGGCTATTAAAAGTAAATGGCAAACTAAGTACACTTATCATAAATGATGGTTATAGGGACTCCATAGAATGGAATTATTTGATTTAAGAGTAGTATAACATATTAAGTCATTGAATACATAGCCTATATAGGTGAAAAATATGTAGATTAGGTCAATTAATTAATTACCTCCCCTTTGGGTTTTAGGTAAACTAGTTTAGAAATCTATAGTCACACTCTCCCACTTTTATATAGGAATTTGTAAAAGTTAATGTAATCTAGCTAATCATTGATGTTTCACTTTTCCTTGCTGACACATGAGGCATTTGGTTACATATCACAACAAATCTCTTTTCATTCCTATACATTAAAAGGTCTCTCATAAATCATGATAAATTTTTGCTACCTGGATATATAGTGTAAGAAGAATGATAAGCCTGATGCAAAAGTCAATTCTATTAACTAGTAGGCACCCATAAGCGTCATGGAATGAAGGTAAAATACTAAGGGTTATGCCTTTAGGACTCTTTAATTCTATTCATTAAAATTGATTAGATGACTACTTATGCTAACCACACACTTAATTCACTTGATGAAGGATTTGACATAGCACATGGTGACTTTTTGCTTAAAGTATCGACCATGACATTTGCCTTACTAAGATGGTTTAAGATTGAACAACCATTGTTTTTTACATGCTCCATCCATATTTTTATCTTAAATTTAGATCTTTTTGGTCAATATATGTAATAGTTTGAGGATGTGAAAGTTAACATTTAGAAATTAAAGCTAAGTGAGGAGCTGTAGGAACCAAACCATAATAAGGTTTTCCTAAAAATTAAAAAAATTCAAAGATATGGCTAAAGGAAGAAATTGAAGATTACGAAGAGGAAGTAAAGTGTAAACTTGCATAGGAATGAGCAATTTCCTTAACTGTACTAACTCGATGTTTGGCTGAGTCATTAAATGTCTAGATTGAGATAAAGTAGATTCATTTCTTGAAAAGATCATTATTGGAGTATAAAATCGGCTAGTAGTAACAATCTTCTTCTTTTTCTTAAAAGTATGCTTATTAGTTCAGTTGCTATTGATTTTTAAGGTTCATCAAGATTATTTTATTTTTATGGTGCTAAAGGGTACACCCTCTTCACCTTATTCCTTAAGGAAAACCTTCTTAGCTTCATTATGAAACCTTTTATGCTTAACCTCTTTTATCATATGTTCAATTGAATTAGATGAAATACTTTAAAATTTAGTTAGGATTGTCATACTTAAAGAAAAGAAAAAAGATATAAGTTAACTAGATAAAGATAAAAGCCAAATTTATAAAAAAAATTTACCTTTAGGCTAAGAGGCTGCTTATACTAGACCATTTAAGCAATTGTTAACGACTTAGATAAAAGATGAATATCTATAGATTTAAAGTGATATTGACAGGCTATAGTTATACTAAGGGTGGGCTCTCCTTTTCTCTTAGGTATGAAAAGAATATATTTAGAAATATTGAAAGAAGTATTTAGCATAGCAAGGATATAGTTTTCAATTTGAATGGTGGAGTTTTAGAAAGTCTAATGTTAGGATCTTGTTAATATATTTTCCATTATTTACACCCACGATAGGCATTATGGTTTTCTATTTTTTTTAAGGGTATCTTTGACATCAATAATTATGGCTTTTATATGTTAGTAGTTATAATCAACTTTATAATATTTTTTAGAAGTTAGAATTTTGGCATAATTCCTACTTGTAGTCTTATAAAAAGTATTAACAATTTGCACAAGAAGAATATAAGTTAACATCTTGATAATGGGCATCCTAAAATGTTTGTGGGTATTAGTGAACTACTAATCTTAGAAAATGTCAGTGTAGGCATGACAAAAGGAGAATTTATGTAGATTGAAGGCATTTATGCCAACTCTAATTATTTTTTTTTGTTTAACTACAAGCATGTTGGATGCAATTAAGGTCTATTCTTAAAAGCTTGGGTTAAAAATCATGAGTTATGACCTTGTATGAGGCCAAATTATTAAGTTATGGTATTGGATAGGTGTCTTTTGATTGATAAGGTCTTTTCTAGAGGCAACTTAGTGTAAAAGTATTAGGGAAAAAGGAAATGTGCTCAAAATCTGATGTTGTGGGGATCGATAGGATTTGATTTGATAGTGAACCAAGAAGTGCCATTAGCTTTAAAAGAAAAGAACTAAGCCATTCTACTAACCTTTCCTTAGTGTAAGTGTAAAAGACCTAAAGTATAAATTAAAAAGTTCAAAAAAGGAAAGTCCTTTATGGTCAAGAAGGGGCATACACTATATGAACTTGGTTGAATGCAAAGCCAGTTATAGGTTTTTAGAAAACTTAAGGAATGTAAAATGTTCCCAAAATAAGCCAAAAGTTATAACTAAAAAGACCACCTATGTTTGAAAAATTTTGTAAAATCCTCATATAAGCCATAACTAAGTTAATATTTTTAAATAAACAAGCCAAAATAGTTTGGCCTAAAGCAATTTGCTAACGTTTACTTAAAATTATAACTAAAAGGAAGTAAAAGCAATTTTTAAAGAAAAGTTGCAAAAAGGATACTTATACAACTAATAAAGGAGAAAAGTTATATGTTCAATATCAAAGATAGGAGAACTTGGCTCACCTTTAAGTATAGTCCATTATATACTTGACTATGAAAGTCTCAAAAGGAATTTTAAGGATCATAATTGACTATGTAATCAACTACAAAGTATCCTAAATAATTCAAGTTGCTTATAATTAACTATATAGTTAACCATTAGCATCCATAAGGAAAATCTTTGGTTAATAGTTTACTATGTAATCAATTATGGTTACGCAAAAAATAAGTTCTAAAGTATGATCGACTATATAGTCAACTATTACTTAGTTTTTTACAAATTTCTTCATGGTTTCTTATATTCATTCGTTATAATTTTACATTCAATGCATTAACTAATTACAAAACCATACCATATGATAAATACAATCTCATATCACTTCATTGAGGCTTAATCCATCATCAAATCAAATAAGCATTGTATATCAATATAAATTTATGTCCTTCTACATTTAACTAAGAAAAACTTAATATTTGTATTCAAATCAATTAAAATCTATTAATTTTATCAAGTAAGGCAGAATATTTACTCTCCTAGTGTGAAAGAGATTGTTATGAGGTAGATTTGACATTCCTTAGTCCTAATTGCACCTAAAACTAAGAATTTCATGAGTTAGGGTTCCATTTTCCATCGAAATCAAAATACTGCAAACCGTACTAAAACTAAAAGGAATTGAAAGGTGAATCTAATAATGAAGAATTCATTTCCTTAATTGAACTAGAAATTGAATAAAGATTAACTTTTCTCTTGCTTAATTTGGAGGAAAGAATAAGAAGAAAAGTTAGTGGAAGTAGAAGATTAGAAAAAGATGAAGGTTAAGTGATGAAAAAAATATTTATTATTTTATTTTTCCTTATTTTATGTCTCTTAGGTGTTGCATTTGCTTAATTTTATAGAATAAGCCTTGTTTTATAAATTGTGGTTAATTTTACAATATTATGAATTTATTTGGTAAATGTTAGATTCTGACACTATTTCTATTTTTTAGTAATATCTTGGGCTTTAGATGCCAAATTAAGGAAAATTTTATATTGATGGGAAGTTAAAAAAGAAAACTACAAATTTTATGTTTTGTTTAAAGCCTAGTTTGGACTTTTTCAAGCCTTTATTTTGTTAAGAAGCCGAAGCATGTTTCTATTCTAGCTAAACCCATTTTTGTATTTGGCCCATATCTGGAGCTATAATGGTCTGATTACCTTGAAACCAGTGCCTAAATTCTTAGAAGACATAGGCCTACAACTTTCATGTTTATAAATCTTTCATATTTCATTGATTTTGTAGTCTTATTTTGCTTGGAAGACAAGCTTGCAGGAATTCACTAATTTATGTAATGTATTTAATTAACTTGTAAAAAATAGGTTTGGACTTCTAGAAATTAGGAAAGCCTTATTATTATAACTCTAAGAGTCATCTAATCCTAGTCCAATAGGTTTTTAGGCTAATTAGGTTATATAAATAGGCAAGAAAGCTGAAAAGAAGGATATATTGAGATACACACAGAAAATTCAGTACATAATCTTCTTCTTCTCTTTGCTCTCTTTGCTCTCCATCAATAGAAGCTTAAATTCATGGTTAATTCAAGGAGTTAAGGCTCTTCTCTTAAGGATTATGATATCATGATTTGTAATGTTAGCTTTTCCTAATTAGTTTTTTTTGTCTATTTACTTGTGCTGAATTATTAAGATTATATATATTGGATGTTGATTTGGTATAATTGATATTCTTCCTTGTGATTTTTAATTTCTTTATTATTTTAATGATGAATTGTGATTAGTAAATCATGTTTTCATACATAAGGTCAGAGGGTTGAGAGGTTTATTTGGAGGTTTCTAATTTAATTTCTCAATTTAACTAAATTCTATCATTAAATCAGTTTCGATCTAGCATAAAGATTATAACAGTTGCTTAATCAGCCAATCTTAATTGATTAAATCTTAGGCAATTTTTTGGCATAGAATTCATATATTATTATTTGGGTTCTGAGTAATCTAAGGTTAAAGAATTAATTAGAAAAAGTTAAATCCTAATTGATATATGATTAATCCAATTTAGGGCTCTCAATTTTCTTGAATTAGCTGTTTGATTCTATTGAGTTTCTTTCTATTTTAATTTTGCCTTACTTCTATTTTAAGATTGTTTATTTCATTACTTCTACTTCAATTTCATGTAGCCAAAACCCCCCAATTCTAATTTTGTTTTGTGTACAACACATTATTGCATTTTGCATTCTGATTTTGTTTTTATTTCTATTTCGTTGCATTAATGTATTATTATATTGGTTTATTTTATTTTTATTGCATCAATAATTCAACTATTGTGTAGGTATTTTTAGGAAATCATTTAGAAAAGGTAAAATCAAAGGATCACCAAAGGTATGACCTAGTTGTGCCACTATACAACATTATTTTTTAGTAACTAGTTTTAATACAATTTTAGTGCATTGTGACGTGCAAATCATTAAACATTGGTAAATTTTGGAAAAGGAAAAGGAAAAGCTATTTTCAGCCTTAAAAATGAAGAATAGTGGCTAGGATATTTTTGAAAATATTCCCTAAATATTTTTACTCCAAATCCCTTTGAATTATTAAATTTTCATTTTATCCAAGATCTCATTCATATTTACTTATCAAAAATTACCCTTTTTCCATACAAATTAAATTCTTATCAAAGGTATACAAGTTTTTCTAATCTTTCCTATCACAAAAATAAAATTTCTTAAATTCTATATTATAAGGAAGACATGACATCGACTCACTCAATTGCTTGCTTGATGGAGAAGTTGAAATCCATGAAAAAGGGACTTTTTCTTTTGGTTTTAAAGTATATCAAGGAAGGTCGAAATTCAAAAGAGGACTATGAGCTTGTAGCCAATGTGCTTAGAAGTTAGCTAGCCGATTCATATTTACTTATCAAAATTCACCTTTTTTCCATACAAATTAAATTCTTATCAAGAGCATATAGGTTATTCTAATTATTCCTATCACAAAAATAAAATTTCTCAAATTTTATATTATAAAGAGGGTGTGACATTGACTAAGCAAGTAGGTTTGACATCGACTGACTCAACTACTTGCTTAGAAGGACTTTTTCTTTTGGTTCTGAGGTATATCGAGGAAGATTGAAATTCAAATCAAGGCTATAAGCTTTTAGCCGACGTTGTTGGAAGTTAGTAGTTATACAAATAGTGGCAAATATTCAGGAATTATGGGCAATTACAAAGAAATGGGGTCATTACAACAAATTAACACTTATACAATGAAAATTTAAAAATTATAGCAATTTTATCTCTTACTACAATAACAAAAAAAAGGCCAAACAAATGTACAAAAAATTAAAAATATTTATACCATGAAATTTTTTTTACCTATGCTAAACTATCACTTGTACTAGAAATTAAGCCATAGGAATATATTCTAAGTGATAAAATATCACTTGTGCCATTAAAAAAATTCACACATGGCAAAAGATCACTTAAGCCACAAACAAAGCTAGTGGAACATATTCTCCATGGCTAAGTATCATTTGTGTCACAAATTAAGTTATAGAAATACATTCCTCGTGGTAAAGTATCACTTGTACTACCATATAAATAAAATTTTTTTACTAATAGTAAAATATTACTTATACTGCAAATTAATTCTATGGATAAAGTCATAATCAAATATATTATACTTATGACAGATATACATATAATAGATCACCAAATTAATTAATTTCCCTTTCTACAATTTGAAATGATAAAATAAAATTTGAAGGGATAAATATAGATTACCTATAAAGACCCATTTGCTGAACATGGTGAGATAAATGGGTTATAGTCAAATCGGTTAAACTAATAGATAGAACCAGTGAATTATTATATATATTTATACAAAAATATGTACTATAATAATATTAATAATTTTAAGTTATTATGTAATAACAAGTTTTACATTCATCACTAAAATATTAATTAAGAAAATTTTTATTAAAAAATTAAAAATAATAATTATGTGAAATTATATAAAATTTAAGAATAATTAAATTATTATGTTAAAAATATTTAATTAAAATATATTTAAGGACATAGTAGATATAAAGTAGTATAAAACTTTATTTTGATGCTCGGTAATTTTATTTGTATCAATTGCATTCATAATAAATATTTTACATCAATTTCATTTTTTACAAATAATAATTTGATTAATTTAGTTTATTAATTAATATTTCTATTGACGGGTTAAGCACTTTGTAGATAAAAGGAGAAAACTAAGATATGAATAATATATAAGGAATGAAAGTAATATTAAAAAACTGTAAGAGACTGAATAATTTAATTTACATTTGCGAGAGATAAAAATAGAAATTACAAATAGAAAATTAAATGTAAATAGATTCATAATAATTTAAATTTAATTTATAATTAAAAACTAAATATGCATGGTAGTTTAAATTATAATTTACATGAGTATTTGTTTCATATAATTCAACTTTTACTAAGGAAATTTTTACAAAATAATAAAAATCACTCAAAATATCTAAAAAAATCACTTTTATATTATAATAACCTAATTAATAATAATTAATGGAAAATTATATTAATTAGGAATTGAATCTATTATGTAATAATTCAATCATGTATATTGTAATCACACACATTTAAAAAAATTATGTACAAGTATGATTTATAAGTTTATATATGTATGTATAAAATTTTTAATAATTAATTATAAATTCAAATGTTTCATTTGTAAGGTAATATATAATTCAAAATATATATTTAAAGTTTATTAAAAATTAATGTAAATTATTATCAATTAATTCTTTTAATTTTTCTTTTTGTGTTAGGTTTCTCACAAATGTAAGTTATATTGATTTGGCACCTTATACAATTTCAGTATTAATGGTATCCACTATCTATTATTTTTCTAGTTATATTAGTCATTTTGTTTCTATAATCATTAATTCATTAATAAAAATATTAACAAAGGTTCAAAATTAACTAATTTATTATTTATGAGAGATAAAATTGATACAAAACATCTATGAGACACAAATTTGATGCAAGCGAAATTAGTGATAGAACAAATGGATTTGAGTCTATCAAAATAATTTTAAAATAGAGTCATATAATTTTTTAGCATGAGTATATTTTCCTTATATCTATTTATGTAATATTTCATAATTATATAATTAATATCACATGAGTGTATTTTTTATTTGTGAAGTCAACTAATTAGCTAAAATTTTATGTAAAATATATCATATTATAATATTAAAAAAGAAAATGGGCACAATGGTGAAGCTTGACATTTCTTGACTTGAAGATTCAATTTTGATTCCCTATAAATACAATTTATAGCTTCCAAACAAGCAAAATTTCAATGGTTTATATTGATTTGAGATGTGCCTTAAACATTAATATTTTCCTTTTATAAATGTGCAAACTAGATGACAAGCTAGCACTTAGTTAATTCAATTCGACAATCGATTAAGTTTGAATATATAAATATTATTTTAACTAGTTACATTAATTTTCATAACAATTTTATTTTATTTTTTATCATGATTGTATTTGTTGTAGCATGAGTTACTAATTACAATAAAATTACCTTTCTTACCATGTTTATACTTATGTTTAGATGGATATATTAACCATGGGTGAATTTATGGTATAAAAAATCATTTATGTTATGAAACCATTTTTTTCATAGTAATTTCCTTGTTACATTCACTTATACCACAAATCCATCCAATCAATATTTTTGTGACTAAGTAACATAGCCAAAAAAATTTAAATATTGTGCCACAATTTTAATTATGGTACAAGTGATAATTTATTTTAAAGGGTAGCCATGTGCAACCATTCTATAAAGAGGTAACCCATGTAATCATAAAGATTGTTGCTAGGACCTATAATTACCTTTATTGCAGCTTACATAAGGCTCCATTTTGCCAATTTGACTATAGAAATTACATACTCTACTCTTTATCCCTAGTACTTTGCTAGCCTAAACATTGCAACAATATCTTACCATTCACCATGTAATTCCACACAATTTCTCTACATTATTTATTGACCATGAGCAAATTAGGCCACTTGAAGCATCCAACCTTGCATTTTACTAGGGTTGAATCACTTTAAAACTTTCCTTGTTGAGTCAAGCGATTATTAATATCTCATCTCGTAACTAATAAAGTCCAAGCATAGTTAATTTATAAAGAGTAAATGGGTAAATCCCTTCTTAAAAGATTAAATTGATATCAAATTAGTTCAAATTTTTATTTGACATCAATTTTTTCCAATTTCATTAAATTTGACATCAAATTGGTCTTGAAAGTTTGACTAACATCAAATTAGTTTTAACTTTTATTTTAACATTAGATTGGCATGTCGTTAGTTTTTTCTATTAGTAAATTTGAGTTACAATTAAATTTTTTCTTTTTTAATAAATCAATTAAAAATACAAAATATTAAGTTAAATTGAGAACTTGATTTTTTAAGAGAAAACATTATATTTTGCTCTCAAATTAATTTTGATCAAAGTGTGTTAGGATTTAAATCCTTCTAATATAATAAGTTAACTCAAAAAAATTAGAATTCTAAGCAAAATGCTTTAAACCCTACTAATAGCAATCAATAATATTAATTCAAAAAACAATAACACTAAATGTCAAAATGGAATGCAAACTAAACAACCAAATCAAGGTTCAAATAAAAAATTATCAACTAAACTATAAAAAATTTCAAAATTCTATCATTTTCTTATTCAAATATTGGTGGGGTTCAATTCATACACTAAAAAATAAAAAAATAAAAAAGTTAAAAAAATACATAATAATATCTAATCTATTATGATTAAATATTTGTTTTACTTTTTGATAAATTTATATATTATTTATTTCATTGGTTGATTTTTTTCAAGCAAAAACCACCATTAAATATTTAAGCTTTGACATTTTCTTTGATAGTATAATATAATGCTTTTTTGTTAAAAAATAATTTTTAATTCAATTCAATATTTTATATTTTTAATTAAAAAATATTTAATTGCAACTCAAGTTTATTAGTGAAAACAGTAATAATGGGACTAATATAATGTCAAAAATAAAAGTTAAGACTTATTTAATTTAATATAATCTTTCAAGATTAATTTGATGTTTATCTAACTTTCAAAGCCGATTTAATGTCAAATTTAATAAAACAAGACTAATTTATTATTAATCTAATCTTCCAAAAATAAATTTGCTCATTTATTTATTTATAAAATTTTAGTTGATCCGGAATAAAAAACCTTAAAGGGGCGCGTGACAAACACGTGATACCAATCTGTGGAATAAATGGGTCCCACGGAAGCGGTTCTGCCGTCTTTTCGACTTGAAGAGATCTAAAGAGGCGTGTGGATCGCGCGAGAAGTCGTAACTACCACCTATTGGGACGTTCACACGGGAGAACGAATGCGGTTGGCGTAAGGCCACAATCCGTAGAATTTCAATTCATTCTCCCTTTTCTTTTCTTTTCTTTTTTCATTTGTCACAAAAAATAGACCTAATAAAATTTAGGCTTTGCTCGATTTATTAGAAAAATATTTTCATTGAAAGATATAATTATTTATATATATAAATAGAAGAAAAGTTATATATTTATATATTATATTATGACTAAAGAATTATATATAACATTATAATAATAAATAAATATAACATTTTCTTTGAAATAGGAAATATTATTTTTTCCACATTCTATTATTTATTATTTAATAAATGAATTTTTTTTTATTTTAATATTTATAATTATAAATGAAATTATTTTTATAGAAAATATTTAAAATTTCTTTTGTAAACCATGAAACACAGAAATTTTTGCATGGTTTTTTCTTCATTGCCGGAAGAAAATAACAAAAGGGAAAAGGTGGAATTGGAGTTCCTTAACTAGTTAACTGCCGGATCCGGGAAGAAGCCGATCTTTTCCTTTGATGGGGTGGCTTTACCCAAATGTTGCTCCCCATCTTCCCTTTGAATTATTTCCTAAAAATTTACGCCCTCTTCCTTTCTGATATTAGGAAATTGCAATTGCAATTCATTTTTTCTGAAACTGAGCTTATTTATTATTATTTAATTTTTTTATATTTATTATTTTAAACAAAAAGAATTGGAGGTAGTAGACATTTAAAAAGTAGTGCGAGGGTTCTTGCCCAACCCATGTATATTGATTAGTCTCTAAATAATCAATCCAAAACAATAAGTCTCTTAATCAATCCAAAACAACTATTTTAAATGATACCGATGGGGATTCTCTAAATAATCATTCATCAATAATAACTACATGTGTATTGATTAGTCTTTTAATTATTATCAATAATTATAATAATCATTTATTTATAATTAAATCTAAAAAGCTATTTTCTTTAAATTATGTTTTAATATTTTACATAAAAAACTTTATAACAAACTCAGCGTTGGAATTCTTTAGAGTATTAAAGATAACAAGGATAAACAAGAAGATAGAGAAAAATAATATATAATTATATAATATCATAAAAGAATATATAATATGTAATTAAAAATTAAATCATAAAATATAATATAAAATATCGGAAAGAAGAATGATTTAAAGAAAATAGCTTTCTAGATTTGATTTTAATTATTTGTTATTATAATTATTAATAATATAATTAATATACATATTATAATTTGAATAAAAATTCATAATAAATATTTAAAAATTTTACTTCTGTCTTTTATTAAACACAACCATCCTTCTTACACTATGGGTATTGAAGTTTGTGAAGTCATTGCCGTATTTCACTTACGATTTTAAAATAAGAAACGAGTTTCGAAACATGTTTTCTGTTCTTTCATTTTAGCGGATCGGTTGGAAACTTATATGAGAGCTACTGAAGCCGAAATCCGACAGAACAAATTCTCACATAAAGCGTACTCTCATTATCTCTAGCCATTTAGCATTTTTTCAAAAGGCTCTCTGCCCTCTTCTCTCTTTGCTTAATTGCTTCATTCATTCTCTCCTTTAATTTGCTTCCATCACAAGCACACTCTTTTCTGTTCTTCATTCTTTCTCATCCATGGCTACCTCTTCTTCTTCGGACAGCTTCGATATTCAAGAAGGTACCTCAAGTTTTGTTTTTTTATTGCTTTTGATTCATCATTATTCTGTGTTGGTACTTTTCTTCTGTTTTTATTGCTTTTGATTCATCGTTTCTCTGTCTTTGTACTTTTCCTCGATTTTTTTGGTTTTTTTTTTTCAAGAGGATTATCATCCTTGATCTGTTCTTTGATCAAAATTTTCAGACGGCTCTGAACTGTGATTGTAATTGACTGCGATTAACAAAATTATCAACATTCAGAAAATTGTGGCTGCAAGGACAGTACAACGGTTGCAACAAATACTACAATTACAACTGTCGTTCGGTCCCAATTTAAAACACAAATTTTGAAATATTATAATTTTTAGTCTTATTGTACTTTTAGTCTATGTTTTTTTTTTTATTTTTTTCAAGATTACTATCATTCTTGATTATTTTTTCGCAATATTTTTAATATACTTTAAATCATTACTGCAGTTACGCCCGAATTAATAAAATTATACGTAAATACAGAAAATTGCGATTGTAAAAGATATTATAATCATAATATCAAGATTCTATTTGTTGCAATCCGCAGTTTAAAATTCTTAAAATTCTCATTTTAAACTATAATATTTGATCTTATTGAAGGAGCAGCACTGCTTGAGAAACCGACACCACTTGATCAGAATGTTCTACAGAAGCACGTTGCATTCTTTGACAGGAATCAAGACGGCATCATTTATCCATGGGAAACCTTTCAAGGTTGGTTTTTTTCTTTTTCAAATATGTTAACTAATTTCATTAAAAGAAAATAGGAAAAAAAAAATGAGTTTGCTTGATTTCAGTTAGTAAAGGAGGCTTCGATTAATTGCAGGAATTCGTGCAATAGGCTGTGGGATTCCACTGTCCATTGGAGCTTCACTTTTCATCAATTTCGGTCTCAGTCGGAAAACCCGCCCTGTAATTTCTCACTTTTCCTGAAAGTTATTTTCTTTTCTCTTCAATTGTTTCTGTTTGATTAAGGAAACTATTTCCCTGCCCGTTCTGTGTTTGATGATATTGGCGAAGATTTTGGGCGTGAAAAGCTAATCCACATTAAGTAACCCCTTATTTGAAACTTCAAATAACGGGAATTCATTTCATTGGCAATTAAATTCATACATAAAATTATTCATGAATTTGAAATTGAATTCTAATTTTTTTAAGTCCTAAATAACGGTAAAAGAATTTATGAGTAATTCTTGTCAGCTTATACCATTTTTAATATTACATATTTTTAATTATGATCAATAAATGAAAAGATATTTATTAATTTGTATAATTTTTAATGCCTTAAAAATTGAAAATTTATCCATCTATGCTAATACTAATATAAAGCAGATCGGTATGTTTTGGAACCCAATTCTCTTTTTTTCCCCAAAACCAAATATGGATTGCATATATTTAACAGAAAAAAATGAACAATGTAATAATTTTTACTTATTTTAAATAAAATATTTTTCATGAAATGAGAAGTAATAGATAATTACTCTATTAAAAATAATAATTAAATTAATAACAAAAAATCACTTAAATGTTATTAAGAAATAAAAATTAATATAATATTAAAAAAATTAAATTTATTGGGAAGAAAAAAAGTTTGCTTTGTTCAACTCTTAATTTAAAAGATAGGACTAATTAATATTTATTGAATTAATTTTTTTAAATATTATAATGTTTAAAATTATTTTATATTTACTGTAATAATTTTTTTTATAACTGCTATATAAAATAAAAATATGAAGGGATTTTAATTTCTCAAATACTATGTGTAAAATGATACATAGTAACAAATAATCAAAGATATTTTCTCATTTAAAGAAACTGTATAATTTATCTAAAATACTATTTTTTTCATTAATTAATAATGAAGGTGTATAGGATTAAATAAATTAAATTGTGTTTATTATATCATAAATTGATCATTTATTTAATTACATATTTAAATGTAATTTTAACTGATTTTAAATTAAAGCTATAATTACATAAATCTAAATTCTAGTCATAGCTTTTTTACTAAAAAAATTATAGATATGATTTTATACAAAATAATTTAAGAAAAATGAAAATAGATTGACATTGTTTATAAATCTCATTTATGAAAATTAAAGTTAGAGATAAATTATAATATTGAGTGTTTTTATATGAAGGAAGCTAATAAATGACATACAAAATTAGAGAGAGAAAGAGAGAGAGAGAGAGAGAAACTTAAAAGAGTTGTAAAAAAATTGTAGTATGAAAAAAATATAAAACAAATATATTAATGTAATTTAAATATAAAACAAATATTAAAATTATAAAAAATGATATTTTAAACCGAGTAAAAAACTTTTAAATATGTGCGAAAGTATATATGAAGAAGCTAGTATTTGTTAAGTACATAAACTTCATAAAATAGATAAATAATCAAATAAGGTGATAAATATTTTTTTTATTTAGTAGTTACGAGAATATGTAATATATTTGGAGCATAGAATACTTTGGCTAACTTAAAAGGAGAACCGTGAGGAATAAAATGTGCGGAAGGAAGTCGGCAGAAGTGGTTTTCATTTTACAGTCCGTCCAATGGGAGATGTATTCGCACCGAAAGGTTTGAACGAGTGATATTCTCAGTTCGAATGTTTTGCATATCATAATATTTATAAAAATGAATTTAAACTTTTTTTACATAAAAAAAATCATCGATACAGGGGGTGAGGGGAAATATCTAATTACTAAAACAATTAATAAAATAATTAATTCTTCAAGTGATCATCCATAATTTTTTTTTTAATATTTATTGGTAGTGTGCCCAAAATTTTCATTCCAATCTGACGGGAATTTTTCGAACTTTTACGTGGACATGAGAAGATAGATACAATAAGAAATATAGATTCTATATATATCAGCGGGTCTCATGGATTAGAATTCTCAATAAATTTTCTATGTTTGTATAACGATTAAAATCACAATAATCAATAATTGATTATTATTTTTTTTAGAGATGTTTGTTTTTGTTTTAAAAATTTTCATTAATGATATATAGACAATAATTCAACTTAACTAAAAGTTACTAGCTTTTGTTATTAAGATTTATACTCTTTTAACTTCTATTTTAGATATGTTTTTTCTTCATTGTTTTTATTTTAATTTTAATAACATAATAATGATAAACTCCATTATCTCTCTCTCTCTCTCTCTCTCTCTCTCTATTTATTTTTATTTACAATAATTTAAAAATAAAAAGTTATTTTTTTTCATATATCATCCAAATATAAATAAATTACGTATAATTGATAATTTTCAAAAGATGTCATCAATCATAAAATGAAATAATTGATTATTGAAAAATTGAATTTGTAGTTAATTTTATGTTTTATTTAATATTTAGTAATAATTAATTTTTTAAAGGGAAAAGATATTTGAAGTTTTTAATTAATAAAAAAATGATGATTAAATAATCAGTAACCAGTTGTAACTTATTTTTTATAATCAAATTTCTTTAGCTAAAAACTTTTAGCATCATTTCTCTTTGAAAGGTCTATTACTGCTTAAAAATCATGTTAAATATAAAATCAATTTAAATATTGAATTTATTAATAATCAATAATTTCATTACTATACCAAATGAGCCATAATGGGTTATCACATCCCTGCAATGAAAAAAGAGAGGAAAGCAGGTGTGTCCACGCTGGGGAGGGATTTGAATTATTTTCTTTATTTTTTTATCATTTTTATTATGGTTTTAAGAGCTAGACATAAGTTCACAAAATATTGTATATATCTTGCTACAACGCATGTGCGTGTCTACGCGCTAACATTTATATTCATAGGTTTTCAAAATTACCTTGAAGTATATTTATAACTTCATTGATTTGCAATAAGGGTAATTTTATTATTTTATAAAATTACTTTTGTATTTCTTGTTAAATTTAATAAAAATATTTTTTAATTCTCCTTCCATTTATTTTTAATAAATTCAAACAACAAGCAAAAAATATGTTTTCATAAATTTTTTATCCTTTTGTATTTATTTTCATTTTATACTTTCTCTCACCACATCCAATGATAGTATTATTAGCTTTTAATAGACAACATTACTCCTTATATTGTGAGAATTGGCTTAAGTGTGCAAATGTGAATGCAAGTTTTTTTACTTTTCTTTTTGTTACATTGATAATGAGGAGATTTAAATTTAAAACCTCTAATATATTGACAAAGTTAGATTTGGCTCTTCTAAAGTGCAAGATACATTTTAGAAGGTAAAGTGCATCATCCAAGCCATTAATAAAAAAATTAAGGGAGTATACAATCACAGATTTAAATTTTTTTTCATTTATTTTTTATTTATAAAATCATGAGCCATTGATTTTTTTATTAATGGTTTGGATGATATATTTTATCCTTTAAAGTGTATCTTGTAGTTTAGAGGAGTCCAATCCTGACAAAATCCTCCACTACTCGCTCACTACTTAGTGGCTTTATGAATGCGAGTTTAGCAAATTTAATGTTGATTCCATAAGCTTTTTATGCCAATCATTGAGTGGGAATCAAACGGATTGCAATTAATGTTAGACTAAAATCCTATTTTGATCTTTACAAAATTGTATCAATTTTGTTTTTCACTAAAAGTTTATATAAATTTTGTTTTTGTAAGATTAATTCTACATTAAATTTTAATCCTTCCATATATGATATGGAACAATTAAATTATTCTATAAAAGGATTAAAATTTAAAGTAAAATTAATTTTATATGAATCAAACTGATATAAATTTAATCTTATTAATCCTACAGAATCATAATAGAATTTCTTATTTGATAATCGTATGTTGAATGACTCTTGAATGGTAGCATTAGGAAGTTGGTTACATCTGAAAATGTTTCTATAAATTTATGAACCATCAGGATTTGCCTGTTTGTCATTGTGTAGGGAAAGTTTCCTTCTCCATTATTCCCGATTGAAGTTAACAACATACATCTTGCTAAACATACCAGTGATTCTGGCGTCTATGATACGGAAGGAAGGTAAACATTTCTCATTTGATTACCATTTTCTCCACGTTATTAGGCCCAAATCTTGATCCTTCGTTGATTTATTATTAAGAAACAATGTTTTATTCTTGAAGTAAGTATTCGATGGTACTAAAAATTCTAACATTATAATTGAGCACCAGTTTTTAAATATTAAATTTATATCATTTAAATAATTTCTTACTCTAAACATTGAATTTAATTAATAGTTTAAAAATTATAAATATTAAACTTTCATATAATTTCATATTCTTGTTCTACTTTAAAAATTCTATATACAAGATTCGAAATTTCATATAAACTTTTAAGAGAGTACGTAAAGTTGTTTTATTAATAATAAAAAATAAAACATTTTATAAAAAGATCTTGTCAAGGAGAAATAAGTAAATAACTTTTAACATTTTATGCAAAGTAAAACTCTCTTAAAAGTTCTAATTCTCCTATTTTGTAAATTTGTGACTAATCAAACAATGCACGTTATATTTTATTTTTTAGAAAGTTGCACTTATATTGTTTTTTGTCAACCAAATTACATCTTGTTACTTTATGTTTGGATTCTTGTTTCATAGAGCTTATTCATTGAAACATTTTTTGATCAAAATAAAATTTTAGGTTTGTTCCTGAAAATTTTGAAGAAATTTTCAAGAAGCATGCTCATACAAATCCAAATGCTTTGACATCTGATGAACTAATGGATTTTCTAAAGGCCAACAGAGAACTGAAGGACTACTTAGGATGGTATGTTAATTTGTCACAACATTCGCTAATCTCATTCTTCATCTTTTTACGGTGGAGTTAAATTCTCTCTTTTTTTTTTTTTTTTTGGTTTCCTATTGATTAATTTTCTATCATGTTGGAAGATGATAAACTACTATTTTTTTAATTTTATTATACATAAAAAGGATTTTTGAGAATGTTATGTATATAAAAATTGTGTTTATCTTTCTAATGAAGAAGGAACAAATCTAAAATACCAAAAAAATAATCCAAACTCCTCAAATACTTTCTGGAAAATGTTGCACACAGGATTGCTGCCTACTCAGAGTGGAAAATCCTTTATATCCTTTGCAAAGACAAGAACGGTTTTCTCCAGAAAGAAACAGTTCGATCTGTTTATGACGGAAGCTTGTTTGCTCAGATGGAAAAGGAACACTCAGCTGAGAAAAAGAAAAAGTAATTTGATATTTATTTCAAGGCAAAGGATTCATACTAGAAAATCTGGATGGAAAAAACCTAACTAAAGCTGAAAATTGAATTAAGATAATAAATAGGGTTACTTAATTATGTTGGGCTATATATTATTTATTATTTTATGATGATTTGATTTTTATTAAGCTTGTGTTTTAGGTTGGAAGTGAATTACACTAATTTACTCTTTAGTGGATGATTATGTATGTATTTTATATTTGTTTTCCTAATTAAATTTCATATTTTATAAAAGATTTGGATTGGGAGGTGTTGATTTAATTTTATTCATTTGCCAAAGTACATTGAAGAACAAGAAAACAATGAATTTCATGTAGTCACACTACTACAATATTGTAAATAAATATCGAGTCTTTAGAAGATTATATGTTGATTTTTGACTAATGTCTAATCAAACATTATTATATATCAATTTTAACAACAGGTTTATAATTGTCATAAATAATAACAATAATATTGATTATTAAACTAAAAGTAAATGAGATTGTTTCTTTTGAAGCATTATGTATAAAAAAATAATATACAATGTTTGTAATACCACTTTGATTTTTTTTTTTTGAATAATTAGTGTGGTATGTTATAACCTATCCCAACCCTAACTCCCTTCCCCAATTCCTCTCTCCATAATCCTCCTTGTTTCCTCTATATTCCTCCTTATAGAACACCCACACTAACAATAGAAACAAATATCTCCTATGACATTACAAAATCGCAATTTCAATAATTTTAAAGAATCAATTAAATAAAAATTTGAAAATGATAAAAGATTATATCCAACACTCCGATTAGAGATAAATATCTCACTAAATCTATTTTGATATTTATTACTCAATATGTGAGATTGCTCTCTCTAGAAAAACACTCTTAAATACAATAATTGTAAATACAATAAGCATTCTTTGATGTATGATATTAAATATTTCATATAAATAAATAATAAATAATATCATCGAATTCCAAATAAGATAAATGAAATTATGTTTCTTACTTGAACAAACTCATAAAAGCTACATCAAAATTACATATAACAAAATATGGTTGATTATGAAATCGTAAATTGAGCTACAAGGATAAATACAAAAACTAAACAAATCTTTACATTTATATTTTATATTTTTGCTAAGGAGTATTAAAACTCACATATGTAATGATGGGCTAACAAAACATCAATCATATAAAATAATTGGTGAACATAAGTACAAAATTGTAGGGAATTATCTCTAAGTTGAAAGGTGATCATACTTGTGAAATAGAGAATCATTTTAAGATTGAAAGAGTTTCAAAATAAAATTTGCAAATGGTACTTATGCCTTACTCTTTTTATTTTTAACTTGCATCATGCTCTACCTCTTTTTTTTCTTTCCAAATTTTCAAGTCACATTAAAAGGTAAAAGTTTCCATATCAATTATTAAAAAACACTAATGTATAAAGGTAACTCAAGTAAACCACGTTAGATATTACATGCCAGTTAAGTCTAAAAAATATTGTTGTCTATAATAAGACAACATTATCTTATGAAACAATGTTTAATGTTGGTTATTAAATAAAAATTGATCATAATACTTTAATGTCAGTTAATTAAAAAAATTGATATCTTTTGTTTGGGGAACTTTTTTCATATTCTTTGAAATAACAATTTTAAAAATTAAGTATAAATTTCATAAAAATAGTAGCATCATTTTTTGAAGTAATTAATTTTTTTAATTTAACTTACTCTAAATGAAATTTGTAGCATTAAAATTCTTTTTTACATTACGATATTTTTCTTATACAATTAAATAGATAAAAATAACAACAAATTAAATATAAATGTGGAATCAAATGAGAAAGGAGACAATTTTATTATAAAAATATATTTTGTAATTTTATTTATTTCTATATCATTACATTGACATATACATAAAAAACACTATAATTTCCAATAACCAACAGATTTATCATTTACAATAAATATACTTTAAAGAAGGATAATGTATAATTGGAATTATCCTGTACTCGTAATTCCTTTATAAGGCATTCCTAAACAATTTTGTGTCATCCTTACGATGAAAATGAAAAGTGAATTTCCCTCAATTTTGATTTTAATGAAGAATTACACTTTTTTTCATATTGCTTGAAGGCTTCTGATTTAAAGGGTATAAATCATTGTATTCAGCATTACTAAGTTTAGGCAATACATTTGTCTTCATTATTAATGCAAGAGTTTGGGCTAAATACAATAATAACTCCCCTTCTGTTTCATTTGACACATTTAAAAATGCTGTAATTCTTATCAAAGGATTTGCCTCTTCTAATATCTTTGCTTTTACATATTGGTAAATCTCACATTTAGAATGATTCTGGTGAAAGGACTTGCTAATATGTGAAATTAGATATATTAGAGGAGGCAAATCTTTCAACAAGATTCATAAGATCTCCAAATGTTTCACATGAAATGGAGGGGAAGCTATCCTCATATTTAACGTAAACTCTTAAATTAAATAATGGAGGTTAAGACATCACCGAGATGTTTCAAATGCATAGTGATAATGGAATTTATAAGCATTATGCAAAAAAACTTAGACATCAATTATTAATAGAAAATCATGTCATAAGTTTGATTATATCTTAAGAAAGTAGCTGTTGCCATACCTTGATACACCAATTAAGTACTTAATCTATGTGTAAGCTTTTGACATGAATTATCACAAGGATTGAAATAGCATTAGATGATGATTATTTACAAAATGGGCTTCTTAAGTTTTTGCAATTTCTCCATAAGCTTGTAAATGAACTCCATTTAGATGTCTGTTAAATCTAAAATTGACATATTAAATTTTTGCGGTTTCTTCTTAACCTCATAAATGCCATTTGTTTAAACCTTGGTAAGTCCAAAATCGATATGTTAAAGTTTGTCATTTCTTCAACAAGAACATTTGGAATATATTTAGATATCTATTTTGTAAATAATTGACATTATAAGTTATTTAAATGTCAATTTTCTAAATATTCTACATTAAAATTAGGAAAATAAAGAGAAAGTTATTTTTTTTAACTATTTTGAACATATTATTTGTAGTTATTCATATTTTGATGTCTTCTATTTGGTAAACTTTATAATTCAAATGCCGTTTATACAAATCTAGTGTAAAGTTTAATTGTTATTAAATAATTTATTATGAAAGTATAAATAAATAAGTAAAGAGAAAATTATTCTACAAATTGACATTGAAATTTCCTTTCTTTCAACATCTCATTACATACATATATATCATTTAATTGTCATTTGTTGCTTTCTAAAAGTACAAACAATTGAGAAAAAAGACAAGTAATTTTGAAAATTTATTTTGACACTTTATTGTTGTTTAAATCTCATTACATATATATTAGGATGGCAAAATGATCACAAAAATTGCATTAAAACAAGCACTAAAACTATACAATAAAATACCTAAACTAAATTTACAAACATTTGTATCAAAATCTTTGAAGCAAATTCCTAAGTGTTGAATAAATCTCTGTTTCGTTGCATATTTATAGGCACTTAGCAAGCATTTTAGAGATCTTCACAATATATTAGTCTCCATTACTAACTATAGAGTTTAGGTGAAATTTAAAGATAGCTCACCCATTATTGTAACACATTTTGAAGGGTTGTTAGTTCATTTCAACTATCCCTTCCATTCCTTGATATTAGATAATGGTTGAAATATCAAAGTAGGCTAACAGCATTTCTAAATGTGTTACAATAATAGGTAACTTATTCTAACTTAAACTCTCAATTTAGGTAATGAAGGTGTTATAGAAATGTCGCAAATGAAGAGTGAGAGTAAAATTTATAGGCAATCTAAAAAACCTTAGACATTGGATATTAACAAAATCGATATTTTAATCATGCGCTAGTTCAAGAAAGTTGGCAATTGCCATACTATTAAACTTTGGTTACATACAAAATCAACGTATAAACTTTCTATAAAGAAACTCTTGAAATGTCTTTAAACTTATAGAATACATCTAAATATCATGTATTTGAAAAACTAGATGTCTTAGGTTCTCATGTTTTCTAATCTATCTTCAATGCTATACTTTTAACATTAGTTATTCTTATAATCGAGATCTTAGGTTTCCTAATAATTTTAGAATTGTCACCATATCCTTATGGACATTTATTATATTTATTAAGTATTATTTTAAGTTTTAACATTAGTTATTCTTATAATTGAGATCTTAAGTTTCCTAATAATTTTAAAATTGTTACCATATCCTCATGGACATTTATTATATTTATTAAGTGTTATTTTAAGTTTACATATAATTTCAAAAAATGTCACTGTATCAAAATAGATATCAATATTAACTTGGATCGACATCAATGTAGAAATGGAGTATCCCATTTTTGTAATAGTGTTAATATGACATCAAAAGCTAGCATATTAAGTTTTTTGGAGAAGACTCCTAAATGATTATTGTTATAACTTTAATATACTTAAAATTTGTTTGGTTGACAAAAAGTTATATAGGAAATGCAATTTTCTAAGAAGTAAGAAATTCTTAAATAGTTTAGTTGGTTACTATAACGTGTCATTTGTAAATCAAAATGCAAAGAATACTCTATTCAATTTGACAAAAATTCTTAAGTTGTTTAGTTAACCATTATAACTATCAAAATCAACATAACTTAGGAAGTTTCTTAATGATATCCTATTTGATAAGAAAAACTTCTTATATCATTTATAAATAAAAATATAAAACTATCCTATTCAATTTGACTAATGATCACTTCGCCCTTTTATCCTCATCATGAGTTTATGTAGACATACATACATACATGCGTATATATATATATATATATATATATATATATATATATATATATATATATATATATATATATATATATATATATATATATATAAAAGAATTGTTAACCTCCACTCTTTCAATTGCATAAAAAATTATATTACTAATATAATGATAGTTGAATAATAAAGGGCATTAAAGTTAATTTATCATCACCAACAATTTTTCAAATTAATGAATACATTTATTGTGAAGATGAGAGAGAATAAATGGAGTTGACTTAAAATTTTAAATTTATGTTTCCTTCTTTAAAATTACTAAAATTCCCTTTAATATTTTATATTCATTAAATTAATAATATTTTTTTTGTCCTCCTAAATTAGTGGAAGTTGTTAACCTTCCTATCTCCTCCATGTATGGATATGGAGGTTAAATATCCTCATATATATATATATATATATATATATATATATATATATATATATATATATATATATATATATATATATATATATATATATAACTTATCTTAATTTTTTTATATTTATCAAGTTTTATTTTTTAATAAATCAAAAAATAAGAAATTACATACTTAAAAAGTCATCTTAATTGAAGTTCATTTATATTTTTAAGTTTTGTATCATTATTTTGAAGGCTATAATAATTATTTTGATAATGCTTAAAGGGAAGTTTAAAGTTGAATCAAAGAAAACATAGGAAGTTAATGTTAGAATATATCATAAAAATAGAAATTTCATAAGTTTATTTAAATTGTTCACATATATTTATATTAGTAAACAAAGATTTGGATGTACCTTATATAGATTAGAGAAAAAATAAGTTCAATTTAAGAAAAGTTCATAAGCTTTCCTTTAACATGCCCTTACTAGCTTTGAACCTAGCATAAGTGTCCTTTTGTTTAATCTCACTAGATTTCACAAATGCAAAACCTTCTATTTTTTACTATTTTGAAATGTTTTCAATATTGCTTAAAAAGAAAGAGATAAAATGAATAACTTGTGTTTCGTTCTCTCATAATTTCATCCTTTTGAAGTAAAATTGTGTGACTTTTAAAGTCTTTAGACATAATATATTCAATGATCACTTGATTTAGGGTTTATTTGGTTGAGGGAAAATGAATTTTTGAAATTCATTTTTTAACTTTTTCTTGTTTAGATATTCACAAATTTTGATCAATAAAAAAATAAATTCTAGTCAATCAAAAAGTTGTATTACTTTTTAGGAAAGTAACTTCCTATTTTGAAAAATGAAATTCGTTTTTCTTGTTACTTAGTATATCCATAACTAAGTTCAAGCTTTCTTTCTTTAACTTCTCACCTTGTTACGTAATTGCAATTACGAGAAGATTTTATTTTTATTTATTAAATATTTTTATGATGGATGCTCTATTTCTATTTTTATAAAATCTATTTTTATTTATTAAAGTTTAAGTACACATTTTCATGCAATATTCACTAAAATATTCTCTTTTTCTTCCTCGTGATGGATGTTCTATTATATAATATTTTATAACAATTAATTAAACTAATTGTGTAAATCTATGTATAAAATTTTGTAATACCTTTAATATATATTTTATTATTGAAGATAAATTATTATTGGACTATTGGGCACCAAGAATGATAAAAAATTTATAAAAAAATTCTTTTTTAAAAAGTACATAAAAATTATAATAATTTTGAAGAAAATAATTTTAATTTAATTTAAATGAAATTAATTTTTCTTTGTGCACCAAACACTAAAAAAATATTTTTTTCTTTATGCATCAAACAACAGAAAATTAATTTATTTTCTAGAAATATATTTTTTTAGGAAAGCATTTTCTAAAAATTTTATTTTTTCCTGGACTAAATGGACCCTTAGTATTTATTTAGAAAATAACTATTTATTTTCTTCTTTCATCAAGTTGTATTTAATACACATAATCTTAATCAAATATTACATAGATTCATAATCTAAGCAATCATCAAGTCAATACCTGAATCAACTTTATAGCCAAGAATTCTACCCTAAAGGGAGTAAATTATATTTTAAAATTTTACTTCTTTTGAAATCAAATTTTGTTTTATAAATGTTTTTGCAAACAAAATACCCTTGGAGACACTAGACGAATGTTCAACCTGGATAATAATCAATTTTTAAATAATTAGGATTAAAACTTCAGCAACTCAGTAAGAAAAAATAAAGTATGATGTAGAAAATGTAAAAAAATAGGGATAGAGAAAATCAAATATAGGGATTTATAGTAGTTCAATCTTGAAAATTTAACATTCCAAGGAGTACATCCACTTCGAAGCTTACTTGATTTGGATTTTGCAAATTTCACTATCTTTTCAAGTTTAATCTGGATATTAGAAGAAGCCTCTATAAATTTCCACTTGAATACAAGTAAATTCCTTTAAGTTCCCTCACTCAAAGACCACTCCACCAAGAAATTCCACACTCTTAGAAATCCTATGGATACCTTACCTTAAAATGTATGAAATAAATGCTTACAATAAAAAAAAAAGAAAGCTCATAAACTTTCAAGAGTAGATTACATAATGAAGAGCTAGAAGAGGAAATTTGAATCAAGTGGGTTCAAGACATTTGAATCATTTGAGAGAAAAGAGATGAAGTTTTTGTGTCAATAGAATAGTGAAAGCCTTTTTTTATGTTTTAAAATCAAGTTTTAGGCTATATATAGGAGTTGGAACACTTAAAAATCCATTTAACATAATAAATAACCATTATTATTGCATCAAAACTTGAAGAATTGATTATAGAATCAATTCATTAGGCTTTTAAAAGTTTGAAAAATCATAAGGAGAATCAATTTTGTAATTGATTCCCCTTCCAAGCCATTTGGTATTGGAAATTAAGAATTGTTTGAACAAGTGATTCTTTAGGGCCATTTTCCATTTTGAAGATAGGGGATGCCTAATTGCATAATGAAGGTAAAGAATCAATGGTCCAATCAATTATCTTGCCTAAAATGCTATTAGAAGGCAAGAACCGGTTGTACAATTGATTCTTATTGGTGGATTTATATTTTCTAGTTAAAAACACATATCAAAACCACATTTGATCATTTTGAAACTTAATTTAGCCCTAAGTTGGATTCTAACTTATTCAAAAATATTTGACATAAGATTTAATTTTGAAAAATATTTTCTTCAAATTTTAATTGAACCCATTATACTTAATTTCCTTTTATACATTTGAACCTATTAAATGTTAAAGTCCTAACTAATAATCTTCAATCATCTTTAAGCTTTAATTTAAGTCTAATGCAATAGGTGATCTTCAATCACATCTAAACAAATCAAAATGTGTTGTTATCATTAAAATTAACATTTAAATAGGCATATGGCTAATAATTTTTCCTTTTTTAATGATGACAAACTATTTTAAGATTAATTAAGATTAAAATGTAAAGTTGTCTCTCACTATGACATTCCTTTTTAATTTATGCATACACTACTCAATTTCAATTTTTACCTTAATTTGCATACTAAAGATTAACTAAACAATTAAACTTAATTTCAAACTATTCAATCTCAAACTAGCTTCCCCATTTTTAGTTTCAATCAAACAAGAATAATATGATATAGTTTGTAAATATTAGCCATAAGAGAACAAAAAAAAGGACCATAATAGTCATAATAGTCATAAAAGTTATAATAAACCTTAAAAATTAACCAAGGTATCTACAAAATATCTAGCAAAAGTTATTAAAAGACTATATGAAATATAAAATATTAAGAAAATATCTTGAAAAAGCATGAAAAAAACCTAAAGGATAAATAAGGCTAAGAGACAATTATCTCTACTTATCAACTAAGTTATCTTCATTATCTTTATCATCATCCTCAACATTTGAAGTGATATCCTCCACATCTTCATTATTATCCTCTTTTTTTACATTTGAGGCTTGCTCTCCTTCTTCATCCTTACTCTTTTCCTCAATTTCTTTAATAGCTAGACATTTTCCTATAACTTGAGCCTTAAAAATATTCATATGACCATAAATCTTGTGAAATTTAACTTTGAGACAGGCTTTCAATTTAGCTCGAATATCTTGAAGCATTTTGGTGGTGTGATCTTTTAAAGCTTATATGTTAAACCCTTCAACAAATAGCCATTCACCTTTAATTTTTTGAAAGGACATTTATTTCATGTTTTTCTGTTTCATCCTTTTGGATTCTTTGAATTTTTCATCTTTTCACCTCTTTTTCAACTTGGATATTGGCATTTTGAAACAAGTAGGTTAAAATCATTCCATAAGGTAAGTCTTTGTTGGTGTAAGAGTGCATATGAAGTACTATATGATAAGAAACATTGATAGGCACATCATTTCTGATTATCCACATAAGGAATAGCTCATTATCTTCTACTTGAGTGAAGTTAGATCACTTTCAAAGAAAGATTTTTGTGATAGTGTAATGCAAAATGCAATTATCTATAAATAGATCCATAATTTGAAGTTTGTGCTTGATTTGCTTAGAATAGGAATTAGGCTAAAAAACCTAATAGTAATTGCCTTTGAATAATTTTAAACATTTCTAGCACCATTATAATGTTGTTTATGATTTATTCTAAAAGCTTTAGCTAATGAATGAATAATAATTACAAACTTTTCTCTCTTAACTATAGTGATAAATTCTTTAAGTCCTTTAGTTCCATTTTTATGCTAATTTACATAAAATTGATGAATTAGGCTAGGAGAGATTATAACACTAAATTTAGTAAACTTTAATAAATGTGAATGCTTTAAAAAAGTAAATTTTTCAAATTTTTCATTATGAAAAAATTTATCATCCTAACAATTCCTAAGTTCAATGTCTTTTTCCCAAAGAATCCATAAATTTTTCAAAAGTAATTACCTCTTTGTAGTATTACCTTTTAAAGACAATATTTACAAATGGAAGTAGACATGAAGATGAGTGAAATGCTTTCCTTTTTCCCTTGTTAGTTTTAGTGTGCTTTCTCTTTGGAGCCATACTTTTCTTACCCATAAAATTTTGATTTTTTAGAAAGATAAGGTGTAAGGTTCTTGGAAGTGATTTGATATAAGAAGGTTGACTGGAAGCGAAGTTAAAAGGCTAATTTTGAATTTAAGGCATTATGGAGTGTTTTGATTAGTTGGAATGAGGAAGAAATAGGTTTAGAAGGTTTTTATTGGTTAAATTTGGAAGAATTTGGTGAGGAGGATAAGTGCTTGGGCAATTTTGAAGGAGAAAAAGCAAAAAAGCTCTCAAGCACAAATAAGGTAGGCATGAAAATGATAGCCCAAAGAAGCATAAGGCTTATGTAAAAGTCTTAAGGAATCACTTCTACAAGTGATTCATGTATGAAGTGATTTATACATGAATAGATTGCATAATCAATTCCACTGCCTAGATTTTAAATTCTTAGAGAATTCCTTCCACAAAAAAATTGATTTCACATTCAATTCTTAATTTCAAATACCAAAATTTTTATACATAATTAACTATCTTCTCTATTCTTAGACATGATTTTTGCATAGAGAATTGATTAACCACTCAATGCCATCACCTATGAAATTTGCAAACTTGAATTTTTCATCATCACTTGTAAAACAAGATTAGGGATACTTCTAATGCTAAAGTTAATAATTGATTCTTTAAAAAATAATAGATTATGAAATTAATTAGCTAGACATTTGAAAAATAATAGACTAAGAAATTGATAAGCACCACTAGTACTCTTCCTATCTAACTAGCTAGCGATAAAGTTGACATCAAAATAACTTACTAAAGAATTAGACATCTCTCTAGGATGCCATAATCTAAAATGAGATGTGCCTATAAGATATCTTAAAATGCATTTTACAATAATCAAATGTGATTCCTTTGGATTAGCTTGAAATCTTGCACACATCACACTAAACATAATATCAAGATTACTAGTGGTCAGATAAAGTAAGGAACTTTTCATGCTTCTATACATAGTGATATCAATCTTTTTACCTCTTTTATCCAAATCTAGTTTTGTTGCAATACTCATGGGGGTAGTATATGGTTTTGCTTCATTCATTTTATATTTCTTGAGCAATTCCTTTATGTACTTGGTTTAACTTACAAAAATTCCATCATTTGATTTTTTTTATTTGCAATCCAAACAAGAAGTTCAACTTTCCCATCATAGACATCTCAAATTCACCTTGCATCAACTTAGAGAATTCTTCATGAACATATATTTGTACAAGAAGAATATCATTATATTTATGTTTTATAAATAAAGTAGTGTCAACTTTTTCTCTTGTAAAACCTTTATCCATTAAAAATTTGCTTAATCTCTCGTACCAAGCTCTAGGAGCTTGTTTAAAACTATAAAGTGCTTTTTTAAGTTTAAAAATATGATTAGTAAAAAATAACTCTCAAAACCCAAAAGTTGCTCAACAAACACTTCTTTCATGTATACTATTAAAAAATGCACTATTAACATCCATTTGATAAAGCATAAATCCTTTTATACAATTATATGCTAATTGAAGTAAAAAATAGTGTTCATAACACACACAGCGGAAGATGTAGGATCTATTTTGTGTTTAAAATATATTAAAATAGTAAAAAAAAATGCATAAATATGTACCAAGATGCATTTCCTGAAATTTTAAAATTCTCTTCAAACATATGAAGAGCCCATCTGTATCCACATCGATACTAATCTTTGCTATCAACACTTTGATCGATGGAACAATGAATATTAATGCCACCTTTAACTAGAAATCTACAGAAACATAATTGTTTCTTAGAATTGAAAAAAAGGAAGCAAAGATAGATATTTTTTTTATTATATCTGCAACTTGCCTTTTCCTTTTATATATATATGAGTAAAAACAATCATTGCTATCAAAAGGAATCATTTGCACATTGTGACCAATGGCCATGTATGATTATTAATGTCTTCCTATTTCTAAAGGCATTTGAATCAATTTGACCAAGTAATACATAGTCAATTCCTTTGCCTTTATTCATCTATTACGGTAAAATAAATTTGGATAAAATACCAAGCCAAATTCTAATACCGTAATCTCTAGAAGGTGCATTAATTATTATTATTATTATTATATTCTAGGTGCTAGCAAAGAATACAATAATATTCCATTTAGAAAATTTTATTTATTTGATTAAATTAAATTCTCTAATTTAATATCAAATAATAAAATAGTTCTTTAACAAAGATTGGAACACTCGTTTGCATGTGACCCTATAGGTTTAATAATAAACCGAAAGTAAATTAATTAAATTAATTCACTAATCAAGGTTAGCATCTAGCAACACTCTTTAACATCCAGATAACATGAAGTAACATATTTTATCTTCAAGAACCATTAGAAAAATAACGTAATATTTCCTTCCATCTTTACAACTCTAGGTTAATTCTAAAGTATGGCATTAATGTCAAACTCTAACAAATTAATACATAATGAATGACTTAAGAAACTTATTTCTTCACTCATTCAATTGCCTAGCCAAGGTCTTAATTTTATTATAGAGCTCAAACTCATTACAAAGAGTTAATGGATTCCTTCTTGATCAATCATTAATTCTATAAGTATTTAATTACACCCAATATCCATTCAACTAGTGCTTTAATGCATTGGGTGTCCGAAATCAAAGTATAAAAAATAACTTGTTAATTACTATGATAATCTCAGGTCAAAGGAAACTATTACACTTCTTCATGAGAATTTTCTATTGACAATTTAAAGGTAATATTAACCAATAGGAATTCTCCTTTGAGTTAGTTCAATGATCATATCCACATATGCATCATTTATATATGTAATTCAATAAATGAAATCTATTAATCTTTATCCAATAAAGACCATTACATATATATTGATCTATCCGAATTATTGTTGGCCTATCCTTAATAATCCTATGATCAAGAACAATTTAGATCAAAATTATAAAAGACTTGCTTCTCATTATCATAATCTGTAATATCCCGAATTTTCAATTCTATTATTTGAATTTCTAAATTTTGAGGCTGTAGAAACGAAGAGCATGATTGAATTAGCTTAGTGGGTGAATCTCAAGTTGAAATGAATTAAGTGTAAGGGTAAATGAAATTTTGAAGGAAAAGGATAGTAGGGAAAGAATTAATTTCCCTAAATAGTACGAATGATCAGAGGAGGTTGGAAAACCCTAAAAGGGGAGGTTGTCTAAGTCTGATAGTGTAAGGAATTTTAAACAGACAGAGACCCTATGGACTAATTTGCAAAAGTGCAGAATCGGGTGTGGTTAAAGTGTAAATAATTAAGGATTTGGGATTTAATATGAATAACCAAGAGTTTGGGGTGCAATATGTGATTTTAATTAGTGTGACCAATGGACTTATGACAAGTGTCATTGCTAGAAAATTAATGGCAAGAATAGCCTTACTTTTGGTGAAAAAGGACTAAAATACCCTTGAGAATCTTAGAAATGACCAAATTGCCCTAGAAGCTTCTTGAAAAGTCTTCTCTCTTCTCCTTTTTCAAAAAAGCTGCAGAATTTCTCCATGAAAGAAGCTTAGACGTGAGAGAGAGAGAGAAGGAAGAGAGAGAAAGTTTCTCATAGCTTTTTCACCTAAAAATAGTGAGATTCAAGTTAAGGTGTAGAAGGGAAATTTGTTCTTCTCCTCAAGCTCTATCCATTGGTGTGCTTAGAGTGAAGAAAGGCTCAAGTTTGGTTAAGTTTGGGGAGTCCCAAGTGAGGATTTTCAAGTTGCACTAAGAGGTAAAAATGCTCTCCTCTAAGAGCTCTTTAATGTACTCTTCTTATTTTCTTGAAATCTTGAAGTTGGTAAAGTTAAGGGTGATTGAACATGGAGTTTAGGAGGATTTGAACATATTTAATGATGTTTTGAATGTTGTAGTGTTGATTTATGGTTTTGGTTTGGTGTAAAAACAACAAGAAATCATGGTTACACACCTGGGTTTTTAGGGTATAATGATGCATGTGTAGTATGGGCATGATGTGTTTAGAACTTGGCTAAGTTGGTGAAGTTAGAATAAGTTTTATGAATTATAAATCCTATGAAAGGTGAAATTTTGATTGTGGAAGTGTTTGTGTGCATTTTCCCTTTTTGAGAAGCCAAATCTATGGATGAGAAAAGAAGGGAGGAAGGAATTTTAGCTGTTTAGTGTGTTTTCGGAGGATCAGCAAGGTACACGGGGTAGAACACGGCCCGTGTTGTACCCCGTGTTCCTCGTCGAAGCTGATCAGTGTTCTACACGGGGTGCAACACTCCCCCGTGTTCTTCTCTGATTAAGCCAGTGAAGCCTTGAAGCCATCCAGTGAGAAACACGGCCCTGAACACGGGGTATGGTACCCCCGTGTTCTTTGCTGAGTGATCTTTTTGGCTTTAATCCTTCATGTTTTGCATGGCTTTGCCCTTGGATCCTTTTCTAATGTTCTTATGTGTTAGTTCAAGGTTGGAAAGTAAAGTATAGAGCATCTAAGTATGCATTTAATTAGGTGGAGAAAGTAAAGAATACATGAGGATTAGGGAAAGTGATAATGTTCTAATATAAGCTATGATGTGTATTTGTATAGACTGAGGAGTGCCATCTTGCAAGGGCAAGAGAAAGGGTAAAGGAGTTTTTAGTGAGAGCAAAAAGGAACATCACATTGGAAGCTTGTGAAAGGTAGCTAGCTTTATCCTTAAGCTGTTTTCTATTACATGATTTTCTGTATTTTATGAGATTGTTATGGAATGCGTATGAGATTGTTATGGAATGAGTATGAGATTGTTATGGAATGTGTATGAAATTATTATGGAATGTGTATGAGATTGTTATGGAATGTGTATGGAATTGTTGTGTATGGAAGGTGTATGGAATTGTTGTGCACGCATTCCGGGAAGACAGTGTGATACTGTGTGTGTTTGGCCTATGGCTCGGGTCCTCGGAATGTTGATGCAATTGTTGTGGCACAACCCGGGCAGACAGTAGAATACTGTGTTTGGCCTATGGCTCAGGATCCCCGGGGATAATAGTGCATTTGTTGTGTGTGGTATCTATGACCAGGGACCTCGGGAAGACAGTGTGATACTGTGTTAGGCCTTTGTGGCTCGGGACCCCGGGAAGACAGCGTGATGCTGTGTGAGGCCTAGGTACGATTGTTTGAGATGGCCATCTAGATATTGTTTGTGATAAGTCCTTGAATGGGCTTGATGATTGTTGTGGATTGTTATGTGTGATGCACATTTCCTACAATGGTACGGATTGAGATGTTAAAGATATGACAAATGATTAATTATTTTTGAAACGTACGTTTTATTTGCTTAAGGATCTGGAATGGCTTGATATGTTTGTATGGTAATAGCTAGCTACTGGGAAACTTTGTTTCTTATGTTCTTTTCTGTATTGTGACTAACTATTCCAGGTGATGCTTCCAAAGGCTCTCATGATAGAGGACAATGATATTTTTGAAGTTGTAAACGTTTATATAGTTGGTGATATTGTATGTGACGGATGTATATTTTGTAAATTGAACTCTTTTTGTATAGTTATATGACTTTTGCTCATGTGTATAAAGTACAGAAATTTGAGATATTCCGTATTAGCTTGAGGTAGATGGCGAATGAGTACGTATAATTATCTATTAAATGAGGAATAAGGCGTTGATAATTAAGGGAGTTACATAATCTCTATCATGATAACAAATCTCTAATTTTAATCAAGGATCTATTTCATATCAATTATTAATGATCGATAATAAATATGATAATAAAATATTATTTAATTATTCAAAAATAATTTAATTACAATAACATGATGGATTGGATCTTAGGCATACATATTTATCCCTAACACTAATAATATTCTACTAACTTCTAATCTAATTACCTGTGCATCAGTTTCATTATAACTAATGCCTTCTTCTTGGTTATATCTTTTTGCAACTAATTGTACTTTGTTATGAACTATGATAGCATTTCTATCAAGTTTATTTCTTAAGACCTATTTAGTACTAATAATTGGATGATCATTAGGTCATGGTATAAGCTCATAAACTTCATTTCTTTCAAATTAATTTAACTTTTCTTGCATAACCAAGATCCAATATTCGTTAATTATTATCTATTCAATATTTTTAGGTTCAATTTGGGATAAAAAGGTTAAATGACCATATATATTTCTAAGAGAATTTCTAGTTAATCTTAAGGACATATCACCAATTACTTGATCAATGAAATGACTTCTCATGATCTTCCATTCTCTTTGAGGTTTATGAATTTAGGTTTAGTTTATGTTATCTATAAGAAGGGAATGTTTTGATCTTTTTCATCTTTCTCTTAAACCCCTACTTCTTTATTTTGCTCATTTGAATCTTTTTAAATGAGCGATGAATGTACTTGCTCTTTATCTTCATTAAAAGCCTTTTCACATTAGAGGTAGATTTATAAAATACTATATGGACATATTCTTCCATTAGCAAAATTCTTTTGTTGAAGACTTTTTAAGTTTTACTATTACAAGAATATCTAATTAATATGGCTTTATCATTATCTTTGCTATTGTTATGAATAAAACATCTACAACTAAAAACATGAAAATGTGATATATTAAGCTTTCTCCCAGGTTTTCTTTAAAATTGGCCTTATCAAGGTTCTGTTAATCATATAATATGCAATGCTAACTGCTTCCACCCAAAATGACTTAGGAAGAAAGCTATCATTTAGCATGGTCCTTGTTATCCTTTTTAGATACCTATTTTTCCTTTTAACTACTCTATTTTGTTATAGTGTTCTAGGAAATGAGAAGTTGTGCTTAATGTCATTCTCATTACAAAAATAAGTAAAATAATTATTTTTAGATTTTCCATCATGATCACTTCTTAAGAGTTTTGGCTAAATCATTAAGCTTTTACTCGAGAGTTTCACATTAGGCACATATATGTGAGATTTGAAGTAATTCATCATTTTCATTTTTTTAATTTTTAATATTATCTTCTAAAGAAGAAATAACCTTTTTTAAAAGCTTAATATTTCTTTTTGCCTTAAGTAAATTAACGCTAAGATCGGTAAGTACATAACTAGAATCATTATTGGATTTAGTAATGGATACCTCATTGCCATCATGTTCTCCAATAGCTATTAAGCAAAGAATCAAAATCATTATTATCTCCCCATGTTACTAGATGAACTTTCTTGTGAGAGCTTTTATTCTTTCTCTTTTCATACTCTAATTGCTTTTTCAAGCAAATGGGGTAATTAAACTTAATATGACTTGGCTTCTTACATTTATGGCAAGTTGGAGTGGCTTGCTTACTTACTTCTCCTCTATTTGTATGTTTACTTGCATGAGTGACTTTTCTTTTTCTATCAATTTTTTTATTACTTCTTGATATTTCTTATTAAGAATGGCTATGTCATCCTCAAATGAAGTGTTAAAAATGTTCTCTTAACTTTAATCATTAACATTTTCTTCATCAACAATTGTTTCAGCTTTTAGAGCAAAAGGTTTCTTCTTCTTGTCATTGTCATTGTCATATCTCGAGTTTTGATTCATGTTTTTCTAAATTTCCAAAAAGATCTTGCAATGTTAGTATTCTGATTTTCATGGCTTATTTGATAACGATAATTTTTTATTGGCATTCAATTGTCAAATGATCTTAGCACTTTATGAACCAATTCAACATCCATAACGTTCCTACTAAGAAGACTCAATTAATTAACAAGAATGGTAAATCTTTGCAACACATCTTTAATAGATTCACCATTATTCATTCTAAATAATTCATATTGATAAAAAAGTGTATACATTTTTCTTTCTTTAACTTGTATAGTTCCTATGTGAACAACTTCAAGAACATCCTACATTTGTTTTACTGTTAAGTAATTTAAGACTCTTTCATACTCATTAGGCCATAAGAAATTTGATAAAATCTATTTAATCTTGGAGTGAAGTTAATATTTTTTTATCCTCTTCATTCCAATTAACCTTTTCTTTTAAAACATTAACAATATTTTCTTTCATGGTAATGGATTATATCCATTTTTAATCAATTCTTACATATCAATATTGGTAGCTTTTATAAAATCTTTCGTCTTTAATTTTTTATATGTGTAATATTGTCTATTTAAATTGCGAGGTTTATTCAATAGATGACATTTATATAAAATGCTAGAACCATTCAAATTCATAGGATCTCTTGAGATTGTGAGATCTTGTCACAAGAACTAAGTTCATATACCAATTATAGCCAAGGATTCTATCCAAAAAAAGGTGAATTAGGTTTTATAATTTTACCCCTTTTAAAATCAAATTATATTTTACAAATATTTTTACAAACAAGATACACATGAAGACACCAAAAAAATATTCAGCCTAGATAATAATTAATTCTTAGACAATTAAGATCAAAATTTTAGGAACTTAATAAGTAAAAATAGAATATTATGCAAAAAATGTAAAGAGATGGGGATAGAGAAAATAAAACATAAGGATTTATAATGGTTTAGTCTTGAAGATCCAACATCCCAAGGAGTACATCCACTATTAAGCTAACTTGACTTATATTTTGTAAATTTCACTATCTTTTCAATTTTAATCCAAACACTTGAAGAAGCCTTTATAAATTTTCACTAGCAAATAAGCAAATCCCTTTGAGTTTCCTCGCTTAGAAAGCATTCCACTAAGAGATTCCACACTATTGAAAATCCCGAGGATGTCTCATCCTAAAATATATGAAATAAGTTTTTATAATTAGAAAAAATAAGCTCATAAATTTTCAAAAGCATAGTACAAAATGAAGAGCTAGAAAAGGAAATTTGAATCTAACGGGTTCAAGGAATTTGAATGTCATGACCCATCTTATGGTTATTGTGACTAGTATAAAGATGCTTAATTAGTGTTAGCATACTAACTAAATATCTTTACAAGCCTCTAATACTATGATATTTTTATTAAATTATTGTTGCAAAAGAAGCAGACATCTAAACTCAAAAAACAAATTGCACACATTATAAGTTTAAAAGTTATGTACATATATACATACATATAGATAAATATACATACATCCCAAAACAAAATTATTTACAGAGGTATATAATTCATAAAACATTTTAGATGACATAGATTGAATCCATATCAAAAAGTATCCTATAAATATCATGGAGAAATTGAAAGGTTACTTTACGAGTATCAATTTGTTGCTTCAACTCTATAATTAGTACCCATCATTAATTGAATACAATAAAGAATGAATATACAATATACCTAATGAGTATTTACTCATTACCTTGTACAAAAATAGTTTTCACTATAAAATATTTGCCTATCTTTGCATAGAATTATTAACTAATGTCTTATGAGGAATTAGTACATTTCATTATAGAAAATAACAATGGTAGGTATATAAATATCATCTTATATTTTCATCCAACCCTATCTCCCACAGCTTTAAGCTTAAAGCCTAACCTTTTCCCTCCACTACTAACCACTTCTCTTTTTCTCTATGAAGGATGTTATATTTTCCCTTCTCAATTTATAATAACCAATAATAGGATGTTTAAATATCAACCATTTATTTTATAGATATAGCCAAATACCCATCATTCCATAAGTATTTTATGTGTTACATTAATATGGTATATACATTTAAATTCTTTCTTGACAATTCTCAAAGAGTTTCAAGCAAACTTGTATTTGTACCATAGCTTGGAGCCTCCTTTTATGCTTCTGAATTCATTCTAAATTTTACAGTAATTTGTTCTAAAATTATTAACATTTTATTATATAAGATACAATAATTAAATTTCTCAAAGCACCTATATGGGTACTATTCACTCAAAACCCAAAGGAGGAATTCCAAAACAAGGTAACACAAGGCATATGTAATCAAAGCCCCTTTTCACCAATCAAATGAAATTTAATTATTACCAAATTTTGTCATAACATTACTAACACATTATATGAAATATAAATTAAGTTTTGGACAAATAATTTCATGATTTTACTAGTGTATCAAAAACAAGAACTCAGATCAACCAAATTTGAACAGCTTCAAAGCAGTTGAAATAAAGCTACCATTTAGATGACCAAATTAACTCCAATTGTTATCAAAATTTACCACAATCTTGTTAATGATATATCTTAGAATTTTCATAATTTTCTCATTCATTTGATGTCTCAAATAAATTGAAACTCAAGATTGCACTATCCGGGTTCATAACCAAGATTATATTGGAACACTTGAAATAAGAAATTTTGTTAAATAACCAATAAGCTTCGAATGCCACCAAATTTGGTCATGAACCTCATAACATATGAAAGGGTAAAGAAACAATTTTTCATGATTATTTGATACCTTAAATAAATAAAAACCTATTTCTAACCAACACAAGGTCCTGAGATGAACAAAATTAAGTGTTTCATTATTAACTTACTTTATTACTCAACTAAAAATTTTCAAAAATTCTTAAATTCATCCACAATCATATTAATACTAAGTGTGGCCATATAATGCTAAAAATTAAAATTTTAAGATCTTTTAAATCTCAGTTACTTTAGGCATTCTAAACCCTTAATTTAGCACCACATGAAAAAAAATTAATTTCATTTCTACAAATTCCTATTTCCATTTCTCCTAAATAATTTTGATGAATCCCTTTTCCATCATTAAAAAAATCAACTTAGCAACAACATATGATCATAATTTCATTTAGATAATTTCAAAATAGAGCCATATAATATTATAATATTATACCACATATAACAAAATAGAAATACAAACTATCAATAATATCATCTTCTACTTAAGCAAACCTAAGAGTAGAGAAGAGTTACCACTTACCTTAATATTCCACTTCTTACTTTTTTTCAATAGCTCTTTGAAATAGCAGGGAAATGGCTCTAAAGAAATAAATCAATTTTTTTTAGAGATTTAGAAAGGGAGAAAATCATAAAATTTGGAAGAAATTAAAAAAAATGCCAAGCCACTTTACAAGCTTTGGAGAATAAATTAGAAACCTTGAACAAGCTTGAGCTTTTCTCTTATTCTTTTTTCCTCCTTGGTCATTGTTTGGGACTAGTTGGGAAGAAAAAATTTTCTATTTCTAAGGCCCCATAAGTATTTATATAAAGTTTAACCCTAAATTAAAATAAGATCCATAATTTTCTTATTAATTTTTATTGATTTTGGAGAAATATTTTTAGACATTTGATTGGGCATTTTAGGATTCCAAGTGTGTTGCTCCAACCAGTAAATAATTACCTTCTTAACCACTAAAATTTAGCTGCGCAAAAGGGCAAATACTACTTGTTACAAAATGGGCCCTAGATTTATCTCTTTTTCACTTAAGTCTTTGGCTTTTTTTGAAAGCTTGGGGCTATGTTTTTTAGCCCCAAAAATTCAAATTTGAACCTCCAAAAATTAGGCCAAACCATATTAATACCAAATAAAATTAATCACTTAAAAAGATAAAAAATATTATTATAATTTAGCCTTAATTTCTTTTTCATTTTCTTACATTTTTGCCCTTAAACTTTTTAATATTTGTGGCCCTTCATTTCTGGTCTTCTACAATCTTTTTTGGGACCTAAAAATTAATTTAGGGTAGCCTATAAATTTCAAAATTAACTTGTTATATTTTTAGTTTATTTTTTCACTTTTTCAATTTATTGAATTTTGGAATTTCAACAAATTCCTAAATGAAATTTTCTAATTCTATTATTAAATTTTTAATTTATATTTTATTTATTTTGATGCCTATTAAAATTCTCAAAATTATTCTAGTTGGGTTCACTCTCAAATTACTTATATAATTTTTTCAAATTTTGTTTGATTTTTCTACCAGATTTTCTGAATTAAGGTTTTCTAAAGAAATTTCTTGCTTAATATCTCTCGTTCTATTTTTGAATATTACATTGAGCCATTTGAAAGAAGATAGATGAAGTTCTTATGTTAATGAAATAATGAAAGTCCTTTGTTATACTTTTAAAATTGAATTTTAGGCTTTATATAGGAGTTGGAACATTAAAAATCCAATATGGATAATAAATAACTATTATTATTGTGTCTGAGCTTGAAAAATCAATTCATTAAGCTTTTAAAAATTTGAAAAATCATAGTAAGAGTTGATTGTGTAATTAATTCTCCTTGCACTCAATTTGTATTAGAGTTTAAGAATTACTTCTCTTGTACAAGCAATTCTTTAAGGGCATTTTCCATTATGAAAATAAGGGATGCCTAGTTGCATAATAGGATGGAGAATCGATTGTTCAATCGAATCATCCTGCCCAAAATGCTATTGGAAGACAATAATTGATTGTACAATCAATTATTCACCCTTAGATTTATATTTTCTAGTTAAAACACATATTAAACCTACTTTTAATCATTTTAAATCTTAATTCAGCCTCAGGTTTGATTCCAATTCATGCAAAAATATCTTAATAGAATATTTAATTTTGAAAACATTTTCTCCAAATTTTAAATGAACTAATTAAACTTTATTTCTTCTTATACGATTGAACCTATTAAATGATAAAGTCCTAACTAATAGTCTTTAATCATTTTCAAGCTACAATTTAGGTACAATGCAATAAATGATCTTGAATCATATTTAAACAAATAAAAATCTATTGTTATAATCAAAATTGACATTTAAAGTAGGATAAGTTTAACATACTTAATGATAATTGTACATGAATTTATTATATGTCTCTTTTTACCGATATGTATCCATTAGATATAAAGGAAAGACTTCAGTATGCCATTGATATAGTAGTGCACCAATGTACTAGTAAATCTTACTGCATAATAGATTTTCCTTTTTCTAAGGTTAGATTTTGCACATTACACAATGTTATATTAAGGACCAGGTCTGGTGATATATCAATGCACCACTTGTTAATGGTGCACCATTGTTTTTTCTTACATATAATTTAAATAAATAACTTTCTTTATTTATATATTGGCTTTGTAGGGCATACAAGTTTTTCAGTTGATTCTTAGGCAGTGTCAATTCTTTCCCTTTGTTTAGATTAGTTAAAAACAAGATTTTATTTCATTTTCAAATAAATTTCATTTTTAAATGGTGTTTAACTTAAGTAAAGAGAGATTTTATTTCACTTACAAGTTCTATTTTAATTATATTAGTGCCATTATGAAATCCATTGAATTTATTAAGAACTTTACTAAAATTCATTTCATTAGGCTCAAAACACTTGTTATATTAAATGTTTACCTTTTTTCTAATGTTATATTACCATGATATTATCATAATCAATTTTCTAATTAAATTGCATGCATTTTTAAATATGTTTCAATTGGAAGAATCCATTGACAAATAAATTGAAATAATTATTTTTGACATAATTTCTAAATAATAAAATTTATTTATAAATAAATTGAAATAACTTCTAGTGAAATGAAATGAACTTAATTCTAAAATTTTTTTATTCCAAATGAAGTTTTTATGCTAATTAAATAATTTTGAGTATTTTTTGAAAAGTTTATAAAGGAATTTATTTTTTGAAAAGTATAACTAATTGTAAAAGCTTAATTCTTGTTTGAACCTAATGATTCATCAAGCTATAATGCAAGAGAAATTTATTTTTTATTGGAAGAGTGCAAGTGGCATAGATCCCTTCTTAGTTCTTAAGGTGTGCAAATATATATATATATATATATATATATATATATATATATATATATATATATATATATATATATATATATATATATATATATATATATATATATATATATATATATATATATATATATATATATATATATATATATTGTCTATAGAAAAGAGAGAGTAAGAGTAAATAATGTTGACTATTCTTCCTAAGCATTATTATAAGAGTATCCTTTCACTACAAAATATTCAATTGGAGTCTTAGTTATTAGCTGCCCAAAAGGCGAGCGTGTTACTATAACCCTACCAATGCACTAATGGTTCCAAGAATTCTTCATCCTTTTCTTAGTCACAAATTGAAATCCTGTTGTGTCAAACCTACAACTTTGAGAATGAACTAATGACTTGATATTATTAAACCAATCATTTTAGTGGTCTTAAGGTGTTCAATGTTTGCAACAAAAACAATAAAAATCAATTTTCTTTGGCTCTTGTATTTAAAATAGCCTAATATCATAATAAATATCAATTATTTTCACTAATTCAAAGTCTTTGAAGATGTCACACAAATGATTCTTATTATAATTCTAAATGTTAATTCACTAAATTTAAGTCTTGTGTTAAATTTTTGAGGGCTGGTTCTAAGACTTCATTAGCTAAATTTTTAATCTATACTATTGCTATAAAGCCGATTTCCATAGTCTTGGACACCACTTCTACACTTAAATTTTTTTAAAATAAAATAAACTAATTTTAGTAGCTTTTATAATCCTTTTAATGTTTTGTAATTTTTTTAAAAAAAATATTCAGTAACTATTTTTAGAAAAAACATATTAACAAAGGAAAGAAAAATATAAGATACTTCATTTAATATTAAGTGGTTGTATTTTACCTCCATTACCTTTCAAGCTTATAAATCAAACTCTTTAACTATAAAAAATTTAAAATTAATACTCATCATTTGCTTAATTAATTATTTTATTAAATTACATAATTCTTTTAAAAACTTTTTTTAATTAAATCACAATATCATTGTATGTTAATTTATAACATCATTTTTTCACAAAGTTTTTATATTATATAGTTAATAGAAATTAAACTAAATACATATAATTTTAATTAGATATTTGAAAATTAATTGCATAATTATTGCAAAAAATGATATGATAACCAACATATAATAATATTGTGATTATTTAATGAAAAATTTAATAAAAAAGACATATTTTAATAAAATAATTAATTAAAATAATGATTCATGTTTTAATTTTAATTTTTTAATAATTAAAGAGTTTAATTCACAAGTTCCCAAAATTAATGGTAGTAGAACGCAGCTGCAACAAAATTAAAGAAAGAATTTTATATTTTTTATCCTGTAATAAATTTATAAATTTGTATTAAAAGAAGAGAAATAAAATCTCATATAATAAACATATTTATTAACCATAGTTTTTAAAATTAGATTGGTCATTGAATTGGACAAGTTATTAGTTTTCTAGTTCATTAGTTCAACTAATAATTCATTGGTTGAACTAATTTTGAATTAAATATATAAATTATATGTATAAATACAAATTTATATATTAAAATAATATTAATTGTATATATTCATATGTGTATATTAGTATTATATATTTGTAATAATAAATAATGATAAAATTAAAAAAAATACAATATGAGTTAATGATATAAATAAATAAGTAATAAAATATAAGTAATATGTCAATAATTTATGCTAGAAATATCTAAAAAATAATATAAATTCAATTGATTTGAAATTGTAAAGATATTACACTATAATTATTGTGAAATTGTAAATTTTTAATTTTTTAATTAAAATATATAAAAATTTTAATAAACCAATTTATTGATTTTGATCTTTTTTTAACTAATTTGTTCTTATTCTAACTATTTCACATGCATTTTCAATGAAATATCCTTAATCGGACCAGCTTAATAGTTGATTCACCTATTCAATTGGCTAATCTGATTTGATTTTTAAAACTATAATATTAAGTCCCATTCCATATCACATAGAAAATTATACTTTATAACTTTTAAGACATTGAAAATTGTATTGCTTTCTTTTTATATTGTAAAGGTGTGAACACATTTTATAATTAGAAATATTTCTATTCCTACTAAAACACTAAAATTTCAAATGCTATTCTTTATAATATTTCAAAAAATGAATTATTTTAACATCATAGTTGAGTTGATCTTAAAATTAAGAAACTAATTTTCTTATAAAAAATGGTAATACGGAGACTAAGATTCCCACCTACAACAAGAATACGTAAGAAATTCTCAGGGACCGCTTAACAAGCGCTTGTGAAAATGGCCCGTAGCTATACTTCCATAAAATCTGATGGGTTTAGTGAATAGAATCCAACTTGGGATGAGCAAACTTTTAAGGGCCTAAAGACACCGACTTAGCCCAGTCCACTTAAAACTGATTATAGTTTGACAGAATGGAATAGTGGAAATAAAACCTGACGCGATTTCAGAAGTCAGTTGATATCGGTTGTTAAAAAAAAAAAAAAAAAACATTAAAACCAAACTCACCAATTAAACAAGAGCGTAAGTTTTATTACGCTTCATTGATTTACTGGTATCATGATGGAGTACAGGTTGGTCTTATGACCGCATATTACATTACATCACTTCCAACAGTCAACTCTTATTAACCTTTATCACAGTCACACAATTTCATATAAAATAGCTGTTTCATTTCTAGCTTGAATTCATTAATTAAAAAAAAATATTTTAATTAGGAATCAACCATAGTGTACTGCTGACAACCTGTCGTAAACTTACCACAGTAGATCTTCTATTATAAAAGGCAACCTAATAATTAATATTTGTGAAATAGCCCTTTCTATAATATATTTTTAACTTGGCAGGGAAGTGTTTATGGTGGGCTGGCCCAAGTTTGGGAATTATCTCATACGTTAAGGTCATACGTTCTGGAAACTAATAATGATCATCATAAATGACTTGTATGTAGATCTAACATTTTGATCGAAGAAGCCTTGCGATGTTTGAAATTAATGAAATCGATTTACCCCTTAACGTATCAAAATACTTATGTATTTTTGTTTATACTTCCTCTATTGTATTTCTCTTATATTTATTTTTGTTGCTTATAATTCAAATATTTATACAAAGAATTCATATATATAATTTAATATATTTTATTTTTATTATAAAATTATTTTAAATAACTTAAATATTTTATTCAACTAAATTATCTAATTACATGTTTTATTTTTAGTTCTTATTATTTTATAATTCATGGATATATTCTCTTCTTCTTATTTACTTTTTCTTTTAAGATAATTCTTGTTATTTATAATTCAAATGCTAATATTACAAAATAGTATGGATATAGCGTAATTTTTATTTAAAATATTATAAATATATTAAAATTTCAACATAGAAAATATTAATTAAGTTAATTAACAAAATATTTTATTTTCAATAAAGTATTTTGAAAATAAAATAAAATAAAATATATTTATTTAAATTTATTAAAATATTGATATGAATTTTTAAGTTTTATATTTCAAATTAAATATATAACAATTGAGATTTTATAAAAAAGTTACATTTCATATATTATTTCACTTTTTTCAAAACTGATTCCTTTTGCATTTTTTTTCACATACTATTTCTTTTCTTTTTATTTACTTTATTACATTTTTTTCATTTTTCATATTCATACTCATTGTTTATAATTTAGATGTTATTATTATTAAATAGTATAAATATAACTTGATATATATAATGTTTATTATAAAGATATTCTAAATAAGTTAAAGATTTAGTTTAATAAAGGGGAAAGTATACAAAACCCCTCAGAGTATGATCTTGTGACACATAACCTCCTTAAACTTTTAAAACTTATAAAATACTTTCTAAACTTTGGACTAAGTTGAAAATGTTAGTAAATTAATCAAAAGAAAAGGAGAAAGAGAGAAGCCATCTTTCTTTTCTTTTCTTTTTTTTAAATTTATTTTCACTTACAGATTTGAGCTTTTTTTCTATTACTTGTGGCTTACAAAAGGAAAGCTTTAACTCACACATGAGTCTGTGTCATGCCCTAATTCTAGGCATGTGATTAACATTATAAGTCACAATGGAACGACATCTTATAAGCCTGACTCATGAATAATGCAAGACATGACATGATACTTTGCAATATAGTTAGATTTAAATAATCAAACTTTTATGTAAATCGATCGTTAATTGCCCTAACTATTTTATCATCGTTTAGAAAAAATCTCATCATTTAGGTAAAGAAGGTTTTATCCCTACTATAGTGATACCCAATGCCAATAGCATATTTTGTAGAGTTGGTAATGATTATGGCAAATAGGGGTCTAATTGCCTTAAGGTGAAATTTTATTGCCCTAATGATTATTACTAGCTCACTCTACCTATGGACATACATACATACATACATACATACATACATACATATATATATATATATATATATATATATATATATATATATATATATATATATATATATATTATAAATATTCTTCTTCATAGTGCAACTTTAGATTATTGATGTGAGGCAGTATCTCTACAACACCAAGGTAGTTGTTAGTGTATATGCCCTAAAATCAATCATATTGGTGATTGTAATTTTGAATCATGTTATTTTAATGGCAATTCTAATTATTATATTTATATATATTGTCTGCATAATATATTCAATTATGATAATAACCTTAGAATAATTGCATTCTTAAATGTCCCTAGTCATATATCATTGTGGATTAGGTTGCTTTAATATGTTAAGACTAGCATGTGTGAAGACTTATATGGGATATTAAGTTTACACATGAGTACAAGTTAGAGAACTTGTATACTGGACCGACCCATATTAAGAACACTACATGGATTATTATATGAGTGTCATGAGTGATTCTTAGTGATCATTATTAATATAGTCCTTTGACCTGAGATCACTAAGATTCCCTACATGTGAGTTTTATATTTTGATACTATTCTATGTCACTAATGGTTGAGTGAATGCAAGGGTAGATATTGGATATATCACATATCATGTGGAGGGGTTTGTGTGATCAAGATGGGATTTGTCCCTCCTATATAACAGGAGTAACATCTATGGGCCCCTTGATTAAGTAAAGCTAAGAAAATGCATGACCATGCTTAGATAAATTGACATGGGATGTCAATTACATTTATTTCAGTCAGCTTACTTAGGAATCAAGAAACCTTAAGATTGGGCTATATGGGAATGACACGGTCCATGTCTCGTGCTCAATCTAGATGTATAGGATAAAAGGACATAGGTGATGATCACGTGTAAAGGTTTAGTCAAATCACCGACTTTCTCATTGCTTGGGTAACAATGATGTGTTGCTAGACACCAATCATTGTTTATGATCATTAATATGATCAATGGTCATTGCCAACGTAATGAGAGCCTGTAGGGTCGCACATTTAGAACATAGTGAATTTGAAATTAATGGATCAAATTATTTGGGCCTAATATTTAAGAATTCATGTTATAATTATAAGGCCCAATAGTAAGCCTATAATTGTACATGAAATAAAGCCCAAATAGGTTAGGTTTTTCTATGCACCTATTTAAATAGGCTTGTTGGGTAATAATAATATACATTATTATCATTATTCACGCACCCCAAAAAGGCACAGAAAAATCCTAACACTTCTCCTTGACCAAAACCCCTGAAGAGGCATAGCTAGCACTACGAGGTGAAAGGAGATCAATTCCAACTGGTGTTCGTGTGGTTTGTGTGGACATTCATCGGTGATTCACGGGTTCGTGTGGATACCATAGAGGTGCAGCCACATTAAACGTTGCACTGGTGATCTAATCTTCTAGTTTCTATTCCGGTTCGTGATTTAAAGAGCAGATTGGATTGGAAAATGGACAAAAGCAGATCAGATTTGCTGTGTAGTGGATAGAAGATTTTTTTCGAAAGGTATAAACCCTAATCCCTAATCTATGGCGTCCTAAATTCACATGGATCCTTGGTGGAAATCGTGCAAAATTTTTATTCCGTTGTACATGTATGATGCGCAATTTCCAGCAGTGGTATCAAAGCCGCTTGCGAATCCATAGATTAGTTTTTTGTGTTATGCATTTAAATCTGGATAATTCATGTTTAATCAGATCATGCATGATGCAATTAGGGTTCTGGATCAATGTAATTCTGTATGTTGATGAATTAGTTTTGATTAGATTAAAATTAGATTGAAATATACATAATTAATGATTCAGTTTTAATGAGATTAAAAACTAGAAACGTAGCTGATGAAGGTTTTATTTTAATGAGATTAAAATTCGAACAGAAACATGTTTGATCGTATACATGTGATGTATGCATTCTGTTTCGTTTAATGAGATTAAATAAAATAAAAACATGGACTAATGTTTGAGTTAATATGGCGGAACATCAAGAAGTAGGATTTCGGAACAATTCTGGAATTAGTGTTCTTAATAAATTCTAATTTTAGTCGATTATTTTAATGGTTAATACGGAAACTGAAACATTCAAAATTTTTTGGATTTTGCCCAAAAGTCTTCAAAATTTTAAATGTAATATGCATAAAAAATTTTGGTAAGGGGGCTCCGCCTCCTCACCCTCGTGAGGGGCGGCCTCCCCTTGACCCTCGCCCGCTAACCGGTTAGCGGGACTGCCATACTAACTCTGCGTAGTGCAATAATTGATAGCCTGAATCTAAGCTGCATTTTAAAATCAATCTTTTAATAACCTTCTAATTTTAAACAAGTTAAAATTGGAAACAAGATCAATTTCAATGAATACCTATGGTTGTTTGTATGCTTACACGTGATGTTTGCTGCATGATGCATAGTTATGGCCCTTACACCATAATGTATGGTTATCTTTCATTTATTGGTTTTAGTTTTATTGTAATTAAATACGGCCTGCGTGTCGTGCCTTTCTCTATAAATTCTAGTTGTATATTCTTTCTCTCACCTTACTCCCCTCGAATGTAACTCGAGTTTTCTCCTTCATTATGTATTGTAAAGCTAGAATAGGTTCCTTTCAAATGTACAACATGTTTAAGCCTGGAGCTTGCTGCCATGGAGACAAGGAGCCAAAATTAATATGAGGACAACCGTGGAAGATGCTTAAAGAAGATATCTTTACCCTAGGTTAACCTTTTAGTTTTCTCATTGACTTGGGAAAACCAATATAGTTGGGCCATAACTATGCACATTTATTTTATGCTTTATTGCATGCTTTATATTAATGTATATGATATGTTAGATATAGGCATGTATGGATGGCAAATAATGGTGAGATCTAAAATAGGCATTTAAATCCCTCAATGCAAATATTAAGTCAGTAATAAAAGTGATGCCTTCCAATGAATGGCACTAGTCAAGGGCTTGATCAACATAAGGTAGGTTTGCCAAAGCAAAGTGCCTAGTTTATCTTGGTGAGACACGATAGGATAATAGTGATGTCCAAATGCCAATAATTGGGTTTTTGACTTAACTAGGCCATCTCAATAGGATTGGGGGCCTAGAGGCATGGAGTTGGGCTTAAGTCCATGAGATGGATTTGAACAAGTGTTGTTCACCTAACTATCCAAGAGTTACATAAGATGTAATTGGCAAGGAGTTGCCTACCTAAATAGCCAAAACTCGAGTGATTAGCCAAAGCTGACTTAAGTCTAAGTGAAATATGGATCTTGGCCCATTAGAAAATCTCAAACGCTATAATTTTCTGAAATAATAGTGAGGGCTATTATTTTGAGAAAAATAGTGGGAGTATTATTTAATAAAAAACCTTATTAAATAAATAAAATACATGATTCTCACTTTACATATTTTTCTATTGTAGATAACTATGGCATCAAATGCATCAAATTTATCACTGCGATCTATCCTTGAGAAGGATAAATTGAATGGGATGAATTTTCTCGATTGGTATTGAAACTTAAGGATTGTCCTCAAGCATGAGAAAAAGCAGTATGTCTTAGAGCAACCTACTCCAGATGAGCCTGCTGCTAATGCTCCTCGAGTAGAAAAGGATACTTATAAGAAGCATCTAGAAGATGCTCTGGATGTCAGTTGTCTCATGCTTGCTACCATGAACTCTGAGCTTCAAAAGCAACATGAGAACATGGAGGCGTTCAATATGATTAATCACCTTAAACAGCTCTACCAAGAGCAAGCAAGACATGAGAGATATGATGTATCTAAAGCATTGTTTCAGTGTAAGATGGCTGAAGGAACACCCGTTGCTACACATGTGCTTAAAATGATTAGGTACATTAATAGTCTTGAAAGATTGGGTTTTCCTTTGCAGCAAGAATTGGCCACTGATATAGTTCTACAATCGTTGCCTGAGAGCTCTAGTCAATTCGTCATGAATTACAACATGAACGAAATTGATAAGACTTTTCCTGAATTGCTTAACATGTTAAGAACTGCTGAGCAGAACTTGAAAAAGTCCAAGCCCAATTCCATTATGATGGTTCAAAAGGGCAAAGGAAAGGGCAAGTCTAAGGCCAAGAATAAAAAGAAAAAGGACAAGACTAATGGAAAGTCCAAGTCAAGTTCCTCTGCACTGAAGCCCAAAGGTGGCGTGACCAAGGAAGGGCAATGCTTCCATTGTAAAGAACTAGGACATTGGGAGCGAAATTGCAAGACTTACCTGGAAGAGCTTAAGAAGCAAAAGGAAAGTAGGACTTCCAACTCAGGTATTTATGTTATAGAGGTTAATTTATCTACTTCTACATCTTAGGTATTAGATACTGGTGTGGTACTCATATTTGTGTAAATGTGTAGGATCTTAAAGAAAGTAGATCATTAGCCAAAGGTGAAGTGGACCTGCACGTTGGAAATAGAGCAAGAGTTGCTGCATTAGCTGTAGGGACTTATTATTTATCTTTACCTAGTGGATTAGTTTTAGAATTGGACAATTGTTATTTTGTACTACTGTTAGTAGAAATTTGATTTCTGTTTCTTGTTTAGACAAGAAAGGTTTTTCATTTATAATAAAAGACAAATGTTGCTCTATTTATTTAAATGAAATGTTTTATGGCAGTGCACAATTAATGAATGGTCTTTATGTTCTGGACCTTGAAAATCCAATCTATAACATAAGCATGAAGAAGGTCAAAACTAATGATTTAAATCCAACCTATCTTTGGCATTGTCATTTAGGCCATATAAATGAGACACGCATCTCCAAACTTCATAAGGATGGATTTTTGGACTCATTTGATTTTGAATCATATGAGGTATGTAAGTCATGTTTATTAGGTAAGATGACTAAAGCCCCTTTTACTGGGAAAGGTGAAAGGGCTAGTGATTTATTAGGCTTTATACATAGTGATGTATGTGGACCTTTAAAACACACAAGTTAGAGGAGGTTATCAGTACTTCATTACTTTTACTGATGATTTCAGTAGATATGGTTATGTGTTTCTTATGAAACACAAGTCTAAATCTTTTGAAAAGTTCAAAGAGTTCAAAAATGAAGTACAAAACTAACTTAGTAAAAGTATTAAAGCACTTCAATCAGATCGAGATGGTGAATACTTAGACTGAGAGTTCCTTAATCATCTAAAGGAGTGTGGCATTGTATCATAACTCACTCCACCAGGAACACTTCAATGGAATGGTGTTTCTGAAAGGAGGAATCGAACTTTGTTAGACATGGTTCGGTCAATGATGAGTCAGGCTGACCTTCCAAATTCCTTCTGGGGACATGCTCTAGAGATTGCAACTTTCACACTAAACCGTGTTCTGTCAAAATCAGTTCAAAAGACACCATATAAGATATGGACTGGGAAATATCCTAGTTTGTCTTTTATGAAGATTTGGGGCTGCGAAGCTTACGTAAAATGTCAGGCTTCTGATAAACTTGGACCCAAATCTGATAAATATTTTTTCGTTGGATATCCTAAGGAAACAAAAGGATATTATTTTTATAATCCAACCGAGCAAAAAGTGTTTATTGCTCGAACTGGTATTTTTCTAGAGAGAGAATTTATCTCTAAAAGAGTCAGTGGGAGAAGAATAGAACTTGAAGAAATTCAAGATCAACGAGAAAACATTGAACTTAAGATGGAACCTGAGCCAGTTCCACAAACAGTTGTGGAAGAACCTGTTCATGTAACACAGAACCCACGTAGACCTAGTAGGATACGTCGTGAGCCTAAGAGATATGTTTTTCTCGTGACTCATCACGGTGATGTGTTTGCTCATGAACCAAGATGAGCCCACAACCTACCAAGAGGTTATGATAGGGCCAGATTCTGAGAAATGGCTAGAAGCTATGAAATCAGAGATGGACTCCATGTATTCAAACCAAATTTGGACTTTGGTTGATCCACCTAAAGGGGTAAAACTCATTAGGTGCAAATGAGTTTTCAAAAAGAAAACTGACATGGATGGTAATGTGTATACCATTAAGGGACGATTGGTTACAAAAAATTTCAAACAAATCTATGGTATTGACTATGATAAGACTTTTTCTCCAGTTGTCATGCTTAAATCCATCAGGATTCTTCTAGCTATAGCAACATATTATAATTATGAAATCTGGAAAATGGATGTAAAAAATGCTTTCCTTAATGGAAATCTTCTTGAGGATGTGTACATGACACAACCTGAAGGTTTTGTAAATCCTGAAAATGCTGGAAAAGTTTACAAATTGCAACGACCCATTTATGGGTTGAAGCAAGCTTCTCGGAGTTGGAATCTTCGTTTCGATGATGCAATCAAAGAGTTTGGTTTCATCAAGAATGAAGATGAACCTTGTGTGTACAAGAAGGTTAGTGGGAGCACAATAGTCTTTCTGGTGTTATATGTAGATGACATATTACTCATTGGAAATGACATTCCTACACTACAATCTGTAAAAACTTGTTAGGAAATTATTTTTTCTATGAAAGACTTAGGTGAGGCCTCCTATGTATAGGTATCAAGATCTATAGAGATAGATCGAGCAAATTGCTTGGCCTAAGTCAGAGTAATACATCGATAAGGTGCTAAAAGGTTAGCATGCAAGATTCTAAAAGAGGATTCTTGCCGATGTCACATGGCATAAGTCTTTCAAGAACTCAATGTCCTTCCACAGAGTATGAGAGACAACGCATGAGTAAGATCCCTTATGCATCCGCGATTGGGTCTATCATGTATGCCATGTTATGTACTTGTCCTGATGTCTCGTATGCTTTAAGCATGACGAGCAGATACCAATCAGATCCTGGTGAAAGTCACTGGACAGCTGTCAAGAATATTCTTAAGTACTTAAGAAGAACTAAAGACATGTTTTTGATTTATGGAGGTGAGGAAGAGCTCATTGTAAATGGTTACACTGATGCTAGCTTTCAAACCGATAAAGATGACTTCAGGTCGCAGTCAGGTTATGTATTTTGCCTTAATGGTGGCGCTGTGACCTGGAAGAGTTCAAAGCAAGGGACAGTGGCTGATTCTACAACAGAAGCTGAATACATTGCAGCATCAGATGCCGCAAAAGAGGCTGTTTGGATTAAGAAGTTCATCAATGAACTTGGAGTTGTTCCTAGCATTGCTGACCCAGTAGAGCTCTATTGTGACAATAATGGAGCCATTGCGCAAGCCAAGGAACCTAGATCTCACCAGAAATCCAAACATATACTCCGCGCTATCATCTCATAAGAGATATTGTTGACAGAAATGATGTCAGGATATGCAAAAATACCGACTGACGATAATGTCGCCGATCCACTGACAAAAGCCCTAACGCAGCAAAAGCATGATAGTCATATGAGATCCATAGGTATTAGATACATGGATGATTGGCTTTAGTGCAAGTGGGAGATTGTTAGTGTATATGCCCTAAAACCAATCATATTGGTGATTGTAATTTTGAATCATGTTATTTTAATGGCAATTCCAATTATTATATTTATATATTATCTGCGTAATATATTCAATTATGATAATAACCTTAGAATAATTGTATTCTTAAATGTCCCTAGTCATATATCATTGTGGATTAGGTTGCTTTGATATGTTAAGACTAGCATGTGTGAAGACTTATATGGGATATTAAGTTTACACATGAGTACAAGTTAGAGAACTTGTATACTGGACCGACCCATATTAAGAACACTACATGGATCGTTATATGAGTGTCATAGTGGTTCTTAGTGATCATTATTAATATGGTCCTTTGACCTGAGATCACATGTGAGTTTCATATTTTGATACTATTCTATGTCACTAATGGTTGAGTGAATGCAAGGGTAGATATTGGATATGTCACATATCATGCGGAGGGGTTTGTGTGATCAAGATGGGATTTGTCCCTCCTATATAACAGGAGTAACATCTATGGGCCCCTTGATTAAGTAAAGCTGAGAAAATGCATGGCCATGCTCAGATGAATTGACATGGATGTCGATTACATTTGTTTCAGTCAGCTTACTTAGGAATCAAGAAACCTTAAGATTGGGCTATACGGGAATGACACGGTCCATGTCTCGTGCTCAATCTAGATGTATAGGACAAAAGGACATAGGTGATGATCACGTGTAAAGGTTTAGTCAAATCACCGACTTTCTCATTACTTGGGTAACAATGATGTGTTGCTAGACACCAATCATTGTTTATGATCATTAATATGATTAATGGTCATTGCCAACGTAATGAGAGCCTGTAGGGTCGCACACTTAGAGCCTAGTGAATTTGGAATTAATGGACCAAATTGTTTGGGCTTAATATTGGGAATTCATGTTATAATTATAAGGCCCAATAGTAAGCCTATAATTGTACATGGAATAAAGCCCAAATAGGTTAGGTTTTTCTATGCACCTATTTAAATAGGCTTGTTGGGTAATAATAGGATTATTATTATCATTATTCACGCACCCCAAAAAGGCATAGAAAAACCCTAGCACCTCTCCTTGACCAAAACCCCTGAAGAGGCGTAGCTAGCACTATAAGGTGAAAGGAGATCAATTCCAACCGGTGTTCGTGTAGACATTCATCGGTGATTCACGGGTTCATGTGGATACCATAGAGGTGCAACCACATTAAACGCTGCACTGGTGATATGATCTTCTAGTTTCTATTCCGATTTGTGATTTGGAGAGCAGATTAGATTGGAAAATAGATAGAAGCAGATTGGATTTGCTGTGTAGCAAACAGAAGATTTTTGCCGAAAGGTATAAACCCTAATCCCTAATCTATGGCATCCTAAATTCGAATGGATCCTTGGTGGAAATCGTGCAAAATTTATATTCCGTTGTGCATGTATGATGCACGATTTCCAGCAGTAGTTTCTTAAGATTCCATAAACTTGACATGGATATCCACTTTAAAGATATTATTGATAGCTCATCCAATTGATAACTATTATTTTCATCAATTTTAAAATAATTAATTTTAACTTAATATATAATTATTAATGGACATTTTTGCAGCATTGGTATAATTATTTCATTTTTTTAACTTATGACAAATGGGTTTTTGGTATGACCTAACTCTTTATTAAGTTTGATGCATGTTTTTTTACTTTTAGTTTAATGATTTACTAAAAAGGGTCATCTTCTGAAACAAAGGATTCAGGGATTTTTTTTTCAAGCATAAAAGGAAAAGAAAATGAATTTCATCATCTTCAAGGTAAATTTCAAAAGAATTGAATTTCAAGAATATATATTTTAAGGTTTGAAATATCTATTTAAGTAGTATATATTTACTTATTTTTTCAAAAGGACTTGGTAAATAATTTTTCAAAGGAATATTCTAAAAAACTGTTTCTAATTTGATTCCAAAGAAAGAAATTAGGTTTCTAAATTTTTAAAAGAGTGTGTTATCCATAAGATATTTTATGAAAAGAATCTTGTGATTTTTTTTTTAGGCTCTTGTTCAATTATGTTTGTTTCATGGTTTTAACTTCTAAAATGATTTTACAACATAGTTTTCAAGAAATCTTCATCTAAGCATCTCCCTAGTTTCTTGAAGAATTTTCGAAAAAATGTTATTCATACAAATATACATATAAAACATTTTAAGTATACTTTTACAAAATTGTCTTCTGTTCATTTGTTTTGAAAAAAAATTATGAAAAACTACTCATTTGAGATCTTGTTGGAAGAAGTAGTAGTTATTTCTTGATGAAAGAATATTTTTTTTGAAATCATTTTGATAGAAGTTTTTGTCTCTTAAAGTTTTTATGTTTCAACTATTTCTAACACAAAAAAATAAATTTCTTTTTTTTAGCTTGGATTTTGACTTCAAAAGAAGTCACTATATTTTTTATTTCCAAGTTTCCTTTAGAAACAAAGAGAAAGAATTTTATGACATTTTTTACATTTAAGATGATGTTTTATCTACTGGTTTTACTTATTATAAGATATTTAAAAGATTGTACCTCATTAATTGTATAAAACTATTTTTTGATTTAATGAAAAAAAATTTAGTGAAAATTTCAACTTTATGTTTTTGCATTATGCATATTTTTTGGAAATAAATCATATTTAAAATGTTAATTATGTTTAAAATGGTTTATAAAAATATTTAGTTGATATTTATGCATAGATCACAATGGTCCAAAAGTTTGATTGTAACAAACACACCATACAGAATATAGACTGATCATCACAAAGTGACTAGTTTGAAATACCAAGTTTCAAATTGGCTTCATACAGATTGGATAGAGGTGTGAATATCCTTTACATTAAACTCTTTCAAGAATCTCATCTTAATGTATAGTTAAGGCAATATGTTTTTACAATGAATTCTCACTTACCACGTTAGCAATAAGAAAATCACTTATGTACAATACCTAGCAATCATTCAAGTCTCATCCCATCTACTACTAAGGTATTGGGGTGCTTTCCTAAATAAGAGGTAAAAGCTAAGCCTAATGCATGTGTGTTGTGCAGGTGTGCATTGAATTAACCTTTTATTAAAGGTTAATAAATGAAAAGAAAATGACTTTATTTTTTAAAAAATAAAGTACAACATAATTGTATATCAAATGTTTGTTGAGCATTAGACTTGACAATCTTGATCCATATCCATTTATCTATCCATATCCATCCTTATTTTGACCCATCCATATCTATCTATTTTAACTTTAGGGTAAACATGGGTTAGGTCATTATTAACCTATTAAAATAAGGGTCATATTGGGTTAACTCATAGATAACCATTTATCCATTTATATTTATAGGAGGTAGATTTATGCACTATATAAATAAATATTGTAAAATAAAAAAATATTATAATAAAATATCTTAAAAAATTTAATACGAATTAAATATCTTTAAAATTAATTTTTTGAAATTAAATATTATAATATTATTATATATGTGACAATATCAATTTTTTTATAAAAAAGTAAAATTAAGTCTAATCTTTTGTACTAAAATCTATATAATTTATTATTTTTACTTTTAAAACTTAAAAATAATCACAAAATTACCTTTTTTAATTTTCAAATAAAAAATTTTATAATATTACGTGTCACATATAATATACCGTATAACTATATGTTAGATTCTTAGCTATATTTTATAAATATCAATACACTAATAAGGTCAATTTTTATTTTTAGGTAATACTTTATAAATTAAAATCTAATTGTTGATATATATACAATTTTAAAAGTACAATTTATTATTATAAAAGAATATGTATAATTTTGAATTTTGAATTTTTTAAATTTTATTGTAATGTCTATTTTAAATTAAATAGTTTTATTTAATGTATATTAAAATTAAATTATTTAATTAACTACATTTAATATTAAAATAATTTTTAAAAATTAATATTAAGAAAATGAGATAAAAAACTATAATTTTAAAAAGTAAATAAAAATAAAAAATAAAAAATTTGATAGCATAAGTTTGTTTTGAAATAATACTAATAAATATAAAATAATAATGAAAAATAATATCAATAAAAATGATAAAATATAAAATAATAATAATTTGATGGATAAATGGATGTGTCAAGTTAACCATATATCCAAGGGTCATGAGTCATCCATAACCCATTTAAAATTTTATATTAGGTTACAAATAGATAAGTAGATCAATAATGATCCATCTACTTTTGACTCAATTCATATCCATCATAACCCATCCATTTGCCACTTTTATTGAGCATAAACACCTAACATGCTCTTTAAAAGATTTACTTCAAAACATTAGTAAATACATTATTAATGGTGGTACACTTTAAAAAAACTAATCATTATATAGTGAAACTTCATATAAACTATTGAATACTAGGAGACACACTCTTACTTTTGTTATAATATTAAATGAATCATCCTTCTAGCATAAACACATAGCTCACTAAGAACTTATGTTTGTTTATGCGTACAAACTATTGACATTACTTCCTTTGGACTCCCACTCAAGTAGCACAAAGTCATATTTTGGGTGTCTACTAAATTTAAGTATCCTTTTTACTAATTCTTAATAGGTAATCTCAAGATTCCTTTAAAATTTACTAACCATGCAAATGTAAAGATAACTTTGCATCTTAATGTTTATTAAACTTGCTAGTGCATTTACTTATGGAACTTATTCTATTTACATTGTTTCTTCCTATATCTTAGGACACTAATCTAAGCTTAGGCAAAGACTCCTATCCATAAGTTTGGAATTAAGTATGTGAAAATTGTCCTATAACCTTTTTCTTATGACAAATACAAGAATTTCTTAGAACAATCTTATGAAATCCTATCCCAAAGAATATAGTACACATGATCCAAATCTTTCATCTAAAATGTGAAACATAACCACTTTTATGTTAATAGAATTGACTTTATGTTATTCCTAACAAGCAATATGCTATCCATACAAATTAAAAGAATGAGAAATTTATCCTTAACTCTCTTGACAAATGCATAATGGTTCTTTGGTCACAGTAAAGGACACTATACATTAGGATTTATTAAAATGAATGTACCATTGTTTAAATAATTTTTTGAGTCTATAAATGGATCATTTTAAGTAGTGTGCTTTATGCTCTTATTCTTTACCTCTAAAGCCAAAGGGTTAATCCTTATAAAGTTCTTAATATAATTCTTCATTAAGAAAAGTGGTCTTTATATCCATTTACAATAGTTCTAAATTTAAATGTGAAATAATTACTAGGACAAAGGATGATACAATTCTCACCATAAGAGATAAGGTTTCTTCATAGTTTACACCTCTTTGAGGTGTATCCATTCACCAAATGCTTGATCATCCATCATGGTGCATATTTCCTCTTTTGTGACACTAAGCCATTTATTCAAAGTAGGCAAATCAAGTGTTTCTTTATAGGAAGAAGGCTCATTTATATCCAAAAAAATGGTTAAAAAGGATTTACTTTCTATTTTGAAGCATCTATAAGAATCATTTCCTTGCAAGCTTCTTTGTATTTATGAATTCGAATATAGTTCTAATAAAATACTCTTACTATTATTAACTTTTTTAGGAGTTCCCCTATTATCATTGACAATCTTATAATTTTGTATATTTAAATTCACATCATTAAAATAGGGCTCAATAACTTGAGGTTCCTTTAATCATAGAACTTAAAACTTTTCTTAACTTTGTCAATACTAGGAAACCTTTTCTCTAGAAAAACTACATCTTAGGACTTAATTTTCATCAACTTACCATTATGATATTCATTGTGCAAAATGAACCCATTAGAAGTGTTAAGAGTAATAAGACACATTTATCAGCTCTAGGGTTTAACTTTTTAAATTTATGAGAAATATTATGAACTAAACTCACTAACCCTTATAGGCATAAGCCTTCTAAACTAGTCTTTGCACCATTTTATAACCCATATGGAATGGTGGAGATTGACTTTGAAGGTACAAGGTTTAAGATATATGTTATGGTTAATAAAGTATCCTTTAAGTGGTTTATTAAGAAGTTTGCTTGTGCCATCATATACCTAAAGATATTAAGCAAAGTATGATTCCTTCTCTCTATAATACCATTTTTTATGAACTACTAACTATTGTTAACTACTTATATATCCTTTACTCTTTATAAAACTTTTTGAATTGATCAGATAGGTATTCTTATCCTTAATCGATTCTAAGAGCCTTAATGCTCTCTTTTTTTCTATTCTTAACCTTTACTATGAAGTATCTAAAACAATCCAAAGCTTTGAAGTGATGTGATAGAAGAATGATATCACTATACCTAGAGAAATAATTTATGAAAGAGATAAAATAAGATGCATCATGATGCGCCTTTACATTCATTAGTATACATGTGATCGAATAAATTCATTTTAAAGAATGTTATATGATAAAGTAACCTACATATAAGAGGAAGTGAATTAAGTGTTTTAAAATTTTCATAACTTTAAAAATCTTTTTTGAAAAACTTTTAATTTTAGAAAGTCATGAGGATAATTTTAATTCAAACAAACCCATGATAATTTAATTTAGAGATTTGCATATAATATATAATAATTCAATGCACTTATATAAAGTAACTCATTCAACCAAGTATAGATAAAGAATTAAGAAGCATATGAATAGATAGATTTCTATTTTAATCATTCAATCATCCAAGCATCAAGATAAATATTTAAGCATAATATATTTAATGAATTTGATTAATAAAAATAGTGTATAGCATCAAATATATTAGGAGAAATGGTAAAGATATCAAACATAATGATTTATAGTGGTTATTTATTGAATATCTTATCTAAGGTATATCTACACTTTCTAAGCTTTCTAAACTTTGCTTTGATCCACTATCTCTTAAGATTTCAATCAAATCTTGAAAAACCTCTTTACAAATCTTTGCTCTTTCTTAAGCAAGTCTTCTCTTTATAAAGGATACCATGTGCCTCACAACTGAAAAGTGATATAAGATGAATAACTCAAATAAACTCCTTCATAAAGTGAATAAAAAATAAAACTCTTAAAATAGAAGAAATTCACATTAAAAAGCTCAAATTGTAATTTGAATAAAAGAAAGAGTACAAAGATGTTAAAAAATGAAGTTTCAACTTTCTATATGTTGTATTTGATTATTCTTAACTTATATAAAAAAACCTAAAGTGATTTATAGTTATTTAGAACACTTGGAAATGAAAACTAGCCATTTATAGCCATCATTGCACACCTGAACAAACTAAATTAATTTTGGAATTGATTGAATGAAATTTTTTATTTTTGTCTAATATGAATCACTTGGGATTTACAAAGATAAAATTGTAGACTTAAACTTAAAAAGTCATAAGTTCTTTATTTTAAATCTATTTTAAGCAAACAACTTGTTGTTAAAAATCTATTTAAATATACTTTCAAATAGAACTAATTCATGATTATATCTCATGTAGTTTTTGAGATACAACTAAAATGATGAGTAAAGGTTAGAAAGATTGAAGTGTAAAAAATCATATGTTAAGCCTTAAAATCTATAACTTTTTAATATCTTAATCAATTTAAGCAAATAACCTATAGGTCTTTGATTTTATTTTCATATGAAAAAAGCTGCATCATTAAATTATTTATATTTTATGAGATATGATCAAAAGAGTAACCAAATGTCAAAATCGAAAAGACTAAAAATTTATATCTCATTAGTTTTTAACATGTCCTAAAGATTATCTTATAAATATATAGTTGTGGTCATCTTTTTAAAATATTTTGATCAAGCTAAGATTTTAAAAATATATTTGAGCACTATATCATGAAAAACTCTATTCTACAAGAAAGTTTAAGCCTAATAGGAAAAATTATACTAATGAAGTTCTTAGGCTTTTCTTAATACTTCTAAGATTCCAAAACTTAAATCTTTCAATTCTTAAATACTTGGATCATCTCTTCTTTCTTGTATTTCTTTCTTTTCATTCTTTAGTTAAGAATGATAAATTCTTCCATCAATTTATTCAATGCTCACTCTTTTTCTTCTTAGACTATATCTTAGAAAATATAAATAGACTTTGTGAATTATATAGTTAATCTAATGTATCATTTAAAGATATTAGTGTACATGATATATATATTTATATAATATCATAAGCTCACATAAATATGTGCTAAATCATCATATATATAAATACATAATGCATTGATTATACCATAGTGTGTCTATTAAATTTTCACAACATATAATACTATAGCATATAATTAAGTATTGTTATTGAAACCAAAGTATCACATGTCTATTAATAATTTTGTAACACTTTAGATAAGAATAAATAATGTTATTTTAACATTCATTTATTATCATTAAAACTCATCATGTAAAAAATTAAGGTTAATAGATGAGAGGCTTACTAAGCCTTCTCATATGGCTTTCAAATTGCTTCTTCAATATGACTCACATGTTGGAAGCTTTAATTTTGGTGAGAGATAGCCCTTCTTTAACTAATATGGATGCTTTATCTTGTCTAATTATGTCATGATAATAGAAAAAATATATTATAAAAGATGTTATCCAAACTCAAATTCACATATATTATGATCAAATCATATTAAAAGACACCATGATCATTAATTATTTCTAAGATAAACAAAACAATTATTTATGCTTGAAACATTAAGTCTTATCAAAGATATGAAATATATTACACCAAACAATGGATGCATGAAGCATATCATCCAAAATCACCATGTGACCACTACTTATATCAAAACTTTAGGTTTCAATATATGTGACCTTTGTTTATGATCTTTTTTGTTACAACTTAGAGAAAATTATGTTAAACTATAGGTAATAGATGCCTTTTAAAAGATAATTGAATAGGGATATCCTTGAACTAGAATTCTAAAGGTGAAGGTAGGAAATTTTTTTAGTATACTAATTTATGTGACCATTAAAAATTAAGAAATAATGAAAGATATATTATTTGAAATAATTGTTATAGGAAGTAGTATGGATGAATAAATATGTTATGAAAAATTAATTACACTTAACAAGTTTTGTAGAAATCTTATTACTATTAAATGTTAGTGACTTACTGGTTACAAAAGGGTACAAAATCTTAGGGAAACAGAAGCTTAAGAAAATAATCTAAGAATAAGTGTGAAATACCCATTTGTCATTCCCAAATTGCCCATAAAGGTTGTTACCTTTTATTTTCCCAATTTTACCTTACCTATCTCAATTTCCTTTATTTTTCCACTCATCTCTATCTCTTTAGAAAGCCCCATGGAGCTCTATATCCCTTTTCATCTTTTCTCATAAGATTTGAAAAACTTCCACCCCTTTAATCTTCAAGGAACTTAAAGTCAATCTTCTAATAAAATTATGCACGAATCATTCTTTCTAGTATTAGGTGAGTAACATTCTACATAAATCTTGAATGATTTCATAGAAATCTTGTTATTTTAGTTATTTTGTAGTTTTGAAGAAATTTAAGTTTGAATTTGTTTTTAATATGAAAGTTTTTAAAAGTTATGAGGGATCTTGTTGTTATAATTTAATTTTTGTGATTTATGAAGGTTTGGTATAAAGATTTAAGGTTGTGAAGGAGTTCCATGTTGAATTATGTCAAATGAATAATTTTCATTGGAGTATATACAAAATTTCCTAACATAATGGTTGAATTTTCATAATGTCTTACATTATCAATTATAAGCTTTTTAGGATCATATAATGGCTTACATAATTGATCATAACCAAAAGTAGCTCTCTAAACCCATATAATGACATATATAATCAATTATAAGCACTCAAGGCTCATATAATTGATTATAACCAAATATTTGTTCAATGCATAATTAATTATATAATCAATTATATCCTATTTATTTCTAAAATTATGTATAATCCAAGGACTTTTAACTATAATATAACTTCTAATACATTTAATATAGAGATGAATGATCTTGATATGAATCATTAGGAGTGGAATGAGTGCACAAACATGTTTATGATATGATATGATTAAGCATATAGGAATTAGTCTTGTTATGCCATGAGTTTGAATTGTGGATTTTTAAGCATGTTAAAAAAATATGATATATTGTTAAATACTAATTATTATAAAATGAAGGCATGTTACACCATTAGTATGATGTGTAATAATGATATTGGAGCTTAAAGCAACATTTTTATTTTCATGGTATATGTAAATATATATTACATGAAATTTAAATTATATTTGAATTGGTATACCAGTTAAGACATTTGTATATTTATATGGATGCTAATGTCATTAAAGTTATTGAAGTGCTAATTTAAGCATTTGTTTGCATCTATTAAATTGTAGTATGTATAAGTTATGATGATGACAAGGATATGGATATTATTATTGTGGTTTATGCATCGAATTTGTGTGTCCACTTATGAAGGAATAAGTTAGGTTAGTTAATGGATAATGATGACTGGGAGTCACAAGGAGATTTGTTTTTATTTTAAATTATTATGCTTAAATATCTTGTTAATTGCCTAAATCTCCTTATGTTCCATATTGAAATTATGAATGCATTAATAGTATCTTGAAATGGTAGCCCTATTTTGGTATTTGATTATAAAGAATTCACCTTGTTGTTTATATGTATATGTTTATGACATTATAAAAAATCTAGAAAGTAAAATTATGCCTTTCCTCTATATTGATTTTTCCCAATGGAGGTATAAGTATCTTCCTTAAATTTGTGAAAAAGACACAAGATTGCCCTTTTTAATTTTTTTATATATGAGTATCTTAAAAATTTTATCTTTAATTTATACTTTTAATTTGGATGATTATTCACTCAATTTCAATTTAAACTCACTTTATTTTTTTCCTTTTTAAGGGAATATCTTATGGTATTTTGGTAAGTAAGGAGATGATTGGATTAGTTATTGGCATTAATTACATGGTCTCAAGTTTAATTTAAATCTCAAAGTTCTTCACAATTAACATTATAAATTAATGATCTAAGAATGTCATTGTGCATCAGTAAAGCTAGTAGTTAGTTGTTAATGGCAATTTCTTGCACTAGTCATGATCCAAGTAAGGTTGTGACATTTTCCATCATCATAAAGTGCCAATATATTAATCTACATAGTTATAGGTCACATGCTTTGTTACTTACATTTCTACAATCCAACTAAGGGGAGATTAAACCAAAAATAAATATGAATATGCTAAAATTGTAAGATATTAAAGGTGATGAAGGATAAGCCTTTTCAATATGCTCAAGACATTCTTATGCATAATGATTCCTCTTCTTGTAATTAAATTACTTCATATTTGATATTACATTAAAGAGATTCATGTCCTTTATAATGCTTGAATGCCTATACTATTTTAGGCCTAATGCTATTTCTAACAAACTTATATCTTCTATGTTGCACAACTTATGTCACCAATAGAGCACTAAATTATGAGTGAAAACTATTCTCATTGGTCCTTAAATAGACTATGATAAATTATAGTTGATCGGGATCATTTTTAAGATCAAGAATGCTACTTACATCTTTATGGCAAAATTACCCAAAGGTAATCTTCTTTAAAATTTATTAGGTTTAACTTATATTGAACAACAAAGTTAAGGACAAATGCCCAATGCTAGGCATTCTACCATATTTTGAACTCAATTGATTACTTTAGAAAATTTAGGTAGTTGTCTAAATTTCTATTAAGGAAATAATGCAAGAAACTTTAGATTTAAAATGAACGCTTTTACTTTTTATTGAACCAAGTATAATTGATCATGGTTATGTTAGGCCATATTTCTAACTTTAAACTTAAGATGAATCGTATGTTAAGTTATTGAAAAACTATTACTCATTCAAAAAGTGGTCAAATATTAAGTTATTTCTTTCATTTTTTCTAACTAAGAGATTATATCCATAGAGATCATTTCATACATCATTGCAAATGATTGAATTAGTGCATATATCTTCCTATATAATTAATTAGAAATTCTATTTTTTTCCAATATTCTTAAATTGAAAACTTGTTATGCAAGTAATTATCTCTAGTAATATAATAGAAAAGAAGATATCTAATTAAATTATTAACATTTGGGACTTTGGTTTTACATGTATACTTCCTTTATATATTCATAAAGATAAATACACACACACACACACATACACTTACACACACATATATATATTAATCCAACTAAAGGATTCCAATGATATTTTGTTTCCCATTTCAAAATAATATAATTTATACACTAAGTGCAAAAACACATCTCCGTACAAGGCTTCCAAAATAAATATAACCTTAAAAACATATTACATAATTGAATTTCTTACTACATATAAAATAAGGACGTCCCACATTCTCTATACATATGATATTATTTTGGAATATCTATACATCACACAACACAAGAATTTAATAAAATATTAATACTTCTAAAACATACAATTATATCACAAAGTTAAATATTAATAATAATTTAATCACATAAACAATAAATGACAATAAATATTTTAGAAGCATCTAGAAAAAATGTGCAAATAATGAACACATTATAAAATATTCATGTTTTTATTCATATTTTTAGAAATAAATTCTTTATAAGTAAATATTTCTCAAAAAAAGAAATAAAATTCATTCAACAAATAAATGCCGTATTTGAAACAAATTTCAAATAATTGTGATAATATATATCAATAAATGTGCATATAAATAGGAAAAACATATTCTTCCAAAAAATTCATTTAACACATAAATAGATAAAATTATTAAAAAATTAATTTCAATTAATAATACAACAAATAGTAACAAAATAAAAAAATTAAAATACATCTTTGTAGAAAATTTATTTTCTAGAAACAAACAACAAAGAAAGAGCTAACTTTTAGTTAACATATAAATAAAATATTTGAAGACAAATTTCAAATAAAAGATATAATATACAAAATAATATTTATATCATCACAAAAAATATTAATTTTTTTTTCTAAATTTTCATTTAATAAATAATTGAACTGTTTGAAAACTAATATTTAAATGAAAACATGAAATGCAAATCAATGCATCAAATATCAATAAAATAATTTTCAGTAATAATGCCAAATATTATTTTATTACCTAAGAAACACAATTTCTTTCTCTTTAATTTGTTAGATATATATGTATAAAAACTAATTTTTATTACATATATAAAATAAAAAATTATTTAAAAATGAAAATGAATACCATCAATGAAAGGAAACATGTTCAAAGTGAAATAAACAATGTCATATTTTATTTAAAGTACTTCTAGCCTTTGTTGAGATCCAATCTCAGTAGCCATAAGATTTTTATATTGTTATAAAAAATTGCCAAGAAGTGAAGATATGCCTTTGTTACTTGGATTTTTTTGAAATATAGTGTTGCTAATGTAATATTCACAAAAAGAATCACATCTAAGAAAAAAATGTGTATTTTTATGTGGTAGATGCTAAAACATTATGTATATGAATAAATCACATAAAATACACATGTAGAACATGCAAAATCACAAACAACACATAGAGATGGTAATAAGTTAGATGACTTGGATATTGCTATTGGTATATTTCAAATAATATTAGATATCAAATATTAGCTTATATAATTTCTTGGATCACACAATGGAAGCTCTATTATCTAGCTTAGATCACAATCCCTTAATGCTTGGACTCCTCTTTGTTCTCAATCCCAATATTTGCTTCATAATTGTAATGACATATAACTATCTTTCTGGTAGTTGTAGAGGGGCTACTAAAGTTCTTCCCATGAAATATGCACATTCCAAATCTTAGGATTATAAGACAGTTTCCCTAAGAGTGTAATCTCAATGGGAGAACAAAGTAAAACAACAAAAAAAAAAGGAATTTCATGTGGTTATACTATAAAAGAACAAAAATCTATTCACAATATATCCTTATTTTGGTTTGTCCTACTTAAAAGGCAAAAGTTGGGAGACAATGAATTTAGAATGCTTCAATTTAGGATGATAGGAGGTAAGCAATTTAAAGTACTCTATTTTAGGAATACTTATCTCTAAAACAAATTTGGAGATAATTTGCTTATCAAAATTAAAATAGCTAACCACCATAAAAATATCTACTTAGGATTTAGTCTCATTAATTATTTAATCAAATTAAAAAATAGGGCATCCTTATATGAATGCATTACATGTCATGCAACATATATCATTATGTTTTATAAATTTTGTGCAAAATTAAACTTGGAAAAAGATAAAATTAAAGAAAGAAAATTTGAGAGATGCAAAATAAATTTTAGAAATTTATCTTATTATAACATGTATATGTTGTGTTCTTTTTAATCTAATGAAACATAATGGCACATTATAAAAAATGTTTAAGATAGCTATAGTTTTGACTTTAGATAATGGTGGTTCAACCTACCTCATGTGCATGAGGTACTAGTTATCAAAATTGCTTAAGAACTTGTTGCTAACTATAGTATAGTGGCAATTATAAGTAGGTATTTGAATTAGCACTAGAATATATTGTAGTGACTCTTAGCCATCGTAACAAAACTTTTTAAAGAATTTTTCTAAACATTTTGTAGTGGTTCCAAATTGCCATTTATTATTTGCCAATAATTAAAAAATATGGTAGCAATTATTAACATTTGCCAAGTTTTTATAATTTTTTAAAAATAATGGTAACATTCTAAAAAACAAGTTAAAATTACATCTTGCTTTAGTTTTGTTAAAAAATATCCTTGATTTTTTTCCTTTTAGCAATCGAGTATTATAAAAGAAAGTAATATTGCCAAAGTGCAGAATGTTGCTATGATATAGATGAATTATGCCTTACATCTTACTACAATGTGAATACCATTTGAATGCTAAAAGACAAAGCTCATATATTTTGCCTTATTACTAACCTATATAGCCAAAATAAAAGAAGTCACACAAGTAATTCAAAAATGAAGAAAGAAGAGAGACATCATATAACCCTTCATTGAGAACATTGGGTTAGCAAATACCTTGCTAAGATATAACTAAGCAAAATAGGCCTTATGAACTCTTTTAATAACTTTACCAATTCTAACTTGTAGAGGTAGCAAACAACATCATTTGATTATCAATATCATTAGAAAACTCACCTAGAATAATAACAACTCAATTAATATAAGGTGGAAGACATAGAGATAAGCATAAACATGCCTTATAGCCCACGTTGTTAGTAATCTCTTTTACTACTAAATATAAAGTGGGCTCAGCCTTATATTCTATCATATAACACAATTAAAGAATATGTTAATTCTTTTAGTGTCAAATTTTCATAGAGAAAAAGTAGAAATAGCCTACCAAAGCTTCTTCTATCATTATACATATTCAGCTACCTTAGTTTCACCATTGATATTGTATCACATGAAGATTTTTAAATACAAAATTTTTCTTTTTTGAAAAAGATATGCAATATGCTCCAAAAGAACTATATAAGCATAGAATTGATGATCCATTTGCTTTTTAATTATACATAAATCACATAAATCTAGATAGTGTTTTCACATTTAAGGTACATACTTACATATAATTAACCTTTAGAAGAAATTTTTTCAAAAGACATATAATATAATTAAAAATAAATAAAGTAAGAAATCATATATCATTATGCTTCCTTTATAGCTCATACTATTAGATACTAGCTGGGTTTTTCTTCTCGTTTAATTAAACACCTTAAAACTATATTTCAAGATTTGAAATTCAATAAAAATTAAATGAATAAGTCATTTATTTAGTTGAATTTCTTTATCCTTTTATTTACATCATGTTTAAGGTTTTAAGCAGTAATTAGCAACTAAAAGATTGGGAGCCATATTATTGTTATACTAAGCTCTTTAATCATAATTGTAACAATTTAAAATCATAATTTTTGTTGGTTTTCCTAAAAAAAATAATGATCTATGTACTAGATTAACTGTGATCACCCATTTCCAATCTCAAATGCCATTTGCTTTTGGACACTGTCATAAGTAACTAATTTTTTCTCAACAACACCACATGCATTAGGCATGCATCTAAGCAACTACTAATTTTCTTTAAAAATCAAATCTCTTTTCACCCATAAATGTTTATGTCATGACCCCATTTTCAAATGATTGTGACAAGTGTAAAGATATCATTTGGGTATCCTTACAAGCCCCTTTCTGAACTAACTAATTTATGGAAAATTTACTATTTTATAAAATATGCATAATGCAAAGTTATAAGATTTACTAACATTTTTTTAAAATTTTTTGACAAGGTTTAACTTTTTAAATACATTTAAAAAAATTAAACATTTTAAATCTTTTGCAAGTCAAAATCTGAGTGAAATAGAATAAATTTCCATTTGTTTTGGAAATAATTGAAACATATTGACCTTAGAAAACAAAAAAATTTAGTAAAGTAATTTCAAAAAAATTATTTATTTATTAGAAGGTCATTACTTCTAACAAATTCTTCAATAAACAATTTTCAAAAAACTATTTTAGAAAAGATATTTTATTAGAAATACATTCTCAAAATAGATTTGTAAAACTTGTTTGAATATTATTTTCTTGAAAATTACTCTAGAAACTAGAATGATACTTTACAAGAAAGCCTTATGAAAACTTAGTAATGTTTTTATTTCTATTATTGAAACCATAAAACCAACATAATAGAATAGGATGAGATTTAACTCAAAAAATTCAAAAGATCCCACTTTATTTAAAATACTGTAGAGATAATATAGAAATTATTTTGTATTCTTTAAAAACATATTAGAAATAGTTTAAGTTTAAAACTATTTGAATAATACTTAAAAAAATACTATGGAAATATTTAGCAAAACATGAAAAGATATGCATTTATCTTTAATGTTGAGAAGTTTCCTTGAAAATTATCATCAAATCTTTTGTTAGTACGTAGTCAAATACAATGAACCTAACCTAAGCTCTGATAAACTGAAAGCAAGAGATGTTTTTAGAATTTCTAGAGATGTCTTGGAATTGTTAAAAAAAACATACTTTGTACCTAGTCATGAAAAAACTTAAAAGCTTGCATAAGAATCTTCATAGGAGACATATTTTTAGAAAAATTAGGATAAAATTTCCCTTAGGGAACCACTATAAATACCCTTTTCCTACTATATTTTAGCATCACTCTAGAATTGAAAATCAATACAATTTCTTTTCAAAGAGATTTTCTCTCTTTTCCATTTGGTTCTTGAGTCATTTTAGTACTAGAGCTAGTTTTCTACCTTTTTGCGCAAGTGTTTGAGTTAGAAGTGGTTAGAATTCTCCTTGGTTTCGTAAGTTTATACGTTCATCAACCTGGTAGTATCAAAACCCCTATTTCTGGTCAATTTCTTAACAAACAACAATGCAAAAGTGTTTGAAGTACTCCAAAACATTAGAATACTAAGTTTCACAATGATCAGAGCTTTCACGAGCTCTTACACATCATCATTGGAGACCTATGCACCACCCATTCTGCACACGTGCTATACATGCCTTCTAGAGGTTGGAGACGATGCATGTCAACAACTCTTGGCTAGTCATCACCACATCATCCACTCTAGGCATACCATGTGTCATTTTTCACTACATCAACTTGCCTAGTCACCTTTTATTGATATCAACTACCTAATTAGCAATCGATGCACAATCAGTGCCACATTAGCCCATTCACTTTTTAACATGTGTTTCCTACTGATGTGTCACCATCTCAATTAGTAGAATTTATCGAAAATTACAAAACTACTTTTTTTCGATAATCACATTTTTACCCTATATTTTTTTAAATTCCCAGATTATCCCTAACCTTTTTCAAAATTCTTATTAGACTTAGATTTTTAATAGAATTACCAAAAAAATCTATACCTTCTATCAAATTAAACTTTGGCCCCATAATTTTTCCAAAATTACCTAGATTTTCTAAAATTTACCGAAATAACCAATACTTTCTATAAAATTCAATTTTAACCTCATAATTTTCCTAATAATTATAAAATTTTCCAAACCTTCCAAAAATCATAATTCAACCCTGGAATACACCAAAAAATTTTAGAATGTGACCAAAAGATAAAATGAGAGAAACCTCCATAAGATCAAAATGGAAGAGTTGTGGTAATAGATTCAACAACTACAAGAGATTGTTAATACCTAATAGGACTTATTGAATTAAAGAAGGAATTCAAAATATGAATCTAATAACAATAACTACTCTTTAGCAAGTAGTTATCACCCCTGAAGGTAGCCAATTTGAGGTAATAATATTAAAGTAAACATTTTAGATTTCAAAGGAAAACTCTAACCAAACAAATTTATAGATTGGCTTTAAAAAATTGAAAGATTGTTCAAGCTTAAAGATATACTAGATGAGTAGATGGTGAAGATAGTTGCTATCAAGTTAAAGAAGCATGTTTTAATATAGTGGGAAAACTTAAAGAAGAAACACGAACATGAAGGGCAAAGCAAGATCAAGACATAGGAAAAGATACAATGGAAGTTTACACATAAGTTCTTACTTGATCATTACTATCAAGATAAATTTATCCAATTACAAAATCTTTGTCAAAAGTGCCTATTAATACATTAGGGAATTTGAAAAATTAATGTAGAAATGTGATATTCAAGATAAGGAAGAATATATTATAGCTTATTATCTTGAAGGACCGAACTCTAAAATTGCCTAACTAGTTTAATTCTAACAATACTAGAGCTTAGATGATGTCATTCGACTTGCCATTAGAATTGAGAAATAATTCCCTAAAAACTTTATATTCTAACTTTCCTCCTCTAGAAACCCTGTAAATACCTATAAAACTCAAACCCCATAATCTAATACCTTAAACAAAACCTCACCTAACCCTATTAAAGAAGCCAACCCTAAACCACCCATTCAACTAGACCACCTAAATGCTTTAAATGCAAAGGATTTAGCCATATAGCATTATATTGTTGAAATCACAAAATTATTACTATCATTAAAGGAGAAATTTAAGAAGTATAAGAAGAAGAAGAATTTGAGCAAAATCAAGAAGAATCCAATAAACCACCAGTATTTGATGAAGAACTCATCCTTGCTAATCATGGAGAAATATTGGTAATTAGACAAAGTCTGCATACAATAGTAGCAAAGAAGGAGCCTTATCTTAGGCATAACATTTTCCATACCTGTTGCATTACCTAAGGCAAAACTTGTAATGTTATCACAGATAGCGAAAGTTATAAAAATATTATGTCAAGATACATGGTGGAAAAGTTCAAACTACCTACTTAAAACCATCTATATCCTTACAAGTTGCATTGGCTCAACAAATACAGTGAGGTAAAAGTGATAAAATGCTACCTTGCCACCTTTTCAATTGGTCAATTGGAAAGAAGTACCAAGATAAGGCATGGTGTGATGTCATTCCAATGGAAGCTTATTATCTCCTCCTAGGAAGACCTTGGCAATAAACCATCATGCTATATATGATGGTTATGCAAACACTTATTCTTTCATAAAGGATGGAATGAAGATCAAGTTAACTCCAATGCCGCCCAAAGAATTTAACTAAATCGAAAACAAAGACAAGCTGCTAGTATCCTTATTATCCAAGGCATAATTCAAGGTAAAACTAATAAAAGCCTAGACTATATGCCTTGTACTATTACTTGAATAAAATAATGGAACCATTCTTCCACCAGAGGTTAACTAGCTACTCGTTGAATTCCTTGATGTTATACTAGAAAGATTCCTATTGTTCACCACCAATGCAAGACATTTAGCCAGCCATTGATTTCATCCACAGAGTTGTCATTCCTAACAAGCTAGTCTATAGGATAAGCCCACAAGAGCATGTTAAGATCTAGTGTTAGGTTGAAAAGCTACTAAAGAAAGGATTCATCTTGGAAAGCTTCAATTCTTATGCTATGCCTACACTCTTTGTACCAAAGAAGGATAATAGTTAGATAATGTGTATTAATAGCCAAGTTATGAATAAGATTACCATTAAGTATCGATTCCCTATACCAAAACTTGAAGATGTGCTTAACTAATTACATAGTATGGTCATCTTTTCCAAAATAAATCTTCGCAATGAATATCATCAAATGTACGACTAGAAGAAGAATCAAAGACTACTTTTAATACTAAAGATAGCCTGTATGAATAGACTGTAATGACCTTTGGATTATCCAATACTCCTAGTACATTTATGCATTTAATGAATTAAATACTTTAACTTTTTATTGGAAAATTCATAGTTGTATACTTTGACAATGTTTTAATTTATAATAAAAGCAAAGAAGAACATTTGAAGCATATTCAACAAGTGTAGAGATCCTTATGGAGAAGAAGTTATATATTAACCGTAAAAATTTTTTATTTGTAATAAATGAAGTTATCTTTTAGGGGTATATCATCACCATTGAAGGCATTTGAGTAAACCTAAGCAAAATAGAGGCCATCAATAATTGGCCAACTCTTAAGTCTATCATGATATGAGGAGCTTTCATGGATTTACCTCCTTCTACAAAATATTTATTAAAAACTTTAGCTCTATTGCTACCCCACTCATAAATTGCATAAAGAGAGATAAATTTCAATAGATAGAATGAGCCTAAAGAAATTTTGATAAATTGAAGAAGCGTTTGATTGAAGCTCCTATGTTATCCCTTCCAAATTTAAATCAAGTGTTGCTTTTAACATCAGAATTGGCGTCATTTTAAGCTAATAAGGACATCTAGTAGCCTTTTTTTAGTGAAAAAACTCAGTAATGGTAAACTCAAATATTCCACTTATGATAATAAATTCTATGCCATTGTTCATACCCTACAACATTAGAGTCATTACTTGTTGCACAAAGATTTTATTCTTTACACAAATAATGAAGCTCTTAGATATTTGAATTCTTAATAGAAGATCACTTGTAAACATGCCTTTTAGAGTGAATTCTTGCAACCTTATCCATTCTTACTTTAGCACAAGGCTAGAAATTAAAATATTATAGCAGATATGCTAAGTTAATGACACATCTTACTTTTTACTTTCCAGACAAAGGTTATTGAATTTAAGACTATTAAAGAATTGTATTAAGATGACTTAGATTTTTGCAAAGTCTCGAGTTCTAATGAAACCTAACCCTTTCAATAATATTACAAACATCAAGGATTCTTGTTCAAAGATAAGGTACTATGCATTCCCTATTGTTCGTTATGAGAAGCGATTATTTGGGAAGCCCATGTGGAGGATTAGCTGGACACTTTAGGCAAGATAAAGCTGTAACTCTAGTTAAAGAAAATTTCTACTAGTCAAAACTTGAAACATTAATAAATACATTTAGAGATGCAAGGTTTTTCACTTAGCAAAAATCAAAAGTTAGAATATAGGACTACATGCCTCTACTAGTTCTAGAAGCACTATAAGAAGATGTTAGTGTGGATTTTTATCCTTGAACTACCTCATACTTAGAGACAAAAGGATTCCATAATGGTATTTATAGATAGATTTTAAAAAATGGCACATTTTATTCCATGTGAAAGAATAAATGATATCGTCCAAGTTATAGACTTATGCTTTAAAGAGATTACTTGACTCCATGGCATTCCAAAAACTATCATTTCTAATCAAGATGTCAAGTTTCTAGGTCATTTCTGGAGAACTTTGTGGAATAAGATGGGTACAAAACTTCAATTCAATAGTGATAGTCATCCTCAGGCTAATGGATAAATAGAAGTAACCAATAGGCTTCTTAGAAATTTACTCCATAACTTCATTAGGAAGAATCTAAAGTAATTGGACTTTATCCTTGCACAGACTAAGTTTGTTTACAATAACTTCACAAACCAAGTAAATGAAAAGTGCCACTTAGCACTTTTTTCTAGTGGCTATTAGTACAGTGTAGACACAAAAGAGAGAGTAAAGGATATCAAGAAGCTTCATGAGCAAGTTTGTACAAGAATTTAAAATAAAATTCAAAAAACAAAACCTAATAGGATAAGCATAGATAGTAGAACACTTTCAAGGACGGAGACTTTGTATGGATACATTTCCAGAAGGAGAGATTTCCAAATTAGCCAAATGCTAAGCTATCTCTGAAAGTAAATGAATTATTTTAAGTTGTATAGAAGATTAATGACAATGCATACAAGATAGAGTTGCCAGGCTCTTATAATGCCTTTACCACCTTTAACTTCACTAATCTCTCATCGAACTTTAAGGAAAAGGATAACTAGGCTCGATGGTGAGTCTTATCTAAGCTAGAGAGACTAGTACGGAGTCAAATACAATGAATACAACCTAAGCTCTAATAAACTAAAGCTAGGAGATGTGTTAGAATTTCTAGAGATGTCTTGGAATTATAAAAATAGCCATCATTTGCACTTAATCATGGAAAAACTCAAAAGGCTACATAGAAATCTGCATAAGGGAGATAATTCTAAAAGAATTAGGATGAAAATGCCTTTAAAGAACCACTATAAATACCTTTTTCCTATTATAATTTGGTATCACTCTAGAATTGAAAATTAATATAGTTTTTTTTTTTCAAAGAGATTTTCTCTCTTTTTCATTTAGCTCTTGAGCCATTTGTTATTATTTGTAACAATCTTTAAATAAAACATATATGGAAAAAGAAAATAAAATATATAGTAATGTAAATTATATAATAGCATAATTAAACATATGCATTATTAATATAAATAATGTATTAGGTTTTTACCATACCTTTATCAAGTAACTACAATAATTCTACAGCAAGTCAATACAAATGTGTATAATAAAATTAAACCTAAAAGAACAAAGTGACAGTCGAAAACCTAGTTGTTCATTATGCATTAGAATAAAACTCATGTCTAGCAAGTGGAATCTTTACTGGTATGTGCCATAGCATGTTCACGCACTACTAAATATTTGTTAGCTCAATAAGTGGCACTAAGCATGGTATTCGCACAGATATATCCATAAGTAGAGTGAGTAATAAAATTATTCAATAAAATAGTAATCATATAAGTTTTTAATTAGTTTTGAATTAGATAAAATTTATAAATAAAACATATACCAAAAATTCATTTTCTTACTAAGAAATATTTCTTATTAAAATATTTTATAAACTACATTAATAACACTTAGATAGAATATAATTTATTCAAATAATTGAACAACTATTAAATAGCTTGAAAGCATAAAAGGTTACTTCTTGATATTTTAGGCTAACCTTATCCGATGTGTAACCCAATTTTGTCTCTCTAAGGTCAACCTTATCCTACTTAACCTTCTGTGTGACTTAAAAGTCACAAAATTGAGCCAAACCCCAAAACTCTCCAAAAGGTCTCATATCAGATAAATATATCATGTTAGATATGACATTCAAGCTAATTATGTTAGATAAAGCATAAAAGCCCATATTTGACATATAATTACAATGTTAAATATTACATAAAGCCAATTTCACATTAGGCTCTCACTAGCCCATTTCATATAAACAAGATAAGGTCAAAATACCAATCATAGCCATAATCACAAAATGAAAATAATCTAGCAAGAGAAATTCATAAATTTATCTCATCAATTTTCTAGTGGCCACAAGTATTATTAGTGTTTCCATTGGATATATTGTGTCATTAAGGAGCTTATTGACATAGAGCTTTATTCACAAATATTCTCATATATGAATGTAATAGTGCATAAATAAATCATAGAATAATTCATATTAACATACTAATGTAATAATTTTATTATGAAACTAATGGAATTATGTCCATTTTATTCATAGAATTCTCATTATTAGCTAAATAAACTTTTAAGCTAGCAATTCATGTAATTGTATGTGATTCATCAATTGAAATATCAATATAGGATTGATATTCATCATATAGTTTTTACAATAAATGAGAGATATTTAACTTAGATTTTCTAAGCTCCACAATTTTTATTTCCAATTAGTTTTAATCTTATGCATTATGTATCATTCTAACAAGCAAAAATGCTATTTTTCCTTAAAAAATCAAGAATTTAATCATGCTACCTAGTAGTAGTAAAACTACACATTTTTATCTTATAACAACATTCAAAAATCAAGAAAATAGTAACAAAATCATATTAGGTTTTGACAAACACTTTTATACTTAAAAATTCCATTTAAAACAAAAAAATTTTATTTTTTTTCAAAATTTATAGAATTAAAATAAAGGTTTTAAACCTCATATTTAAAATTTTTAAGCTAAAAATATGTTATACAATTTACTACTTTAAGCAATTATCAAAATAGCTTAAAATTGTCACCTTAACTTTGAAGTTACTTTAAACATATCAAACTTTAATAAAATTTTATAAAAAAATTTATAATTAATATTTAAAAATAAAATAAAAATTTCAATCATTTTTAGTTATAAAAAAGTTGCAAAGATCACTTAAAACAATTGTCATTCATAATAGTTTCTAATAAAAATTTGCTACTTGAAAATACGATTTTTTAAAAATAATTTTCTGCATTTTTTTCATAAGATTTCAAACATGTTTCCAAGCATATTATTGTAACAAATTCTTAGCATAGATACTTAATAAAAATAATTAAATAGTTTAGAATATAATATAACAAAAATTTCTTCCAAAATAGAAATTTTCCTTCACAAAATAGCAAAGAGTTTGTGATTTCAAAGTGGTTTTTACTTAAAAACTTGATGTGATTATTTTTAAACATCCATACTAAAGTGTAATTTAATGTTTACTAAATTTTTAATAAGAAAAATAGAATTTCCTCTCTTCAAACATAAAGAACCCGAGAACCGTTTTTTCTATAAAACTAAATCCATTTTCAATTTCAAAACATGATTTTCAAGCATTCTATCATCTTTAATTCAATGTAGAATATAATATAACATCTTTTAAGTAATAAAAAAATATTTTTTTCTCTTTTTATCATAGAAAACTTAAGAGTTTCAACTTACTCTCTTTTCAAAATTTTTCTTCCATTTTTATGTAAAATCATATTTCCAAAACATTGCTAATTAAAGAAATTATTTTCAAAATTAACACTTTCAAACTTTTCATCATAAAACTTTTCAAACTAATCCACCATAATAATCATAGCTTTAGCACATAATTAAAAACAAAAATAAAATATCATCAAAATGGAAAAGTAAGAAAAAAAAGAGTGAATCTCTACTTAATTAAAAATACTTGTAGAACTTATTTCCTTCACTTGAAATTTAAGGTGTAACATCCAAGACATCATGAAGTTAGTAAAGAATCTAAAGAAAAAAAATATAAAAAGAAGATGAATTCATGGAAGTTTAAAGCTTATACCTCTAATAGATGATTAAGAACGCTTCCTTCTCTATCAATCTCTTATGAACTCTTAAGGAACTAATCGAAAATTACTAGAATTTAGTAAGAACACTTAAGAATAGCACTTTTTCTCTTTAATTATTTCTCTATCCATGAGGCTCTCTTGGTGTGGAAGGAAATGAATTGTGCTTAGTTATTTATAGAAAGATTTGGAGTAGCTTTTAAGTAGATGACATCTTGCTTGCATCATCAAGATGACATCATCTTACTTACCTAGGACTTGAGTTCTCTAAGAATATTTCATATTCTTTTTTATGCCCAAGTTTTACTATTAAGTCCCTCATTAATTTTTTAATTGCTAATAAATCCTAAACTAATTGAAAATTTCTCTTGTGTCCCAAAATCAAGTTATATTACCTTATGGCCTTTAAACTAAACTTAATCCCTTCCTTTCTCCTTAGTGGTTGTCCATGTTTTGTGGGTGTGCCTATAATTATAATTTTACCCCCTTAGAATTATTTTAAGATGCTTTTGGGTGAAAATATTAAATTATTTCCAAGCCTTATCTATTTTGGATCTTAAATACTTAATTTTCTTAAAATTTTTTAAACAACTCCTAATAGATTTTTTTCTTTAACTAAAACTAATAAATTCTTCTACCGACAAAAATTTATATTTCTACTTATTATCCATTAATAAACGTTGTTTAACTTAATTTTGACTATTTTTGTCTACTAGGATTTTTATTAGATATTATAGTTTCTCCAATGTAACTAATCCTAGTATAAAATAATGCTTTATCTTGTAATGTATGTAAAAGGAATAGAGAAAATAAGACTTGCACTAACAATAGATTAGTTTATGATTCCTATCACTATCTTGCAATGGTTTTAAAATTACAGGCATTAATATAGAAGAATGTTCCATTACTTTGAAACCAATTTCCATTATTACCTTGAGTAAAGAATGAAAAACATAAAAATTATATAGTAATTAGGCAAAAACAATATATTCTATAATATGTGGAAACAATAAGAAGGTTATCCATAGAGCTCCCAAATTCAATTTAATACATCAGCCAAAATTATATTGAGGAAACAAGGTAGAAAATTTAAAGAACTTCCTCGGCATACATTTGAAAGAAAAATGAAGGTATCTAATTCAAATGTAGTATTACCTCAAGCAAAGCAACAATGGATAGCATTGCTTAAAAGTAAGATTGTTTTTCCTAATATAATTGCACTAAAAAAATAATGAAGGAAAACTACTAAAATCTTTACCAAGGAAGGCAATTATATGGTTAATTTAATCCTAATGCTATTTTTTCTATAGAATACTTCATTGATATAACAAAAAGGTACACAAAAGTCAACAATTCTAGATAAAAACTTAATAAATGAGAAGCAAAAGTCATTAAAATTTAAGAGCATGAACTTACTTAATTAACAATTTACCAAAAAAAAAAATTTAAAGGGAGAATTGGAGTGGAACAAAATAGGAAACTAACTCAAAGGCCAAATATGTGTTTTTTTATATTCAACTAATTAACATCTTGAGGCTTCTCTAGCTTAGTTGCATTAATAATGATAGCTAATAACACCTTATAATTTCATAAAGAAAGACACCATCAAGATTTGGTTGATGGGGTGGAACATAATTAATAAAAGATGCACATTTCATTCCTATGAACAAGAACTACTTGCTACTTTCAAGATGTATCTTCATATTTGCCTAGTGTATTATCTTGATCAGTAATCACATCATCTTTACTCTCTATGAGCATAAATTGCATTTTCAAGGGAATATCTTTTCCATAAGTTCCCATAATTTGAGTTATCCACCATAATATGAACTTAAAACCACATGAATTGAAGATCCCTATTTTGAAATCAAGTAAAAATTAAGAAGCAAGCTAAGTGCTAATTCAAAGGTTCTATTTCAATCATCTTACCAAATCATAAAAAGTAAAGATTTATGTAACAACTAATATGTTATAAAATAATAAAGTTTGTTTAGTTAGCAAAAAAAATTACAATTCAAATGTGCAAATATATTAAAAGATCACACCAATAATTAAAAGTCAACACTTTGTATACCCAGTCCAAATTCATGCACTCAAATAAAAATCAATCATAATAAAAATCATTAGAAGTCAACAATTACTTTTGAAACAAATTGGCTTCTACCTATCAAACAAAATGTAATATATAGTTGTATGCCTACATGAAAGTTTATAGGAAAAAAAATTAGATAATGAACCTAGTCATATGCTACCACACTACTTATAAGTGCTCCTATTTTGTCACAACCTAACACTAGTCATGACTAGCATTAAATTTTATTATCGATTTCCACCAATTTATCCTATATTTTCCATTAAAGTACTAAAAACAGCTTCATATTATTAGAAAAAATGGATCATGCAAAAAAAAAGAAATGAATAGGATTTCATATATTAAAATATAATTCAATTATAAAAAGAGTTAGACCTATTTTAAATACTCCCAAACTAGAGGATATGCTTGCCTTACTAGTCCTAAAAGAAATAAGTTTCTATCATTTATCCTTAACTTATGCAAGGCAAGGCCTAAAATCATCTAATTACAATAAAATACCCTATGCTGCCTAAGACATACTAAAGAGTTTTTCAAATACTTAACCTTAATGTAGTGGTAGAGGAGGCTTGACTTGCGAATTTAAAAAGTAAAACATGGAAAAGTAATTTTAATCTTAATGAGTAAACATCTAAATACGAATAAAATTTTAAAAAGCTAAAAATTAATATATCCCTTATTGATCAGATTTACCCTCATTTATTCTTAACAATCAAGTCAAATAGCATCAAATGCAAACATTAGTAATCATTGATCAATTAGTGAAAATAAGGCCCATAGGCCCACTCAACTCTTACTTGTATTATAATATTCAAAGCATCATTAAGTTATCACATTCTAATTACATTTATAAGAAAACAATGTATAAAGGCAAATAAACCTCCTTGTAACTCCTAATCATTCTTATCTTTCACAAACCTATCCTTTTTTTTTCTAAGGTCCATTTTATCCTTTTATAAATGATTACTAAATCCAATGTTTAAGCTATAACTATTGTCATTCACCTTTATTTCAATTGCTTAATCTAAAATATATTTTAAATCCAATCACTTCTAAATTATTCATCTCATAACATATCACACATGCTAATCCTACCATGCCACATTGTATAGTCACATTACATAACTATTAGCATTTAAATGTTTTATCAAGTATAACTTACTATCTAAGTACTTAACTTAAACTAATTAGACATTCAAGAATCTATTCCCAAGGATATAGGGGCTATAGTTAATTACATACTTAACTATAGGCCATTTGAAGATGATTACTCAGGGTATAGTTAACTATATATATGATTATTAGTTACCTAAGAACCAATCATAGTTAACTATGAACCTTAGGAGATGAGGTCCAAATGGGTTAGTCAATTGCATAATTAACTATGGTCATCCAGAAAGCAAGCTTTCTAATTATAATCATCTATATCCCTCTAAAAGTTAGAGTTTTTCATTAGTAATTAACTATATAGTTAACTATAGTCATTAAGAAAGTGATTCTTAGACCATAATGGACTACTGCTCAAATTTCTGCAAATCTCATCTCAAAGAATACCTTTCATGCACCATAATACTATTTAAACTCATTTATTACACAATTAATCATCACTAAACCATCAATGTACATTGATAACATTGTATTCATGTAATTTTCAACATTTAACTCAACTTAAACATCACTAATCAACACATTTCATGCATAATCAACAAATAACCTAAAACCTTAACAAAATCAATAATTTTAACTTAACCTTTGAATTAAGATTAGAATATTCACTCACCTAGTATGGAATATATATTAGGAAGTTAAAATTGAAGTTTAATAACTCCTAATCATTTAAAATCATGAAATTTGAGGTCAAGGCTTCTATTCCCCATTTAAGATTAATATTTGCATTTCACCAAGTCTAAAGGAAAAAAATTAAAGAAAAACTTAGCATTAATGAAGATTTACGTGACCTTACCTTAATTGTATGAAGAATTTGATGAGATTGAGTTCCTTTTTACCTTGGTTGAAGTGAGAAATGATGGAAGAGAAAGAGGAAGTGATGAAGTTGAAGAGTAAAAGAGTCAAGGATTGAGGATTAGGGAAAATAAAAAGGCTTGGTACATCTTTTAGGTAAGAAAAGGAATAAGGTAGGGGTATTTTTCAAAAAACTATTCTAAAGCTCCTTTATACTTAAATTTTCACCTTTAAACACTTATAACTTTTAAAAATTTAATCTTTACCTATTCTTCCACATGCATTACATACAAAATTCTTACCTTAAGTCTAACTAAATAATTAATTTATTACTTTCATAAAAATTATTTTATTTTTCTTTAGGTAAATTTCTATTTTCACTTAACAATATGCTACTATAGAATCATAAAATTACATCACTTATTTAAGGGATTAGATGTTAGTTTTGAACTATTGTTTTGTCAACCATTGTTCTAAATATTTTATAATGTCTATTAAAAAAATTATGGTAGAAAAAAAATTACATTAGTTTCCTTACAAATAAACTATCATTGTTTCTTATAGGTCACATTACTCAATAACTAATCACATTTAACAACATTGAGTTTTTTTATTAACTAATGTGGAATGTTTGATTTACCATTTTGATGATTTATAAAATTGATGTTATATTACATCCACCCTAAAAAAATCTATTCCTTACATTCTCTCCATTCTAACATGAAATGCATCTAGAACATCTAGAACCTCTAAAACCAAAACATTACAACTTTATAATATATACAAACCCTATATTGAGCAAAAACTAATGTACATTTCATCTTAATTATAGTACATAATTTCAAATTCAGTATATGAAATTCATAATAGATAAAATATCCCTATTTTTTCTTTACATTAATTCTATATAATTTGAATATGAGATTAGGGAATAGCTAATGATTTGCATTGCTGAATGGCATATGTTTAGAGCATTTTCAAAGTTTAAGGGAACAAAGTAAGTAAATAAAAATTTGACTATTATAATAACTATAAAGGAAAGATTTATCATGGTAAAAGAAATTTTGCCTTCTAATTTGTCATGAATATCATTCTATCTAAGTATATTTGATTTATTATTCATACGTAACTCTCAAATGAAACTTGCATTATTCAAATATTTCAATATACTATATAAACTAAGATTCAAGTAATTATGTATATAAGCATAAATTTAAAATAAAAAGAGACCAAATTATAAGAACAAAATACAAAAATAAAAAAAAAGTTCTTATATATATATTCTGTGCTTTTCTAGTGAATGTACAACCTTATAGATTTTTCAATAAGTTAATAGATCTTCAATACTAAAAAATAATTGGTGAGTATAAACCAAAAAAATTGAATAGAATCATCTCAAGGTTAAAATATAAGCATACCTTGGTAAAGAGATAATTATTTTATAGTTGGAAAAGCTTTGCGATAAAATTTGCAAATGGCACCATGGCTTCACCTTTTTTATTTTCATATCATGCCTTGTTATATGAACTATTTTAATATTAAACATTAGTTCCTATGAAAAAATAACATGTAAAGTAAAACATTATTGTTCAACTATAAATGTTTAAATGTCAATTTTCAATAATAATTTATGCTTTAAATGAAAATATTTTATTTAAAAATATATTTTTAGTAAAAACTTTATAATTTTACAAGTTGATAACATTAAAATTATTATTTTTTGCATGGAGTGATTATGTTTTTCTTATACAATTATATAGATATAAATAACAATAGTAATAGATACAAAAAGACTTTAAATGAACAATCTAACAAGTAACAATAAATACAACAATAATAGATTCAAAAAGTTTATAAACCAAAATTTTTTTCTTATACAATTATATAGATACAAACATGACAAATTAAACAATCTAAAAAATTATAATTATAGGTAACTATAATTTAAAATGAATAACAAATTTAAAATGGAAGGAAAAAAATGGGATACCACTTCTTGTAATTCCTTCATATTACTTGAAGGTTTCTAAGTTATGTTCTAGGTAGCAAATTAATAATAAATTATAGTAAGAAAAAAATAACATATTCATTTTTGCAATGAACTCAAGCCTTCTAATACAAAAAATTGACATGTTACTTCTTCTCAAAGTGGAATACCACTTAAGGATTGATGATAAAAATTATAGTTAGAAAAAATAGCATCAAGAATCTTCCATTTTACTTAATTGTACTAATGCAAAATTAGAGATGCTACTTCTTCTCATAATACTTTATCATTGTTTTGCAAAACTATCAAAATTTGACACCATAGTTTTGTATTTATGAACCTTGAGGCTTGATTAATTGTTTGCTTTAAGCATCTACGTGTTCCTGTATTTTAGTACGGCAATGATGCTATTTAGTTTATGTGTATCAAAATTTAAATTAGCACATAGAACAAATTAGCATATTGATTCTTGCATTAAAACATAGGAATAATTAGACACTTATAACAAATAAAGTAATCAAGTACCATAAGGAGAGTTATCTTAATAATTATTTTTAATAGGCAAGGAAAGCCCTTTTTATAGGTCAAGAGCAAATTGTTAATGAACAATTACAATGTTCAAATAAACCATCATGATGATTGAAATGAATTACCAAATTTTAGATGTCCATTTTTAATAAAAATTCAGTGTCATATACCATCATTTATATGTTAGTTGTTAAGAAAACTAACATTGTATACTAATACCTTGTAAGAAGCTAACCTTGATAAATACTTATTACCCACCATTTATAGAGTTAGTGGCCTCTAATAAATACTTACTATCATTATTTATTAAAGTTAGGTAGTAGACACTATAACTTTGTACGTCAATTTGGTTAAATAAATGACATGGTACCATTCAATTATAGCCATATCAATTTTATAGTAAATAATCGACATGGTTTGTTTGTTTTTTATATTTTTTTCATCTTCTACATCTTTACACTTGTTTAAAAATAGAAACAATAATAAATCATTATTCTAACAACATTATCAATATTAACTAGTACATATCATATAAAAATATTATGATGAATTATTAGATCTCACAACTTTAAAGAAAAGTGATTGTGAATATCTGTATGGTATCCATAAAGTAGTTTTTTCTACACATTTTCATATCCATGAAAACTTTCAATAAAGTATGCCTTTATAAGAATGATGCAAGACTTGTAAATAAAATTTTCTTATCAGTGAAAACTCATATGCTTACTTTTTCTTGATACCATTATCCTTATGTGAATGATGTAAAACTTGCTAATAATTACATCTAGGAGTAGCAACTTGTATCTCAATAGTTAATGATTGAGCAACATTGATCTTGTATTGTTCTTTTATACCGCACAAATAAAATGCAATAAAAGAGAAATTATAAAGCAAAACTTTAAATGGAAAAAGTTGTGAAAGAGAAAATAAAATTTGAACGCAATTTGTAGATTTTGTAAGACATTCTACATATGTTACTAATAAAAAAACCAACATTATAAATAAATACCGCCATTCCATTAGAGAATTTTAAACATTGTTTATTATATTGGTAGATATCTATATAGGTTGGCAAATATTTATTACATATTAGCTGGCTGTTATGTTAAATTTAAACATTGGTTACGATAAAAAAATCATTGTGGTACAGGAATTTAGTTTCATAAATAATATCAATTTTGATAAATAATTAATGTCTTTTCTCTCATATATTTTTAATAAACTTATATACCACATTGAGTTTCAAAATTTTACTTCACCTATTGGATAATAAAGTGATCATTTTACAAACTATCCAAGAGATGGATTAGGTATGAGAAAGCTTGAAAGTTACATATATAAGATAAGGGGTTTACTCTATTTTAAAAGATATTATTTTTTTATAATTTTGAAGAAAAAAGAAAGTTAGTTTCAAAATTAATAAATAATATTTAATAAATTTTATTAAATGTCATAAATTTAGGATAATTTATATGCTTTTTTTTGCATATTTTTCTCACAATGATACAAACATTAATACATTAAACGTGAATATATAAAAATATTAAAAAGAAAACATTGATATAAGAAAATTTATTCTACAAGCTATATATCAATAAATGCAAATTTAAAATAATATTATAAAGGAAAAATAAGAATTTGGTCTTTATCATTGTCAAACTTGGTGCCAGTTCTTATGACCATCTATCAAATTTTAGGATTAGTAAATCATGGATTTAGGCTATTCATTTGTCTCCAATATCAATGCTAGCTTGTGTTTAAATATAGCTTTCCCACCATCTTATTTAATACATTTAGATGATATTAATTAAATTATATAATGTCTTTAAAGGTGAAATGAAATGGTAAGGGAGCTATATTCCTTAAACTAAAACACATAGTAGAGTTAGATAATAAAGGATAAGGCATCACCGATATATTTTTAAATGTAGAATGAATGTGAAATATATAGTTAAACTAAATTGTAAACATTCATCACCAAATCAAAATTGATATCTTAGGATTGCTCTAATTAAAAATAAGTGTCGTTTCATTGCCTAAGAAAACTTTTTAAATGCTTTTACACATTGATTAATAAGAAACCGTTGTGGAATATTTTCTCCTTCTCCTATGACCTTTTAAGTTTCTTTTGGACGATGGTTTCTTAATTTAACCCTTATCTTAAGTTTTTATTTAAATTTTAAAAATGCCACTAGTTAACTATATACATTAATTTACTTTAAAGCATCACCTTATTTATCCCAACAATTTCAAAAATATTATTGTATTTATATAAATGTTAGTTATCCTATGACTAACATATGTTGACTTATATAGAATTGCAATTCTATAGTAGTGATAATTTAGGAAGTATTTTAAAATTTGAAAGGTTGAAACACTACTTCCTCTTTCAAAAAATCCTTCCCCTAATTCTTAGAAGTTTGTTAATCTAATGAATCCTACATAAACTAAGTATCAAAATTCCAATGCTTACCAAATAAGTATAACTATTTCTATTGCATTTCTAATTCTAGTTCCCAAGTAGTTTGCTCCCTCCATTCCATGCTACTATCGATAGAATTTCACAAATAGTATGTTCTTGGATCACAAGTTCTAAACTTAATGGTTCAATATGTTAATAGGCTATTGTTTGTAAGATCACTTGGAATCTAATTGCAATAGCTCATCTTAGATTACATGGGATTCATTTAATATGTAGTTTTGGAGTATAAAAACATGAAACATTGGATGTATAACTCTCAAGCTATTAGGTAACTCTAAGCAATATGCAACTACTATTGGTGTGTGTCTTAGGAGCCAATCATAGAGATGATTACAATATTACACAATGTATTACGTTTCATTTTGGCAATATAATTATTATATTTTATTTTATTTTATTTTACGTAAATTATAACTTAAATATAATAATTATCTTTGGAATAGCTTTGCTATTCCTAAAATGCCCCTAGTCAAGTATTATTACGAAAAGGATAATAATAATACATCGAGACTAGCATGTATAGTGACTGATGATTATGAATCATGGATATTTGATATCAAGTCAATACATGAGTATATTGTGAGTGAATAATGTACTGGACTGACCCATTATGAGAATACTGCATGGATAGACGTGTCATTAGTTATTCTCATATGACCATAAATGCACATAGTCCTTTGACTTGAAGTCACTATGGTTCCCTACATAAGGAGTTACTCACTTTAATGTCATCCTATGTCACCTTTAATCGAGATGACGAGTAGGGCGTTGATTGGATGTGTCACGAATCATGCAGAGGAAAGTGAGTAATGTAGATGAGATTTTGTTACTCTTATATAAAAGAGAAATATCCTTGGGCCCCTTGATTAAGTAAGACTTAGAAATGCATGGCCATGCTCAATTAGGATCAATATGTGATATTGATAATTTGTTTTAAGTCTACTCAATATCAAGAAATATAAATTGAACATTGACGAGGATAACACACTCCATGCCTCTAGTTTGATTTGGATATTGTTACAAAAAGGAATAATGATGCAAAGCATTGATCACATATTAGGTGGATGTCGAATCACAGACATTCTTATTACTTGAGTGGCAGTGATGTATTGTTGGATACCACTCACTGTTTATGGCCCAAAATGAGTCATTATTAACATAGTAAGAACCTATAGGGTCATATAAAAGGAGTAGAAATAAGACAATAATTAATTAAGTTTTAGTTTAACTAAAATTCAATTAATTAAACTTATTTTTGTGCATATATATTATTATTAAGATAATAATATATTTTTCACATAATATATATATAATATTATGTGATATTATTTAATATTAAAGTAATATCACATAAATATATTATTAGATATTAGATAATTATATTATAAGATAATTTATTATCTAATATAAGATAATTATATGCTAACTTAATATTAGATAATTATATTATGAGATAATGCAATTATTTAATATTAAATAATTAATAAATAAGTCCTATCTCTCTTCACTCTCTCTAGGATAAGGATAAGGTAATGTTTGTTAAATGTGATTAGGATTTTTTTTAAAGCATTATCCTAGTAGGACTAAGATTATGACATGCCTTAGTTCTATAAAAGGGACTTAAATTCAGCACTTTGATTCATGCATATAAGCTTCAAGAAAACCTTAAATCACTCAAAAAATGCCCAATCCTAATCTTAGTGAGAGAGACGAATCCTAACAATTTTGTGGAGGAGAGAAGTCATTGTTCACTCCGTATGGATATTGTAGAGACGTTGTATGTTTCAGCCGACGTTTGATTCATCTTGGTCTCTCAAGGATTTGTTCAGAAAGAATACGAGCACAAATAAGGTAAAACCATAATATTAATTTATGTCATTTTGCATGGATCCTAGGTAGGAATTGGATTAAAAATTTTAAAATTTCGCTACGTATATTGATCCAAATCCTAACAACTACTTTTATGTATTTTGTAATTAGGAAGGGTTTGTTAGAATAATGTAATATCCTAAGAAAATTCAAATAGGAAATTCTCTAAATTAGAAATCTAGTAAAGTAATTGAGTGAAATTCAGGTGGATTAGAAAAGAAATTTGGACATACATCTAGTTAGAATTTTTATAGGAATTTTATTAGGTATTAGTATAGATAAAAAAATTTAAAAATCCAAAAATAGTTTTAGGAAAGTTTTAGAAAGGCCTAAAAGAATTTTAGACTTGGGTAAGCTGAAAATTGAGAAAATGTGCTCAAAATTGGTATAATTTAACTTGGCCCATTTGGAATGGCATTAGCCTACTTTGGCCTAATTTTTTTTAAACTCAAATTTGGTTTCTAAGGCCAAAAATGTGGGCCTAAGCTTCTAAAAGAAGCCAAGAGTATAAGTGAAAAAAGAGGAAAATTTTGGGGCATTTTTAAAGAATTTCTCTAGAAATTTTTAAAATTATTTTATTTATAAAAAATGTCAAAATTTTTAGCTTGGAAAACCATGCACCATGCATACTTAAAATTATCACATGAATTTTTAGTCATCTAATAAAATTTGAATTTTTAAAAGAAAAGTAATGCATTCTTAGTAATTATCTTGGATATTTTGTTAATCCTGTTAAATTTATTATACAAGATAATTTTAAACTTTCAAGGAATAGTGATTTGAGAATAGCACTTAAAGGAATCATGTTTAATGGTCTTAATTTACAAAAGACACTATTTTTGGATAATGTAAACATTAGCAATTTGAATGTAACAGAGGTAGATGACACAAACTAATCCAGTATGGATCTTGATATTCGATTTCCGCAAGCCTTTACATTATTCACTCAACCTAATAGAAATTTCTATATTTCTAAAGGGGCTTGAAATTTACTTTAAATTTTGTAGAAAAATGAACAAAGTCTCCTTTATTTTTATATACTTTTCAAGGATCACATGCCCTATAATACAAAACCTATAGATATTCTCAAATATGACAACATTATATACATATATAATACTACACAATTACAACATATGTATAGATAAATGATTCACTACATCAGATGTTGAATCATCATAATCTTAGGTTTTCATCCTAATCTCAGTTTAACTGTCAAAATCCTTTAATAAGGTAGTTTGGGTTCTCCATAGATGCAACAAGGCTTACAAACACTTATCTTAACTTGAAAACATTGAAATAAGATAGAGTGAGTTATGAGAAATTACTGAGTATATATCTATCATTACCTTGCAGGAGGTTAGCATAACAATTACAAGCTAATCATATATTTAATTAGAAACTAATAGCAAACCATTTCTTAAATTTCTAAAAAATATAAAACCCAACCTTGGATTGAATATTCACCTACACATAACTTAAAGTTCCTATTTTACATCACAATCATAGTGAATTTCAACTATTTATTGGTATACGATATCATTATCATATTACACACCACTTATTTGGGGCAGTCATCATAATCACAAATAAATTTTCAATATTTTAGTAAAATCATCCAACCACATCTCATACCTTTAAAGATTTCTTAAATCATACATAAGCCTTTTAAGATATTAAAATATACAGCACTATAATTATCTTATTCATATATCATTCTAACATTTTTCAATATAAAAAGCATATTTTTCTCATGCCTTATCATTTATATCAAAACACAGAAGTGGGTTTCTTTGATTTAATTTCATTCTAGCAAAATATAGACATTTTAGTGTTTAGAGTGGCTCACCATAATTTATAAAGGTCGTCAACACCTTATCAGGACTAAAAAAATGGTGGAATCATTAGAGAATGCAACAATGTCCTACTACTACCAATGTTATAAATCAAAATCTCCCCTACTCCTTTAGCTTGCTACAGCTAGGAAGGAACACACTAGTAACTTAGACAGTAGGTGGTGGTTGGAGAGTTGCCAAAAGAGCACCTTTCTAGCTCATTGCCATTTTCACTCTGCTTATAGAGATCTTAGCACGCCATTACATCATGTGTGGCTTCCAATTGCCACTAGTGATAGTGTCTAGCTGTGAATGGTGGAATTCAATGGTAGTAAATGACAACATAACTACTGCTCTAACCACTAGCATAAGAAAAAGAAAAAAGGAATTAGAAATCAAACAAAGTCGATACTATCATGATTCCATTGGTTTAGTACTTTATGCATGCTGTAGCAGCTGGATGACCCAATGGTGGTAGCAATGGTGCTTAGTAGCAGAAAATGACAGAAATAGAACAAAGATCAAAGGTAGGAGGTGTGGCTAAGATAGAAGTTCCAAATAAAGGGTTTCAGGGAATTTTTTTTAGAGAAGAGAAAGAGAGAGAGATATTTAAAGAAAAATATTAGCCTTAGGTTTTTATTCTATACTATACAAGTAAATTGGCTACTCTACAACCAAATCTCAGCCGCTCATCTTAACTATCCAACTTTCCTTCATTAAATCCTAGCCTTTCATTTCTTTTAGAAACTCAATTCCATTTTATTTATCAATTCCATCTTATATATTTTCAATCCTCCCTTGATACATACACATACATGCATACATACATACATGCATACATACATACATACATACATACATATATATATATATATATATATATATATATATATATATATATGTAATAGCTTGATAAATTTAAAAGTTCTAAAAGAATTATTTTAAGCTTTCATAATTTTCAAAAATAATTTACTTATTTCAAACATTTAATTCCATAAATCTTTTCACTCATAATTATTAAAATTATTTTCAATCTATAAGAAAATCCTTGTACAAAATATTTAAATAAACTTTGAATCAATACTAGTAAAAAAAATAAATATAAATACTGGCCAAATTAAAATAAATGTAATTCAAATATTATCATCGTCATTATCTTAATATTCCAAAAATTTAATAAGAAAAAAAATTGAAACCAAATATTAACTAAAAAATAAAATAAATATTTCAATCTTCCCAAGAAAAATTTATCAAATATAGACAATTAATTTTATAAATCTTTATACTTATGATCACCAAAATTATTCCTAACTTGTAAGAAAAATCCTTATGAAAAATACTTAAACAAACCTTGAATCAACTCTAGTTAATTAAATAAAAAAATAGAAATTTGAAACCAATTATTACTTGAATAAATAAAATAAATATTCATAAACATTGAAATTTATAAAACTTTAAATATTAACCTAAGATATTACAATAGAAACTTTTAATTTAGATTTTAGCTCAAGAGAAATGGCAACCAAGTTTAGCCAAAGATATTAAAGAAAGTCATTTCTTAGGAGGCAACCCAAGTTTTTAAATTTGCTTTCTTTTTTATTTTACTTGTCTTTTACCTTTCTTAATGTTGATATAATTTACATTGAGAAAAATGTAAATTTTAAGTGTGGGAGAGAGATATTTAGGATTTCATTTGTGTTTTCTTTTAGATTTCCATATTTCCTTTCATGTTTCTTTAAGTTTTTGAAAAATAAAAAAAACTTGAATTTTTTTAAAAAAAGTGCTCTTTTTACTTTATTTTAAATATTTTAAAGTTATTTTAATTATTTTCCATTAATGGAAACTTTGCATTTTTCATAAGTAGGAATCAATAAAAGCTTGATAGTTTTATAACACGATTGAATAAATTATTTTACTTTTTGAAATTGATTAACATAGTGGTAAATTTTGAATTGGTAGATTAAATTTGGTAGCATAACTTCCCTTGTGAGCTTTTGAGCTTTTGTTGAAAATTTATTTTAGTCTCTTTCTTTTTATTTTTTGTATGATATTCTACTATAGAATTTGTTTCTCTTAAACTTGTTTTAATTCTTTTTTTAGATTACATTTGCATATGCATGCATAAATATGATAAAGGCATTCTTTGTTTAAGTTAATGCCAAATAACTAACCTTTAAAATTTATCTTTGTTGAGCCTTTTTTAAGCTTAATTATCTTTTATTTGTTGATAAACCATATTTTCAAATAAAAAAGTATTTTTATATAATCTTAACGATTAGTAAAGCATTTGAAATCTTTGTGAGATGGTTTCTTGAATTTATAGGGATATGTTTGTGTGTGTTGCAAAAAAATAATCAACTTCGATTTCAAGGTTTAATTAATAAAAAAGATGAGCAAAAAAATGATAAATGAAAAAAAAGGAAAGATGAAAAAAAAGAGAATGTAAAAATGAAAAAATAAATAAAAAAGAGACAAGAAGAATAACAATAAGGAAAAAAGAAGTGGAAAAAGAAAGGAAAAAGAAAGAAGTTGATGAGTGTTTGGAAGTAAAAGTTAGATTATTGTGTTGAGTTGTAATTGTTCATAATGTCCCTATATATTTATGTTTCAAGTGCTTTATTGATTTTATTAGTTTTTAACCTTTACATCTCCATTCTTTTTTTTCCTTTTTCCCTAGCCCCATTATAACCTTGAATAAAGTTTTTTTGATTTGTGTTGTATATGTAGTTTGAGTAATGAAGAGTACATGACAAGCAAGCTTATATTAGAGTAATTTCATAAAATGAACTTAAGTGAAACACTTATCCTAAATACTTGAAAGTTAGATAGTGAATTTTGTAAGGACATACTAATTTAATCTATCCATTTTCAATGAAGTTTCTATGTTGATCAATTTTGAGTTTATTAAAATTATGTTCATGATATGTTATGATTCTTAATATCTTTGGTTATTTCTTTCTTATGAGTTTTGCGATTTTGAAATTTTTAAAAAGTAGTCTTTTGTTCTTTAGTTTTGAATAAAGTTGTGTTTATCTTAAGTCGTGTAAGAGATAAATGTAGGGGAATTTAATGTGCAAAATATTGATCATATTATCTCCTCCTATCTTTTGCCTCTTAGTGTATTATATATTCTTAGATTTATAGAATTGATCATATTATGTGATTAGGTGATGGTTTTCCAATGTTTTTAAATTATTTAGTTAATGCTAGATATTTACACTATTTTAAGTTTTTTGCTATAACTTGAGTTTTAGAGATTCAAATTAGGTGATCCTTACATCACTGGAAAGCTAACAAAGAGTTCTAAAACTTTTATATTTTAACTAAAGCCTATTTTAAATGTCTGGATAGCCAAATTTGGTAGTGATATTAATGCTCTAATTTTATCCTAATTGAATCAATCATGATTGTTAGGCTATGTTTAGAACTCTAAAGGTCTAATTGAGATAAAACCAATACTTAAAGTTAACTAAGATTTGGCCTAACAACTTCTAAGTATTGAGTTTAGTGAAACTACATTGTTTTGATGGTTAAAATTTGAGCTATAAGCTGAATTATAAATTTTTACTATAATAAATAATGTTAGTAGATTAATTTGTAAATTAGGATATGAACTTTTAAATTAGGCAAGGCCTTATTCTTTTTAAGCCTAAGAAACATATTTACTTTGTCCATTAAGTTTATTACTTAGTGAAATCAAATTTAGGGGTTTTGCACCTATAAGGGCAAGAACACATTCTAAATAATAAACACTATTCTCTCTAATTTTCTTTGTATTCCATCATAAGTCGCTAATTTTCCTTCAAGTTTCGAGGGTTTAAGTACACCTAATTCAATTTGATTTGAGGCTTCTCTTTTCAATGTGTTTATAGTTCATTCATATCCTAATTTTTTATTCTTCACTAATTATGATTGCTTTGGCAATTAACTAATAAGACCCATTAGCTGATTATTCTTGATAATCTAATGCTATATGATTTATTTTCATTAATTCTTGCTTGTAAAATTAGGATAATTGATTATAAATCATCAGCAAGTAAATATCTAATTATCCCTTGTTAATTTTATAATATCTATGAAAATTAAAGAATAAATTTAGCAATTATCGCTTATAGAATTGTTAGAATTGGCTTAACTTGATTCTCAATACTTGAAACTATTATTAATTGAATTTAGTTGTTTATTCTAAATTGAATTTGTAATAAATGATTGATTAGTCATTTGTTCTAGTTAATTTGCACTTAAAGTTTGTATAACTACTATCAGTTGTAGGGTATTCATTGGTTAAGTATTCAAATTATAAGATGAATTCTTAAGTGCCAATGAAAAATCTAAGAATTGAAGTGTGAAATCCTTCAGACCTAATTTCTATCTTTTGTTGGTTTACTCTAATTCTATTTGACATTGTTTATTTACAAATGCTTTTGAAAACCCTTTACTTTTTATATTTTGTTTACGTTAATTGGCTTTATTCCTTTGGGTACAACCTAAACATGCCTTTACTTTGTTTTAAGCTAAGTTTGATGTTTAATTTTGGTATGAAATGACAAGCATCATTTATTCATTATCATTCAAGTACTCAAACCTACATAACACAATATCATGTTGTTATAACACTACATATGTTCTTACATGGCTCTACATGATATAGTTATTTATGAGCAAATAAATCATAATAAAAATAGTAACTTGTTGAATACTTCAATTCCAATCCTATAGCATAAACATCCATGCAATACACTCATATATATAAAGCTTAAGTAGTTTATCCAATCAAATATAAAACAAAAATCTAATGTTTAAAGTTTAACTTAGTATATAAAATTGAAGTATATCAACGTCCCCTTTCTTGCATAAATACAAGCATTCATGAACATATACATATATTTAAGCACACGAGCAAGGCCATAAGTGGCTTAACCTTTTAAATAAAAACTAAAACCCAATTTTTAAAGTCTTATGATTGATTAGAACTTGATTATGTGACTTCATTTCCTTTCTTAGCCTAAATGTAGTCTACTTCCTCACTTTACTCTTCATTATCCTTATTTAAAGTTATCCATTATTAACCTATATGAACAAGAAGGTAAAATACTATTTAATTAATTAAAATATATGATATTGCAATGGAACAATATAATAATTGGTCAGGAGTGTCTAGAAAGGAACTCTAGCACTAATAGTTGATTGGGTTTTATATCATCCCAAGGTTATTTTGAAGTTCCTTAGTTGATTTTTTAGCCATTAAGTTAGTTTAGAATAAATAACTTGCTCTTTTGAACATCCTAGTTTTGACCTTTGAATGTGTCACAACCTATTTTTTAGACATTGTGATTGATGTAAAGATACATAGCTAATACTACTATACTAGTTAAATATCCTTATAAACCTTACTAATACTATCAGCTCCCTTATTTTGTTTTTATTATCAAAAATATTTTACACACACATATATATAGCTAAAATATTTTATATAGCACATTTTAAAAATTTAAAACATATTTACGTGCTCAAAACATGTTATTTTTAGTATTTGAAAACCTTGTATATAGACAAAAATCATAATACAGATAGATTCAGAATATAGATAGGAAAATTCCCACTTCTTTATTAGGTTTAATGGAAGTTATAAATACATGTGTTAGATAGCAACATTGGATCCACGACTTATATTTGTAAATAGGACACCATAGGTAAAAAAAGTGAGTACAAAATACTTAGTGAGTGGAAATATCTCTTTTCTTTTCAATGGGTATTTCTAATGAATATTAACATTGATTAACTTCACATGTCACAATCCATATTGCATATCATTAAAAATGAATCATCATCATAATAAACTTCTATGTAATAAATTTCAACAAAATAATATTTATAAATGTATTTACTTTTATGGCACTATTGATGATTTTTATACATAACTATAATTTTGAAGTACTATTAGAAATTTCTATATGCTAATGATACCTCTTAATGTACTAACAATAGTCTTAATGCACTAATAAAAAATTTTATGTGTATTATTTACAATCTCTAACTAAAGAATGGGTATAGTAACTATTAATAAAAATTCACTAAATGGTCATAGTTAGTATCTAAGTTTTTCCTTATATCTTCAATTTAGCCTTATCACTTGCCACGCTAGGTATAAGGTCACCAACCTTGTCCCTCAAACTCTTACCACTCTTCTCCTCCTCTATGGAGGACATTCATCTCCCCGCACAAGTCAGATACAAAATGAGCAATCATACTTATAATGAACATTGATAGGATGCTATTAGCATATCAACCATGATAGGACACCATAAGCATCAATCATGTTAGGATACCATAGGCATCAACCATGATGGGACACTATGGGCATCAACCATATATTTCAGCATTACATAACATATGATATGGTCAAAATACTAACTATGCTATAAATATTTTATTAATAAAATTTTCCAATCTCACACATTCAGTCTTTAATAGCATATATCAATGTCTTTAAGATCAATATACAATCTTTTCATTCATGATAAATAGCTTAAGTATCATTAATTGTATCATAATTCTCATACATAGTCCCATTTCACCATTTCTCATCCATAATCACATTTCAAGGTTGATACTTAAACATTCCATTCAAATAGTGATAGCACTTAATTCTTTGAATGGCTAGTGAATTATAATTCAAGCATCATTCATGAACCATAATCATGTAATGTTATATCCACAGTTGTCACATACAACCTTTCATCTTCATTTACAGAAACATATAATTTTAGTAAATAGCTATTCACATGAATCCAATATGATCAACCTTTTTATAAATTGAAATCATTTCTCAAAGAAATTACAACTATCCTCTTGACAATTACCTTGTATGTATTATGGTTTTGGTACCATTTAAAGCTTCCAAATCAATTCTAAATTTCACTAAAATTTGTCCTTACATTCCAAACATAATGTTACATATAAAACATTAATTAATTTGCCTCATTTCTTCCCATGGGTACAATTCACATGGAACCAAAAATTAAAAATGCAAAATAGGACAATGTGGGAGCACTCGTAATCCAAGTTTCTTTCGAGTAACCAAATCACCTCCAAAATTACCAAGTTTTGATATAACATCCATAAAATGTTAAACAAGAAATAACTAAAGTGTTATACAATAAATTTTATGACTTTGTTCATGCACTAAAGGCATAAACTAAGAATTGCCAAAATTTAGATAGTACTAGAGTTGTCAAAACTAAACTATTTACCACCAAATTTTGAGAAAAGTTTAATAACTCATAAATATCATGTTTGGAAAATTTCATAATTTTTCTCATTCATTTAATGCCTCAAAATGTTCAAACCAAAGAGTAACCAGAATAACGGTTTAAAATGGACAATTTTGAGCATTTCGCATATTACTTAGCTTTTCATACATCTAATAATTTTCAAAAATTTTCAATTTCATCTACAATCATCCTAACACTAAATATGATCTCAATATGTCAAGGATTGAAATCTTAAAAATTTATAATCATGATTCCAAAGGCAACTAGAAATACATCCTTAACATTGCTTTGATAGAATTTCTCTTTGCACTTTCCTATAACAATTTTCCAAGGAAATATCTTATAAATTATTTTATACTCATTTTAACATTATAATACTAATATTATATCACACCTCACAATGCATAATATTAATTCACAGCAAGCATCAAACATAAATGTGGCCAAATAATTACTAACTAACCATAAGAATTTTATAAAAATACTATCATATTGGGCTATTGATCTTTACAATGAATTCCTTTCATTTCCATAAACTTCCAAAATAGGCAACAATATAACTGACACATATGTTTTATAAAATATCAATTGTTTGACACATTTTCATGCTTTTTGGGGATTGTTCATGCAGCCTTATTCCATAGTATTAAAAATGAGGTAACACCAACAATATTCAAAATGATGAATTTTAAAATATCTAAACGATCTCTAAAAATTTTCAAATAAATATATAAGATTTCTAACATGTTATTTAATCAATAAAAAATTTTATTGCATCAATATCTCATGATTTTCTTAGTTATAAAAATTTGTATATGTAGTGCTATCCTTTTCAAACAACATTGAAGCTACTTTCAAAATTTAGCCTTTTGGATATGCAAAACAACTCTTATTTTAATAAAACTTGTGCTTATAGTTTTCTAACATCTTAATATTTTCAAAAACATATTTTTTTTATAATTTTTAACTATCAAGAAGTTGGTAAAAAATCTTAGAAATAGAAAGGGCAGAACCTAATTCCTTATTATGAGCTCAATTCACCTATGTTCATGAAAATTCATCTTAAAATTTTTTAAATTAACTCTAGATCATAACCTAACACTATAAATAACCCAAAAATGCTTCAAATCAAAGTTTTAGGGGATGAAAAAAAATTGCCACTTGCCTTCTCTTTTTACTTTCCTATCTAAAGACAATAATCACTTATAAAGATTTTTTTTGTAAATTTTCTTTCAAAATTTCTTCACTTGATTAAAGTATGGAAAATGCCACTCTTTAGCTCTCTAAAGGCCTATAGCTAGTTGAGGTAAAATGGCTAAAGAATGTGTTGCATTTTAGCTAAAAAATTCCTTTTTATATAATTTTCCAACCAATCAAATTCTATCAAATTTTCTTTATTAAAAAAATAAATGATAAATATGGCCAAGGTAACTATCTTGCTTGCTATTCCCTCCACCATCTTATCATTTTTTAATCAATTAAATTTAAACAAATTATAATTTTTGCCTCTCTTTCTAAAATACCTTGACTTTTCACTTAATGACATTTATGTCTTAACTTCCTTTGCAAGCATAGGCCTTCCTAAAACTCAATTTAGGCTTTCAAAACCAAACTAGTGAGCCCAAAATAAAATAAAACTATCTAATTCAAATGTTTTAGTTTCAAGCTCAAAAAAGTGAATTTTTGACTTACCAGGCCAAAAATATCATAAATTCTTTTCTAGTAGTCCCTTTCATTAATTCCAACTCTTTTTGACTCATATTCGTACCTAATAAATTTCTCATAAAAATTCTAGTTGGGTGCATATCCCAAATTTTCTTTACAATCTACTTGAATTTCACCCAATTACTTTATCTAATTAACTACTTAGGGTTTTTCTAAGTGATATTTCCTTTTAGATTTTTGAGTGATTGTTTTTCTCACTTCCATTTGGACCTTCATATAATTTATTTTTAATATCCATAAACCCTCTCAAATAGGCTCGAACTAATTCATTTCAAATTCGAGCCTATGTACATATTTAAACCCAATTTCCATTCTTGTAATGTTTTTGGGTTTTTGGACTTCTTTTGCCATTGGCCATATATTTTCACTATTGGGTCTTTACTAGGTTTCTTTTTTGGCCTTGGCTCAATTAGGTCCTTATTGGACCTATCATACCCTTATCGAGCTTATTTAGGTTTAAGAGGGCTTTTTAGCCTAATCCTAATAAATTTTCCCATTGGGCTTTCTTTTCTTTTCTTTAATCCCAATTGCATAAAAACTATAAATAAGCTTCCAAAAATAGGCCAAAACCAATTCCAAATCAAAACCAAATATTTCAAATTAAAGTATTAAAATTTTGAACTTGGAATGCTAATTCTTGACCTATAGGGCCTCTATGTAATTTTTCTCGAATTTAATGATCCATAATAATTCCTGATAAATTTTATTCAAAATTATAATTGAAATTTCCTTTGCAAATTTCCTTAGGATATTACAGAAAGATATTTTATGAATAATTCAAAAATATAAATTTATCATTCATGAAACTTAATTCACATGAGAATAGATTCAAATGGCTTTTTGTGGATAAGTTATTTACTTAAATAGTTAAAATATGAAAGAGCTATAACCTTTATAAGTTAATCCAAAAATTTTAGTTTTTCACAATCCAAAATTTCTAACCTTTGTCCATTATTCTAGAAAATCTCAAAATATACATAATATATTAACATGAAATTAATTCCATTTGAAAGTATACTTAATTACCTTTCTAATGATAGGTGATTTGCTAAAAATAGGTGTAAGACGAGGAAATTATGAATGTTTAAAGTTAATGTAATAAATCTACCCTAGCATAGGCGATTATAAAGTTCTAAAAAGCATTTAGAACTTCTATAATCAACTATATAGTCTATTGTAAAGCCTTAGAGGCCACATAATCAACTATATAGTGACTATGGCATCAAATTTTATATATTTTGTTGTAAAATCATTATTCATCCACCATTAGATTCATCCAAACTCATTTATTATCGATCTAATCCACATTAAATCATCAATACACCTTATACCAAAAGAAACATTAATTAAGGTCCATCACTAATTAAGGAATAGTGATGGAAAAAAGATGTCAATAAATAGGGCATTAGTAATTAATTAACAATGGATTATTTTCATCTGTCACTAGAGCGATCACAATTTGTGAGATAACAATGAAAGGAACACATGATGGGATGGGATTAGTGGTGTATTTTTTTCTATTACTAAATTCATATGTAGTGACAAAATCTCCATCCTTAAAATACAAATTAGTGATGAATTTTTTCATCACTAAATTTCAATTTAGCAAATGTTAAGCCGTTGGTAAATCTACCACTAAATTAGAAAATTCATGGAAATTTTGTGATGTCGTATTCAAAATGTTATTGCTAATATTATATACTTTGTTAATCCATTATTCATTTTTGTAGCAATCTAAACAAGGAAAACCTTACCTAATTTAATCTTTTAAAGCTTTTAATAATTGAATACTCTAATTAAATTTTATAAATAAAATTGATTCATAAAATAAAATTGAATGTGTATATTTTATTTATATTAAGTGAAAATACAATAAAATTAATAACTTCTAAAATATATCTTAAAAAATTAATGTCCAAGTTCTATATATGTGAAAATGAAAATAAATACAAAAAATTGCTACTATTGGACAATGCATTGATGTTGCCCTCAAGTTAGTTAATCATCAACTATTGAGAAGCAAATCACTACTCTTAGACTATTATTCTCTCTTGGTCACAATTTGTGTCAAAATACTACTTGAAAATAAACAAAGATGACCATGCTTAATTCACTTATTATCAACTCAATAAAGTAAATCTAAAAGTACCATTAGGAAGAATGAATTAGTATTTCTATGAAATTCATTAATAAAGGTCTTAAGGATTAAAATGGTTTAGGGTTGAACATTAAATCAAGGAATTGTTTTAAAGACACCATAACCAAGTTCAATTTTTATCATTATTCATTTCCTTTATTATGTTACCACTTTCAAATACCCTGTTATCTTACACTTTTTTCTTTAAAGCTATAAGACCCATACCTCTTTCACTATTTCATTCCTCACTCCCTTCATTCTACTAGGATAAGTTGTCTTAATACATAGTATTTTCATATCTAGTGATATAGGTTTTTTCCCATTTGGTTTTGTTGTAAAAGAATTTGTACCTTTACCAAATTTAGTAGTGATTGGAAGAAAAATTAACCTAATACCCTTTTTGGCTTGCTTTCAAATTACCCTTACAAGGCAATAATACAAGCTTTTCATCATTGAAAGTTTAGGGTAATCTAAAAGAAACTTAAAAATGATATTAAATTAGCTCTTATCCTTACAACTACCAAATATGGTAGAGGCATAACCTCCTTTTCAGAAGAACTAAATCAAGTTAAACATGTATTACTAGATGTAAAAATATTAGGTATTGAGATAACTTCTTTTAACAGAAGCCAAAGAGTAAGGGAAATAATAGTAAAGAGGTGTGAGTTTCATGGCTTTGAAAAAAAGGTACAAGACAAATAGGTATTAAAAAATGGTTGCATAGTAAAGGAAATAAACAGTAATAAAAATTGAAACTTTGTTATGGTATTCTTAAAGTAGTTCCATACTTTTATGCCTATGGCTATCTTAATCCTTAAGGCCTTAAGTATTAAAATAGCTGTCATTGACATATGAGTAATGAAGTGCTTCAAGAATACTATAGTATAAGGGAATTTTATCACTATTTATTTCCTCTATTATATAGCCACCTTTGAATACCCAATTATCTTGCACCTTTTCTTTAATGCAATAAGACTTACACCAAGCTTCTTAGCTGCTTATACTATAGAAATGTAAAAGTGGCTCTTCCTCTTATAATTAGGAAATTATTGAATAATCATAGTGAAGAAATAAAAAAATACTATTAAGATTTAAAAAAAATGTCATCTGTAACTTCCATATAATATAAAAGACTTCTTACCCATAAAAGTGTCACTTCTTTTTTTTTTTAACTTGAATGTGTTATTTTACATCAAGCAAAGAGCCACCTTCTTCACTATTGCTTCCCTTACTCCGTACCTTCTACTAGGAGAAGTTATCTTGCTAATGCCTAATATTTTCACATCTAGTGATTTAGGTTCTTTCCCATTCAATTCTCTTGCAAAAGAAGTTACACCTTTGCCAAATTTAAAGATGGTAACAAGAAAAAGCTAAACCAAGATTTTATTTACCTTACTTTCAAATTGCTCTTACTAAGCAATAATACAAGCCTTGCATTATTAAAAAGTGACGATCTGCAAGCAAGTTAAAGAGTTTAGGGGTTAGCTCTTATCCCTATACTAAATTAATAAAGGTGCAACTTCCTTTTTAAGAGAACCAATTAGAAAAGAACCTATAGTATCAAATGTGGAAATATTAAGTATTGTTAAGAGCACTTCTCTTAACAGAAAGTAAAAAGTGAGAAGTAATAATAAAAGAGGTGACTCATTACTTAATGTGGGACAACATATTCAAACTAAAGAAAAGGAAATAATGCTTTTGTGGGTCAAAGTTTTTCTATACTATATGTAGGTTATGGAAGACATATTCTTTTACAAGGTTAGTAGTATATTTAATTTCTTCACTATTATTATTTAATGATATCCTAATTATGAGAAGGAGAAGCTATTTCAACATACATATAAAACAAGCCATCAAGGAGCTTAGTGTGGGTCTCACAACTTTAAAGAAAAGGTACAAGACAATTAGGCGTTCGGAGGTAGCCATATAATAGAGGAAATGGCCATTGATGAAAATTTCACATACTATCGTATCCTCAAAATAGGTCCTTACTTTCATGTCTATGGAAACCATTTTAATCCTTAAGGTTATTATTAGCAGACCCTCATAAAAATACATGTTCATTTTATGTGACAATAATATTAAATTCATTCGATTAAGTTAACAGTGAATGAATTGAAACAAGGTCATTAATAGTAAACTTAGTTGAAATATGAAATTTTTATTCCTAATAGTACTAATATCAAGTTTACTCCATTGAATTGGCTATGAATGAATTGATACAAGAACTAAATGTAGATAAGAATGAAGAATTATTACCAAAAAGGAATCTATTGTATATTTTATCTTAAGGAACCATTGGCAAAGCCAATAACCGATGATTAGTGGGTTCGGTTTTATGTAAGCAATTTTTAAATTTATGATTATATTTTGATATTACACCAAAAATTCATATTGATTGAATATTAGTTTTTATAAAAACTTGTTATATTTGTTGAAAGTTTCTTTATCAATTTATGTATTTAGCTTTTAAAATTAGGAGTATATTTTGAAAATAAGCAATTGCATCATTAAATAGAGAAAACTTTTACGTACAGTTCATTTAGAAAAGATATATATACCTAGTATTTATCAAAATTTGCATAAAATTGGGTTTTGAGCTATCTATTACGATAGGTACTGTATTTATAGTGAGGTTTACCGAAATAATAAAAATTCATTAGAAATCTCATGCATTTGAAATCTAATTACATTGCAAATTCAATACTTCAAGTTTCAATAACAAATAAAGACTTTGATGCATTTAATTGAGAATTAGATTTATTTTGTAGGCTTCATAGGTTTTTTGCTAATGCCATATTTTTTACCATAACTTTATTATATATAAAACCTAAAAAGCTTATAAATTAGGAATCATTTCTAATTCCTAATTAAATGCCTCAAAATCTTCATTTGTTATTGAAATATGAAATTATTAAACTATACAAGTGTTATATGATTTTTGATATATACTAGCTATATGTACCATTTTCAATAGAAATGTAAAAGTTTTAATTTATCTAGGAATAAAATTTCCTATTTTCAAAGTTTTGAAGTTTAACCCAAATTTATGGATCCTGAATAGGAGACTATATAAAACATCACTTATAATAAATACACGAATTAAATTTAAAACCAATTTCTTGAGAACTTATAATTGTATACCTCATAGGATAGAACCTTAAATTTATATGTTAACTCATTCACTAATACAAGCAATTTAAAAAATGAAAAACATCATGATAAATAAGAGATATGTTAGTTTGTATCAATTCATAGAAAATAACAACCTATATGTGCCTCAATCATGCAATATACATATTCATCATAATAAAACCTATATTAGAATAAAAACATTCTAACAACAACAATAACCAATCAAGAATCAAGGAACAACAAGAACAAATTACATCAACCTTCTAAACCATTGTAATAAAATGATTTATCTTAACCTTGCAATCCATTAAAATTGTCATAGCTAAGGTGGAAATAGAGAAAAAACATTAAATTCATCTCTAAGTGAGTCAAAAAAAATTCAACTTCACCAAAAAAAATTATTACAATACATAAAATATTCACGAATCATAAAACTAAATCCTAAAAAAAATTGAAAAACTTCCTAATAGTTAATTTTTTAACAAAATAATCACCAATACAATAATCAATTATCAAAATGTTCAAAAATGAAATAAATATCACTACGATATATTAATTTATCACAAATCACAACATCAAATCGTAAAAAATTTTTAAAAAAATGAAAATAAAAAATCCCTAAAATATACATTTTTTTAACAAAATGATCACCAATACAATAATCAATCATCAAAATATTCAACAATAAAAAAATCACTACAATACATTACTCATCACAAATCACAAAAAAAAAATTCCAAAAAATAAAAACACCCTAAAAGGTTTTTTTTTTTGCCAAAATAATCATAAATACAATAATCAATCACCAAAATATTCAATAATGAAACAAATATTACTATAATGCATTAACTCATCACAAATCACAAGATTAAATCCCAAAAAACAAAAAAATTTGACAAACTAACAAACTAAGATGAAATGGAGAAAAATGACTAATTAAAATGTTCACCAAGAGTAAGAGAATGCAATGGCGGTGGTAAATAGTAATGATAAAGTCATCATGACAAGTGGAAGCATCACGGTGGTGGAGGATGAGGAAGAGAGAAGAGGAATATGAAGGGAAAAAATGAGAGATCTAGCTTCAAGAACTGATATATAATTCAATTTAGTGATGGATATAATAGATATATACATCGCTAACTCTATCACTACTTTTCAAAAAAAAAAATCACTCCACCATAAATAGATTTTTAAATTTTTATGCAAAAATTCATTGCTATAATTTATTAAATCTATCACTACATCTATCAGCAAATTATACTAATAGAATTAGCAATGGATAAAGCTTTAGATAAGAAAATTCTAGAAATCTAACAAAATTAGTGATAAATTGAAAGATCTGTCACTAAATTCTAATAAAAATATAACTTTTAGAATGCCATTTACCAAGAATATCAATCTTTAAATCTATCACTAAAATTTTGTCACCAATTTCCATTGTTAAATGCAAATTTTCTTATAATGTTATTAGATCATCGTCAAAGCTATTTCCATCACTAAATGCAATCCAAACATCACAAATCATCATAAATCATAGCATATCTTATAAACTCATTAAAAACTAAAACTCAAAAATAAATTGAACAAAAGTCAATCAAATGTTTAAATTTAAGTTAAGATGTTCACTCACGTATTGTAAAGAATGTTTGAAAGGCTAAATTTGTAGTCTCTTAACCTTAATCTACCAAATTGCAAAAGGTTACAAGTTAAGGTTTAGTTTTCCCCCTTTTGAGTTATATAATCAAATCCCTCAAATTTAAAGAAAACATGAAAAATTGGTTGCTAGATGATCTTACCACATTTGTGTGAAGAAATTAACAAGAAATTACTCCTAATTTGCTTGACTAAAGAAGATCTTAAAGGAAAAGATGAAAGAGAGTTAGGAAAAGAGAATGAGATTGGATGATAAAATAAGGAAAACTGCCCCTATAGGCTAAAGTTTACATGTATAATAGCAAAGGTATTTTGAAAAAAAGTAAAATATATTTCTTACTCATCAGTTGCTTATCTTGACTTATAGTCAACTATATAGTCGATTATACCCTTCTATAATACAATTTGGAAGGTTATAGTTAGTTGTATAGTCAATTGTTACCTTCTTTTCTATTACTAATTGCTTCATAAGTCTTTCCTACTATTAACTATTTCTGTATTCTCATATTTCATTGAGCTTTTTACTATCCACATTTTCTCTATATATTTATACTCACTTTTAAATACTCAAAACCTTTAACTCTTTTACTCAATACACTTCCTCTCGACTGATTCTTTTAAGTTTCTCATTTTTAGCCTACTCAATAATTTATTTTCATTTACTTAATCTCTTGTCTATATCTTTTTACCACAATCTATTCATTTCATAAGAAATTTCTTTCTATTCTAATTATTTTACAAGAATTATTTAGTTATTCCTTTTTTTAACACGTAAGGGGATTTCAAAATTCCAAATTTCTAACAAGGATGTAACATTATACTTTTACAAATTTTCTAAATAAGTCCCTACACTTTTTAAAAAATTTTAAGTTAGGTCCCTAACTAAATAAAAGAAAGAAGAGAAAATGAAAAGGGAAAAGTTGTTAGTGTATATGCCCTAAAACCAATCATATTGGTGATTGTAATTTTGAATCATGTTATTTTAATGGCAATTCCAATTATTATATTTATATATATTGTTTGCGTAATATATTTAATTATAATAATAACCTTAGAATAATTATATTCTTAAATGTCCCTAGTCATATATCATTGTGGATTAGGTTGCTTTGATATGTTAAGATTAGCATGTGTGAAAACTTATATGGGATATTAAGTTTACACATGAGTACAAGTTAGAGAACTTGTATACTGGACCGACCCATATTAAGAATACTACATGGATCGTTATATGAGTGTCATAAGTGGTTCTTAGTGATCATTATTAATATGGTCCTTTGACCTGAGATTACCAAGGTTCCCTACATGTAAGTTTCATATTTTGATACTATTCTATGTCACTAATGGTTAAGTGAATGCAAGGGTAGATATTGGATATGTCACATATCATGCGGAGGGGTTTGTGTGATCAAGATGGGATTTGTCCCTCCTATATAATAGGAGTAACATCTATAGGCCCCTTGATTAAGTAAAGCTGAGAAAATGCATGGCCATACTCAGATGAATTGACATGAGATGTCGATTACATTTGTTTCAGTCAGCTTACTTAGGAATCAAGAAACCTCAAGATTGGGCTATACGGGAATGACACGGTCCATGTCTCGTGCTCAATCTAGATGTATAGGACATAAGGACATAAATGATGTTCACGTGTAAAGGTTTAGTCAAATCACCGACTTTCTCATTACTTAGGTAACAATGATGTGTTGCTAGACACCAATCTTTGTTTATGATCATTAATATGATTAATGGCCATTGCCAACGTAATGAGAGCCTGTAGGGTCGCACACTTAGAGCTTAGTGAATTTGGAATTAATGGACTAAATTATTTGGGCTTAATATTTGGGAATTCATGTTATAATTATAAGGCCCAATAGTAAGCCTATAATTATACAATGGAATAAGGCCCAAATAGGTTATGTTTTTCTATGCACCTATTTAAATAGGCTTATTGGGTAATAATAGGATTACTATTATTCTTCACGCACCCCAAAATAAAAGCATAGAAAAACCCTAGCCACACTCCTTGACCAAAATCTCTGAAGAGGCGTAGCTAGCACTACGAGGTCTAAGGAGATCAATTCCAACCGGTGTGTGTAGCAGACATTCATCGGTGATTCACGGGTTCGTGTGGATACCACAGAGGTGCAGCCACAAAACGTTGTACTGGTGATCTGATTTACTGGTTTCCATTCCGGTTCGTGATTTGGAAGCAGATCGGATTTGCTGCAGCGGTCAGAAGAATTTTGCCGAAAGGTATAAACCCTAATCCCTAATCTATGGCGTTCTAAATTCACATGGATCCTTGGTGGAAATCGTGCAAAAATTTTATTCCGCTGTACATGTATGATGTGCGATTTCCAGCAAAAAGATGGAAAAAAGAAGGCAAATAATAAAGTACAATAGTTAAATTTAAAACTTGAATTTGATATCATTAAAGTTAAGATACACTTAATATATATTAAATAACTAAAATAATTTAAGTATTATTTTAAATATATTACTATTAATAATTTTTTTGTGAACTTTAAAAAATTTGTTTCATATAGCTTAGCAAGGAAATTAACTTAAAATTTATTTAACTAAAACTACTACATCATTTAATAAAATTAAACTTTTGAATTTTTCCAAGCTAAATACACATTAAGCAATTCAAATAAATAATATACTAAGCTTCAAATAAGAATAAATAATTTAACTATTTTTTCATGGTAAATAATAAAATAATATAATATGTTAAAACATTAGAAAAATAATTATTTTTATTATTTTATTTGATAAAATGATATATTTTTCCATGCTACATTATTTATTTATTTATTAGGCATACCTAGCAAGGGAAGGATGATGACATCAAGAGGGAGAACAATTGGTTCTAATGTATTATTTATTCAAATTACTTAATAAGTATTTAGCTTAATTTATTACAAAATCTAAACTTCAATTTTATTAAATGGTATAATAGTTTTAGTTAATTAAATTCTAAATTATAATTGTCTATTTATAAAATATTATTTAAATTATTTTAGTTACTTTATGTGTTCTAAGTGTATCTCAATTTTAATGAAACTAAATCCAAAACTTAGATTTAATTATTCTACTCTGTTGTTTTTATTCTTTTTTTTTTGTTATTTCCATTTCCCTCTCTTTTTTTCTTTTGTTTAAGTCGGGCTCAATTTAAAGTTTTATGAAGGTATAAGAATTTATTTAGAAAATTTGTAAAAGTATAAGGAGACTTTGTTGAGCTTATGTGGCAATTTCAAATTGACACATTTTAAGCCCAATCAACAAATATTTGCCTTAAAATTAATGATAGACTAACAATAGAGATTCAATTAGAAATTAAATAAAAGTATTAGCATCTAATTCAAAACTTTAAATTATAAAGACTCATTTAAAAAAAATGAAGGGAGAACTCTAGGGACTTAGAGTGCAATTTTATCTTTTAAAACTATTCATTTTAAGTAAACTATTATAATATCCTTATATATGAGATAACATTAATTCTCATATAATAATATGTTAATTATAAAATATGTTATTCAAACTGGTCTAATGTGATATTAAAAAAGGATCTAATACCTATTGAGTATTTATAAGAGATAGATTCATATGTTATACAAGCTAATATTATAAAATAAAATATTATTTTAAATTTTATTAATATGAATTTTAACTAGTTTAATGTGATACTCAAAATAAACCTTGGACTCATTAAGATATTTAATTGTTAGATTCAAATCCAAACTATCAAGTAGTGAATTTAATTTAAATGAGATTTTTTGAACAAAGATTTAGAATGTATTGAATATTTAATAATTAGATCCATACCCAAATCATAAAGTAATAAGTCTAATTTAAATAGAAATTATTGGGTGAATATTTAACGCTTTAGGTAAGACACATAAAATATAAATATTTTTGCCATTACGTCTATAGGTGTGTGAGAGCATACTTGAAACGTATAGGGCTGTAAAACGGACGGACTGGACCGGATACGGACCGGTCCGTTTTAACTCGGTTCGTTTAGGTCCGGTCCGTTTTACCCGTTAAAAAAATGGACTAAATATAAAAAGTCCGTATTCGGTTCGTATCCTTAAGGATACGGATCGATCCGCGGATTTTAATTGTAAGTCCGCGGACCGGTCCGTATCCGCCCGGTCCGTGCTGATTTTAGTCCATTCGGACTAGTCTGTATTACCCGTAAAAAAAACGGATCAAATTTTAAGTGGTCTAAGTCCGTAAAAATTCGTAAAATCCGCGGACCGGTCCGCAAACTTCGGTCCGTTTTACACCCCTGGAAACGTATACTGTGAAAGGATGAAATCTTCGAACTATAATTCATGTAATGGGTCAAGTAAGACTGACTAAGTGATCAAGGAAGGTTCATGACTTCCATCCCCCGCTTGTTATTTGTGTTTATTAACCCCAGTCAAAAAGATGGAATATCATTGCCACGTGCCAATAAAAGTTGTGCAAAACCGGTGCTGTAACAATTGTTCTCCTTTCAATTTTTAAATTGCAAATTACTCCTTAAAAAATTTGTTTTATTTTTGAAGAGAGAATTTAATAAATTATGTAAAGCAAAATGGAAGATCGTTGACAAATGGGATTGCAGATTTGTGTGCGAGGTAATTTCTGCCATTGTCAAACCACAGTATTATTTATAGGTTACGTAAGCGTAATACAATATATTTTATTTTTATAATACAATTTTTTATGATAAATCATTATAAAAATATTTTAAATAAATTAAAATTATAATATAAAAAACATTAATTGAATTAATAAATTTTATTTTTATTTTTAATCAAATCTTAATAAAAATAATTATTTTAAGAGTAAATGTTTTTTCTATTAAATGTGATTTAGAAAATTTAAAATTTTAACCATAGCATCTATAATTTTTTATAAGTTAGGAAGAGTTTAAATTTAATCTATTGTGAGTATAAAAATTTTTATACTATCAATAAATAAAAAAATGATAACTTATTAAAAAATAGTATTAATTAGGAGTTTTTTATGAATAATAAAAGAGTTTCAATAATTTTTTTAATGATATGACAATATATAGATAAGTGATAATATAAAATTATAGTGGATCAAATTAAAATCTAATTAGGAATTCACTACAAGTGCATGTCTACATAGAACCTTTTTGCAGAAAAAATATCTTTAAATAAAATTCATCTTGAAATATAATTGATAAATAATAAATGAGATGTAAAACAAGTTTTGAGAATTTTCATTTATACATAGTTTCTATTCAACCTTTATTATATTTCTTTTAGATGAAAGATTTTCATTTAACTATGAATTCAAATTATAAAAAACCTATAAAGAAGGTCATCCATGATGACCAATTAAATTACACCATTTTACTCACCAAAAAATGTTCAACCATTTTTATAGCAAATAGAGTTCTTGTCGGTATAAATGGACTTTTTTTCCTAGGTAAGAAGAAAGTTAAAACTATAGATAAAATTATACTTGTTTGGTTGATATTTTTAAGAGTAAAAATTTCAATAGCAATAATATTAATATAAAGATACATATTAGCTATTCAGCATAAGTAATAAGATTTCCCTTAAAAATTCTATTTTGAAACAGCTCTCGGAAACTTTGCATGTGAATCTCGAGAGAAAAAATATGACACTTATACTTTAATATCAGAAAAAAAAATCTGCAAAATAAAAAAATAAAATTTGATCCAAATTTTAAAATAATTTTATTAAAAATTATATAATTTAATTTATTCTGAAAGATATACAAATTAAAAATAGATTAATACTTCTTATAATTTTTTTGAAAATACTAATTGATCATAATATATTGAATTTCAAATATAATATTAAAAAATTTGTATCAATAAATATTGATGGAATTTAAATAAATAAATTTAATTTTAATTTATAAATATTTATCCAAAAAATTGAATATGTAATTAATAAATTTAATATATACTTTTCATATACTCAAAACATAAAATTTCATCTCAGTTTAAATTTTTTTTTGTTAAAAGAATCAATTATATAATTAATTTACATTTCAATATTAAAGATTTAACTTATCTTTTCGATATATTAATTAAAAATTAGTTAATACTTATTCTATTAAAGTCTTGATAAAATTCTAATATGGGTTTTCGTGTATTTAAGTGAAAATATAAAATTTAAAATTTGATGTGAAAAATATTGGTGAATTTTAAATAAATAAAAGAAAGAAAAATGGTACAATATTTAAGTTCCATTTATTTTTTTAGAAGACAATAAGAAATTTTCATTTGCTTTTATATAAACAAATTAAGGAGTTATATATGACCTTTATATCTTGTTATAAAACAATGATATTTAGAAATATAATAATGGATGCTAATAACTTCCTCTTTAAAACAAAAAAGTTGTCTTGCTCATGATCATTTATATTTAATATTGAATATATAGAATAATTTGTTATCATCTTATTAATTTATAATTATATTTTTATGCAAAATATTTTTCATCAAAATAAGTATAGTTTTAATTAATAAGACTTAAATAAGTCTTAACAAAAGAGGTACATGAGCATAAAGTAATATGAGTGTAAAAAGGAGGCTTGAAATTAAATTTTGATATTTGATAAAATACTTATAAAATAGAAAAATACATTTGATCTCAATTTTAAAATATTCATACTAATATTATATAATAAAAAAGTAATAAATTATAAAGCAATAAAATTAAAAAAAATGAGTGAAAAAACAAAATTTAAAAAAAGTTTTTAAAAATACAATTCCATCCAAGCCAAGTCACAATAAAAAAATAAAAAATATTTTTGTTGAAAATGAAAATTTTATAGAATGACACATGTTAAGGGGTGTTAGGGTCGGTTAATTAAATTGGTACCTTTTTTTATATAACATGAAAATAATTTAAATTTTATCTATATAAATAAATTTTCAATTCAGATACAAATAAAATTGCAACTCATGCATTGCACAAAATTACAGTCTAATTGATTATAATAAGCAAGTCACATGTGTTAATTCCTCTAGAATTCAATTTTTATATTTTTCTTTCTTATTATAGTATGTCTAAATGATAATCGAAAATGTTGAGATGTATTTTAAGTTTTTTTAGCAATATATCACCTTTTATTTTTACCCACTACTACCCCAGTCTACTTTGAGCCCGATTAGCTTATCTAAAACAACAGAACCAATTTATAATTGAGAACTTCTTATGTATTAATATGCAAATTGAAGTAGTTGGAATTTCATTCACCTGATATGGTTGGTGTCTAAAATCTAGCTGACTTTTTTTTTTCTTTTTTTGTCTTGTTCTACTCATTTACAAAGAGTAGCCATAAAATTGACATGGGTCTGGGTTTATTCACGCCAGTTGCAAGGAGGTTGTGGAAGTTCAACTGAGGAAATTGTTGTTATTTTGGTAGTTATCACCGTATATGTCACTACAACTGTCACCACATTGGTTTTACGGATGAGTATTTATTTTAATAATATAATATTATAATTATATATTAATTACTTATAAAAAGAATTAGATAAAAATTTGATAAATATATAACTAATATATTTAATAAAAAAATTATTTCTCTACTAAAGGTAATTGATTTTAAATTCAAATATGTCATTAATTAGATATTTTTAATATAATAATTATTATTGATATTAATATTAATATTTAATAATATGATTTATGATAAGAAAATATTTTTAATAGTAATATATTTTTTATTTACTAGCTTACAACATAAAGTAAAATTTTAAAAGTAGTAATTTATATTAAGGGTAAATATTTATTTTAATAATATAATATTATAATTATATGTTAATTATTTATAAAGGGGGTTAAATAAAGAATTAATATACAGCTAACAATTCTATAAAAAAAAGTCATTTCTCCACTCATTTTATTCAACATTCAACTAGATAACCGATTTTAAATTTATTTTATTAAAAAAATGATTTTGAATTGAAACATTCTATTAATTAGATATTATTTTTTAAGATAATTATTATCATTAATATTAATATTTAATAATATGATTTATGATAATAATAATTTTTTTGTAATGACAATATAATATATTTTTTATTTACTATATTACAATATAAAATAAAAATTTGAAAATAATAATTTTATATTAAAAATAAATCATTAAATGTCATACCCTAAATTAAAATTTCAAATTTTATAAATTTTGATGCATGTGGATAATCACTTATTATCCAATTAACATTTGGTTTTAAATTTATTTTTTTAATTAAAGATCCTAAGATATTGAAAATGATATTTATGATAATATTGGAAATATAATTATCTTTATATGTGTGGCTATTATTAATTTAAGGTTGTTTTAAATATTTATATTTTTATGAGAAGTTTCTTATAAGTTGGAAATAGTATGAATATAAAATTTTATGAAATTAATTATTGATATTTGATAAATTATTTTTGGAGGTTTGTTTAGATATTTTATGAAAATTTTCTCATAACTGGCAAATAGTAGATATTGGTATAAAGTTTTATGAAATTAGTTTCTAGTAGTTGATAAATTATTCTTGGAAGTTATGGAAAATAATTGAGTAAGGAATTTGAGTAAAATCAATTTATAAAGATATATATATTGCAAAATGAATTATTAGAAGAATATAATAAAAAAATTTGTGTGATGGTAATCTATATGAATAATCAAGATTTAATGTTAGAAATTGACCTAATAATATGAGATACATAGAATCATACCCCATCCCTTTTTTTACTATTATTTTCAGAACTTTCTTTAAAAGAA